>QTSX02000745.1:0-531378 GCA_014839935.2 Entomophthora muscae | reverse complement strand
ACAGCTAAAGAACAAAGACTTTGTTTTGATTCAATTTCAAGCAGTACTATATGTTGCAACGTTCCAACCCCATAAAAAATTGAATAGTCCTCTCTCTCCTGACTTGACTAAACCTGTCACCTAATTTAGACAACTACTCATCCATGCCACCCAAGTGAACCCCCATTTATTATCACAGCTAGCAATCCGCTCATAATTTCCAAATAGTATCAATCACATGCTATTGAAGATCAAGCCTTGAGAAGCTCATTTTCACATACACCCCCTGGTGGACTCTTAGTGGGTGTAAAGCCCCTCTTATCTTCTTCAATAAAGATGATCATAAATAAATCTTCTCTTTTTCTCCTTTTTGTAGCTGTAGCTTTCACCACAGTTACAACAGTGGTAGCACTGTTATGCTTTCCCCACCCTGCCAACTTTAAGGCTAAAACTACTATCTTTACTCTCATATAAGAAGCATGCCATCAGAAGCTAATATAAGTGCTCTCTGACATATGGCAACCCTACACTGTGGGAACCATGGCCTTAGATGTATTTACCCTCTGTAACAAACTATTGATTACCATAGCCTATGTCAACACCATCTCAGATTCATTAGGACTATTTATTCCCACTCTGTATCCAACTCAAATATCCTGCAGACCTGTATTGCAGCCTGCCTATGTTTGCATAAATGGGCTCTTTATAAGAGCTTCTGCACAGGAAGTACCAGCACCTGGTCAATGGCAGGCTGCAACCAATTAGAACAAATACAGGGCCCCAAAAATTCCTGGATCCCAGAGGTAGCCATTACCCCTGCAGAGGAGGGTGCCACCTGGTGGGCAGAATAGCCCAAAGACACCCCTGCCCAAGACAGAGACTGAGAAAGATTTCAGGAAGCCTTCTTCAACAAGTTTGTGCCACGGTCCATACCAGAGTTTGGCTGGAATCCCACAGGGAAGGCAGGCCGGGCCTGAAAGGCCATGTACACAATTGGTGCAATCCTGGCAATTTAATTCACAGCTGTAGCTAAGGGACGCCAACTCCCAGTATGGGGCACGGCCTGATTGACCAGCCCCAATAATGTGATGTAAATGAATCCCAACTTGCTTAAGTCTTGAGCAGGAGGCACATTGGGCAAGGGGGAGTGAAAGGAATCTTGTTCATGGTAGACAGAATTGACAGTCTAGAGCAGCCAGGAGGAGGATCCAGGTGGTGAGGGTGAAAGAACTCCAAGCCAATGGCGCAAGGTGGCTTAACTAAAGTGACAGGAGCAGCGCCAGGAGGGAGCAGATAGGTGTGGTTGTATTGTGTAGTGAATTAACAAATAGATGCAACCAGAATGATTATATTGGTGCAAAATAGATGATTCCTGCAAGAAAATAATGGGTTCTGGGCATAAAGTTGTTTATTTACAATGTCAACAGTGAAGAAGGCTTCTCCTCTTCACTACTTATACTTACTGAGGAATACTTAGCCTTTTGTGCCACCTGAGGCCTGGTGGCATCATTTTCAGTGATACTTACAAAATGGCTTGAATTTTGTGCACTGGGACCTGGGGGTAGAAGGAAATTGGCTGGTATATCATGAACATTGGTCTGGCTGCAGCATGCTGAGGTGCCACAGCTATTATTAGAACCTGTGAGCAATCAAGCACCCAGTTTTCCATTTCATGATGGCAAATAACCTAATTTTGTGTTTAATTTCAATGCCAGGGTTTTGCGGCATGTGGGCTTCAAAAACACCTGACTATTCATGGTCAGAAATGGGGGGTTCTTCCAGGAAGGCAGTTGACAATGCTTTCCGGGCTGGAGGTTGTTTTATTTCCATGCAGGCTAGCTGATTGTCTAGGGAATTCTGGGCCCTGACAGTTTGTCAGGAAAATGTCTGAGTTTCTTGTTGTCTGCAAAGTTTACTAGATTGAGTATACAGGCACTTTAACAAATTCATCTGCACTTGGAAAGAGTTATGGCGCTTAGCTCCACCAGGTATGGCTTTTGATGGTCCGGCTACTTTTCTCTCCTTCTGGGATGGCCCCAGACCATGATTTTAGAGCCACACAGTTATGAGGAGCTGTGTGGACCTAGAGAGCATCTATAGTAAGGCAGAAATAGATGTTTGAACCACATTTCCCCTTCATGAGCATAACCTAGCCAAACATACCAAAAAGACTCCAAACAGACTTACCAACAGTGCCCAAACAGGATAGGTACAAAATACTAGTAAATCTTACAAATTAATCAAACTATGGGGTTTGCTGCAAAAAGCAATCAAACCCACTTCCACAGTATCATGACTCAGGAAGGTGAAGGGGCTGGAAATGCTTGGGGCCCAATAAGCAAGCCAGACCCCCAACTACAATAATAACTTGCAACTGATCACTCCTGAGCTCCATCCACACAAGTTTAATGGGATCACCATGTGGGAAGTCCCTTCTGGTGACCCCCTTCTCTTTGCTGTAGCCAACAACAGCAATAATGTTATGCCTTATCATTTCCATTATTGCACTTACAAAGGGCTTGATATCCTGGATTCAGGAGCTGGCTGCACCAGGTAAACAAGATTTAATTCAAATCCATGATTATTCTAACCGTATCTATTGGTATAAAATGGTTAGATCTTGCCAATAGCCATTTGTTGCTCATACAAGAAGAGATTGAACCCTTTAATATTCAGCTAGGAAAGTCAACAGTGCTGTTTGGCCCCATTTATAAGCTTTAAACACTACAATCTAGCCTTGGGCCTAGGTTAGCTAAGCAAGAACATATTTTCACAGGGGCTGGGTGACCTCAACTATCACTGTATTAAATGGGGACATCCATTACCACATTTATCCCAGCTCTGCAGAAAGTCTACTTAGTGACCATATATTTGTAAGGATCACTATGACTCAGGAGGACCTGGATAACCTCAGCAAAGTCAACTGGGACTCTTGCAATCATGAAGTAGTAGGCCTCCACACAACAGAGACCAACATCACAGGGAAAAGATATTATAACCCTTAGTTACACAATATCCTAAATCATTCAAGGAGACACTCTCAGGGTTTCCCCTCAATGACGCACTGAGGATTCTATTATGCCAAAGGGCATTATACCAAAGAAACACCCTAAATAAAAACTGACCACCAATTTGAATGATGCCCTGTTAAAACACTTGTCAGAAGCCCTGGACAAGGGGCTGATTAAGAAATCACACTCCAATATAGTTCTGTAGTTCTTTTGTGGAAAAAAGGGCAGCTCTCTCAGACTAGTAACATACTGCCAAGAGCTAAATGAAGTCACTGTAAGAATTGCTACCATCTACTGCTAATTGAAACTATTTGACACACTGGAAGGCAAAAAGTACTTCTCTAAGATAGAATTAGCCAACAGGTACAAAAAATCAGGTTCAAGGAAGGAAACATCCCTAAAACTACCTTTAAACCCAAAGATGAAACCTTTGGGTGGGGGGTGCTCAACTTTGGAATGAACAATGCACCCTCCACTTTTGTCATATACATAAATAAATTTTTTTAAGAGATTTGGCCAACACACACTTGTAAACTGGACAAAATTGTTGTATACAGCTTATCTAAAGTCCAGCGTAACATTGACCTACAAATAATATTAAACCCCCTCAAATACAATCAGGTGTTAGCCAAGTCCTCTAAATTCACATTTTATCAGCAAGAGTTACCCTTTTTAGGCCACATTATTGACACCAAGGGAATGAGGCCTTACCCAGAAAAAATCCAAGGCCATTCACATTATACCACCCCCTTGAGACCATTCTAATCTCTGCACCTTTCTTGTGATTACTGCATACTGTTGATTTTCATCCCCTAATATAGCGTCCTCAACTCTCCTCTCTAACAGATCATAGGAATTAAGCCCAAATTTGAATGAAAGTCTTTACAATATTACAAATTCAGGCAACTAAAGCAAAAGCTCACCAAGGCACCCTCCTCTAATATACCATGTGGGATAGAGACTAATAACAAGAGGCTAACACTTCATACATGGTAATCACAGGAGTACTCAGGATAAGATTGGAAGAGAGCAAATATCTTCATGTGGCCTGCAAATACCACAAGCTTACAGACAGAGATTTATGCTACCTAATAAATGACAAGGAAATTTTGGCCGTTATACACTGTCTCATCAAATGTTGGTGCTAACTAGACCACTAAAAAGAGCTTGCCTGCCTAACAGACCACAAATTTCTTATATAAATTAAAGCACATATAAGCTGTCAGGGATCCACTTTGTGGGGAATAAACTTCCCAGCTGATGGGCCAAGGCCCCTACATTCAAGCCTGCTATGACCGAGCCAATAGGAACTGTGACCATCAAAAGATGTCTAAGTTGTCCTAGATAAGCAAATCTTCCAAACATAGAACTGAATCACCCAAGTAGATAGTAGCCCACCAAATATTTCAAGAGGTAAAATGAGGCGTAAGGTCTAACAAGAGTAGGTTCAGTGGGTGGAGAAGCAAACAAGCAATCATAATGGAATTTACGTCCCCAATGTCCAGAATGATATTTGAACCATCCATTGGTAAGGGATTCCTTCTGGTGGGAGTCATCTGGGGAGAAATTATACCAGTCAGTTGTTGGAGTTGGGTTTTCCAAGGCGTACACCTTGGTAAAGAAGTAGGCTAGAAACCAAGATAGGAAAAGAATTCCCCTCATGGCTTCAGAAAAGAAATGTTATCAAAATGGAGGATTAACTAGAAGAGTAATAGTCTTTATTGTTGGAACAACTAAGTTTGGTAAAGTTGTTACACTTAAATAGCATAAAAGTAGAGGCTGAGTAAGTTAAGAGGATATGAGGAGAGGTGAGAGGGATTTTCCAATAATTTGCATTGATAGGATGGCTGAAACTAATACCTGGATAAGATGGGCATGGATTTCTGACTGTATACGTGATAAAATAATATCCCCAACATAAGCAGAGTGAAGCTGAACCACAGGATATTGAAAATTAAAGCAGTTTTCAATAGAAACATCAAGTAAAGAGCGGAACGGAGCCTTGGTTTCATCTTCATCTAGTAGATCCAAAGGCGCCTGGGAGAGCCAATGTAGCCAATCAACTGCTGAGCGGTAAGCGACATTGTTGGTAGAAGTATTAACCTTTTCAAAACTGATTATAGGTTTGAAAACAAAAATCAAATCAATTGCAGGCTTATAATTAGCTAAAGTAAGTTGTTTAGCCAACTTTAAACTAACAGCTGATGATTTCTGAAGGTTTAGAGTTCAAATCCTGTTCCAGTTCTTAATTTCATAAAACTTAGTGTTTAAAGCTTGGTGTCCATGTTTTTGTGTTTGTCCTATGTTGTTGAAGTGATCCAAACAATTTAAAGAGTCAGGGAAGGAATCCCTGACATAAGCCTACCAAGGTGCTAAGCCAAATGGATGTGGCTAATCCAAAGATAACCCATGCTTATTGAGTACAACCCTGATTAATAGTTAAAAGTTGCTGTCACTCTCTCATGTTTGTACTTATAATGGCCTCACAGAGCTGCAGGACTTGATCATAATTGGCTTCTCCTAGTGATGCATAACAAGAACAAGGGCTCCTCAAAGGGGACCACCAAGCTTATCCAAACAATGGTATTAAGGAACAAGCACCTGTTTGCCAACTTTCATGGTATTCTCCAATGTAAGATGACTAATGACATCAGTGTCCTCTACATACCTGTGTAGTAAAGAGTAGACACTGTGTTAATATATCGTTGAAACCTAAGCCATACCAAAATCTGTAGTTTATTTTAGTTGCTCAATACCAATTACTAGTGGCCAAACCTATACCAGGTCTCCTTTGAACTGTTAGATCAATGTGAAATCTGTTAAAATTTATCAACCTAACAAACCCCACAAAATCCAGTACTACACATCTCTGTAAGGAATCCTTTAATGTATGGGCCCTAGAAAATGTGGCCCCATGCCCAGGAGACCCAACAAAAAGCAGATCATCATCACTGTAGTAGAATATTTCACAAGATAGAAAGTAGCACAAGCAAACAAGCAGCACACAGGCAACTTTATAAAGTGCTTTATTGATAAAAGATTGTAGCTAAATTTGGCACTCCAAAACTCCTGATCATCACAGAGAAAAGGAGCTCACAGAAGAGAAGACAAATATTTGCCTGACCAAAAAAGCATTAAGAAAATGTGATCATACCTTATCACCCCCAAGCTAATGAGAGGTTCAAAAGACTCAACAGGGTCCTATTCTAGGCACTTGCCAAGTTATTCACATTACAACCCCATTAAATGATCAAACACTTTACCCATGGTGATGATGATATGTAGGGTACATCAGAATGTGTCAAATGTATGCAGCCTGTCACAGTAGGTTCCACAATGCTGGGTATTGTCCGTCCAAGTAAGAAGGCACAGAAGGCTGGAAAACCTATATCAAAGTTGACTGAGTTAACAGATTTAAACCAAACGGTCAATCAAAAATGGGTCACAGCTGCTTTTGTTTACCAGCTGAAACCAGCTCCCCCTTGTAAACTGACGTTGATAAATTGACGTAATATGAGGGTCACCCTATATAAGCTCATTAATTGACATGGTTGTCAGAAACTGGTCACGCAAGGGTTCTTTGCAACCTGGTCTAGATACTTGCTTGAAGATGCCAAAGGAATAGGAGATAAAGACTCAGGTGGTATTGCTTAGTCAAATTGTCTGGTATATATTGAATAATTTTCCCTGTTTCAACTCTAAGAGTTGAGTCCTTCTAAATTTACTCAATAAAAATCAATTATCTCAAGTTCTAATTTTAAAATTTTAAAAATGCATCCTGTGCTTGGGTTGTTGCGGTATATCTCATACAATCTGATTCTGAACAGAATCATTTCAGGAAGATGGGGCCTGGCATCGGGAACTTTGTTGTTGGCGCCGCAAAATTTTAATTTCATGCCAGCCAATTTTGTAGCTCCTCCCCCCATTCTGGAAAATGAAAATTGTGTCACTTCTCAATGCCCAGAATTCTATGCTGAAGATGCATTGATGCTTTCCCAGGTCATTTATCTCGGTTTACTCTGGATAGGATTGATTGTTCTACTTAATCCTGGAGTTTCAATTGGAAATTTCACAAAAAGATATTTAAAGCTGCGTTGGTGGTTAATCATCAATTCTATGTGGATTTGTGTGGTAATTCCCCATCATTTAGAAACAGCTTCATATTATCCAGTGATTTCTGTCACACAGCCCATATGAAACGGTCTTTATCACCAAAACTGAAATAAAAATCATCAACAATTTTCCTAGATTAGTACTACCAAAAAAGGTACACCCAAAGAAAGGTATAAAGATCCACATGGTAAGCTATTTTGCAGACCAGGGCTTTTTATTGGTTAAATAAAGATTGAATGCCTAGGCTGCTTCACTCTTGGCTATTTTATTCATCTATCTAGCTCTGGTGCATAGGGCAGTAATCTAGGTCTGTAAATATTAATAGGTTGGCCCCTGGCTGGTGCTTTGGAATGATAAAGAAGTTGTGGTTACCCTGGGATGGATATGCTGAGGTAGCATTTTAATCTTGATACCAGCTGGGGGGATACAGGTGGATAGCTTTACCTAGGATGGAGGTAAACTTTCTCTCTTTATGACCTCAAAGTAGCTTTAATGGGGTTTTAAAGTTTCTGGGCAAGCATAGATAGCCCAGAACCATCATTGAGGTGGCTGTCCAGAGAAACAGCTGCAGAACTTAATGATTTAGAAGTTTCTGGGAAGTGAAGTTGATTAATTTTTTCCTGAAAGCTCAATCTAACCACTTGGGTTAATAAAAAAGTTAGCAATATATGATTAATATTTGCTTTTGATGACCTAAAGTGTAGGTCACTGATGAGGGTCAAATCTAGGTTGATTTACTTGTGGAGACTTATTGCCTGAGTCTGAGGTGTTGACTGATGGGGGCTACCATGATAGAGAAACTCATAGGACAGACTAGGAGAAGTTCATCTATAGTGGCTGGATAAAGAAAAGGATGAAGAAAAAATAGAAAATATTTAAAAATATTTAAATAAATAAGATATTGATGATGATCAACTTTTGGGGAAGCTTTGAATATAGATTTAAGAAGAAGAGAAGTAACTTTTATTGGATAATAGTTTAGACTTATATGGCTTGCAATGTGGTGGGGACTCAAGTCAGATCAAAGATAGGGGAGGTCATGTGTGAGCTGGATTTGAGTTGCCAGATACCTGGACGAGTCATGTAATATTGGTTTGTTGTCATTTCTGGGATGTTGAACTGAATATTGGATTGGCACCAAACCAGGCAATGACTGGATGTTATGTATGTTGGCAACAGCCAGAATACCAGTACATCCAGCTCCTCAAAAGTTAAAAAGGGGTTGGGTTAAGAACAAGAAAAACATGCAGAATTGGAGGCAATTATCAAGGAGTTAGATGAAGTGGTGACTAAAATCAAGGAGTTAGATCAAAAGATGAAGGACATGATAGAGGAGGTGGTGTTAGAAGGTAAAAAACTGGACAAACTTACTGTGAAGGCCATGAAGAAAAATATATCCAATACTATGACAAACTTGCACCAGGCTCCTAATTGTACAATAGTTTTCAAACCTTTTGAGATAAACAAAAATTCTCAGTCTAAAAACAAATACAATAAAGTCTAAAAGCAAAATTAAAGGGGATCCAATTCTATTTTAATTTAATATAAATTACTTGATTTTTGATTTTGTTTTTATACTGAGATTTTTTGTTTATCTCAATAGGTTTGAAAACTACTGTACAAAAAGATGTTCTTGTTGACCTACAGTTTAATCCACAGGGATTTGAAACTGCGGAGGTGTGGTCAAAGAATCCCAAGATGTTTGAGTAATTAAAAAATAAAAAGAACCATAAACCAACAGAAGAAGACCAGCAACCATCTAGTGAAAAGCCCCGTGAAGCAGCCCCTGTCAAGGGGCAACAGGTAAAGATATAGAAGAAGGTAAAAAAATAAAAAGATTAAATAAATAAAAGGATTATACTACAGTAGTTTTAAAAGCTATGGCAACAAGCAAAAACAATCCAGATTTAAACGAAATTAAAAATAAATGAATTTATATTGATTTACAATAGATTTGGGTTCATTTCAATTTTGCTTAAATCCAAATTCATTTCATTTAAATCTGAGTTCATTTTGTTTGTCACCATAGATTTTAAAACAACTGTAACTTTTTTATTTATAGAATAGAACAAAGGAGTAGTCTGCCAGTACCTAAAACCCTACATATCCCAAACCTTTTACAGCAATTACATCCCCCACATAGGGCGTCAGCTGGTCCTGACGCCAGCTGCCAGCTCTGAGATGATAAAAAATTAGAATAAAATTACCTTATGATTCAGAACAACTTGCAAAGCTCCAAACAACACCAGATGTCACTGAATGGTGGGTCTTGGCTTTGGTTGCGGCCCCTAAACTCCACCTCAACCAGTACGTCCCTCCCCCAAAATTCTGCAAGATCCTTGTCCTCTTTGTCTGGGAGTTTTTCAAAACCATGTCATACCAAAACTTACCTGAGATGGAGAGGGGATAAGAAGAAGACTATTTCTGTTTCCCAACCAATACACACTATCCCTTGTCCTAAAATTTTTAAAGAAAAAGTAACCAACCTTACCAACAGTTTTTCTGCCGTCCTGCCTGCTGTTGTGGGCGTCCTTGGAGACTTTGGGGCCTCCTGGTGCTCCAACAAGACTGGAATACTGCCAACCATGGAAAAACTTTGCTACCATGTCCTTTAAAAATAAAATAAGCACCCTATACAATAAATTTTGGGAGTTATTAGCCCTGTTTGCGGGGCAGAGACTTCACTTAATTGTTTACCTAGGTCTTGTTGTAATGATGGGGATCAAAGCAGAATCACACGACCAGTCTGCTGTAGTAATAAAGCTGGATGAAAATTTCCATTTATTAGATGGAAAAAATTGCCCCTGGATACAGCTCAATAGAGCACATTTTCAGGATTCAGCTATTCTTGACACCACCTATGGGATGGCTGCTCCACCAGAAAAATCCTCTTAGCCAATTGCATCACAATTCTCACATATTCTAACTGCCTCAATCTATTTACTACAGGTCCGATGTCAATATATGTGTTGTCAATAGAAATTACTAGTCTCTTTCAACACAATGTCCTGGAGTACCACTGCTCCTACCCCCAATAAAAGTCTACAGCCAAATAATATTTTGATTTATATATATATATTTAAAATTATCTACTAAAACCATCTATATTCAACAAATAAATACATGATAAAAAATATCCTGTGTATTAATCCATTCACCTTTATTGCTTTGTTAATTTTTTATAAACATGACAGTATATAATTGGAATCATGAAAAAGTGAAAAATAGCCTAAATAAAATCATAATAATAAATATATATGTATATTCTTGTGTTTTATTTGTCGATTCATCCATTCAATTGGCTTTGCTTTGTTAATTTTTATTATACCTGTTGCAATATGCGGAATCACAGAAATAAAGCCAAAATAAATTAAACTAAATAAAAACAAATACTAAAAAATTAAATGCAAAGAAACCATTTGGAATAGCTAAGCCTTTAATTGATGGGCTGCTAGGAAAGTCACACAGGGAGAAACAAATCAGTGTGGCCATATAATCCAGCCACAGTTTCAGCTGGGAGGGTATAGATCTCAACCTGCAACAAATTGAACAAATCATCAGGCCCAGGTGGCGCCCCTTTCTTGACTACTTGCTTGAGCCACCCAAAAACCTCCTCAATTGAGCTGAGGAATGGGGAATAGGAGGGGAGAAATATCAGGGGCAAATTGGATGTGGCCAATCATTGGGAGCCAATTTTCACACCAGGCTCAATCATCTAAAACTCATTGAGAATATCCACCACCTTGTGGAGATCAACATTATCCAATAAAATAAAATTTATGAAGCCCAGGCTTGTGTGCCTCAGGTGCTCCCAAACCACTAAGAGAAATTCCATAAATGTCTCACTATTATGGGAACCCTTGATCATTTGATAGAGCTCAATGCTAAGGGGACAGAGAAGGGCTACCATAGATTACACAATAGAATGCACAGCTGCACGCTGGGACATGTAATTCTTTTTGCCTTTGGGGGCATACCCATATTCATTGTGCATTGACAACGCAAAGGAGGACTTGTAAATGTAGTGGAATTTGATGGTCCCCTTCTCCTTGAGAGCAGTGAACGTCTCAGCTAATTTTGACGGTAGGTAATATTGTCTGGGCTTTTCTGATGGTATGGGGAACCCCCAAGTTTTTTCCAGGAGAATCTCAAACTCTTCACAGGCCAATAGCATGTGGAAATTGAGGCCTCAATCCCAAAAGTGGACTGAACCATTGACTGAATATTATCCTGTTCAAGATGGAAGTTCCAATTGATCCACTGTCAGATGGCCCACAAGTTATCCCTAATCCATAGGATTGGTTTGTGCTTAGATTTCTCCAAAAGAAGAACACCAGTTTTCAGGTAGGTTTTGCAGAGCCTGTGCACAGATTTTTCCAAAATACTGACAATGGCTGCAACCTTCTTGTAGTCTGGCGTCTCTTCCATGAGTCTCATAAAGGTCTCACGGGTGGCATTGAGGATAATGTGGTACTTGGCCTTTTTGGCGTTGGGAAGTGACTCCATGGGCTAAGCCACAACACATGGCATAGACACTTGGCTGCAGAATGCAGCAACCTTTTTGAGCACCTTCTGCCCATTTGTAATTTAGAAATACTGTGGCACATTGTCATCACCTTGCCTTTTGTTATCCCTCACGTAAGGCTTGTACGTTTTGTCAAAGACTGGCTTCACCTTCTCCATGATAATAGCTGGAAAACCATTGCAGCGGCATACATGATTGTATACATAGGAGACCCTCTCAGTGGTGATGTCATTTACTGTTTTGGTGGTGATAATCTTGGTGAATTTTTGGGTCAGCTTCTGGACCTGGGGTCAATGCTCTGCCCCCTAGCAGCTTGTACTCCTGGAACTGGCTGTGTCAGTGCAGCGTCACTATTGAACTCTCCTCTCCTGCCTTCTTCCTGAGTAGGCACTTGGGTTGCACTAACTCTGTTCTTTGACCTGTGGGAGCAACTGAAGATACGGCACACAACAGGTCCATTGTCACTCTGTTGTGTGAAGCCTCCATCTTGGTATAAAAATAAAAAAAAACTAAAATCAGTCTATCTATCTATATAACATATTTATTATAATTTTTATCTCTCCATATATAGTAGCATGAAACCTTGTAGTCACTACTGTTTATTTTGAATTAGATTTTTAGATTTCTATATTAATTGTTTTTGGCTGTAAATGTGCACTGTTGATCATGTATTTGGATAATTTTGATGTTTTTAATTATTCTAATCCCAAAACAGACACTCAGAATATTTTTCTTTTTGTATTCTAGATTGTATTATTAATTAGGACTAGCTGGAAACAGGATTATAGATTTACTCATTAGTTTTGATATTTGATATTTTTTGTCTGTTTCAGTTGCTATTGGGGTTTGCTGTTGGATCAAGTTTGTAACTTTTGTGACTAAGTTTTATAAGTTCACAAAAAACATAGTAAATATAGTAGATGTGTTCTGTGATTGAAACTTATGTGTTCTATTTTTTGGTACACTTGTTGTTGAATCATTATACATTTGTCCCCATTTTGCATAGTCATTGTGTGACTGGACTTTTTTGCCAAATAGAGCAAAATTTTGATGGAATTATCTTCTATTTAGGTCTACCAAGTTGAAATTGTTTTGTGACTGAGCCTATGTGTTCTAAATTGACTAATATACATTTATTTCAACAGGTTTGAAAACTACTGTAGTGAGTGCTATGAAAATTAACTACATGCCATATTGCATGTATAACTACCTTTGGGGGTTGAAGCCATTGGCCTGGGGATGGAAAGACAGCCCCAAACAAGAGTTGGAAGCAAAAGATATCATCCTGGTCAGATAGCAGCCAGCTCTATAAAAAACTGGCAATATGAAACTGAAGGGCAGACTAACCAATCTGATTATCAAAAAACTTCTTTGTGATATGATCTTCTGAGCACTAGGACTTTCTTGTCGGTAGCTCACGAAACTCTTCTTTCTGCCCTTGACCTCCTTGTTGGACTGCCAGCTCCCATTGTTAGACAGAAAGATTCCTTTGGATATAACAACACACTTTTGGTAGCTGTCTTTTGTCATACATATCAATTTAGATTAACATACAATAAACTCTAATATGAATAAAAAGATTCTATCAGGAGAAAAATCTTGACAGGCTTAATTGCAAAAAATAGCCCCTATATTTCTGATTTGTTGCCAAAAAATGTTTTTATCGTATAGTTTCTTGGATGTTTGCTGCTTCTATTTTACACATATATTTGTGTTTTAATATAAGTATCTTTCAAAAAGCCTATTAAAGTTATTATACTTCCCAACCAGCATACTTGTATTGTCCTATACACCATGATTATTTAAAGCTTTCTTGTTCGATGTATGGTTTGACCTGCGGTGCCAAATGACTAGCTCTCGTTAATGGCTCCATATGCTTTGATTCATGTTTGATAACTCATATCCTATAGCAGTTCTGACAGCACCGATGTTTTCTAAAGTGGTACTAGATGGTTTAATTTTTGGTGGCCGATCTATCTCTGATCCCTTTTTTAGAACCCGGTTTCCAGCATGGCAATTTTCCAGATATTTTGAGATTTGTCCTGTTTAAAAATACCTGAAACGATGTCATTGATTGGTTCATGAAGTGGTGCTGGAAATAAGGCGAGTACCCATTTTCTCAACATGTTGAAGCCCCATGTATACAAGTTGGTTGGACAACTTTCACCCCATAAATATAAATAGCAATTTAAATACTGCTTTTTTAAACCCCCGATTAAAATCTCGGGCTCCCTGGGCAAGTCACAATCCCTACTATGAGTGTACCCTTTTTGGGGTTGGATCGTTGGTTTTGGGGTCCAAGGTGATTTGAACTGATATGATTTGTCTTTTCACCTCTTCAAATTAAATCTACCATTTTTGCCTCGATGCTTTTAAACTGCTTTATTTTACTGGCTGATGTAAGCGGAAAGGTCGCAAGCTTCCAAGGAAAGCTCACGCCCTGGGGTTCTGCTTGAATTTTTTGAATCCAGTTGTTGTCATCGTTTATGCTGTCCATGATTTTAATCACATGGACTCGAAAAAGGTGGCTTGGTTTAGAATTTATTTCTGGGGATGCTTAGCGGCTAGAGCTTTAATAAAATCCGAGTTAAATATGTTCTAGAATAGTCTGAGGCGTGAGGATTGAAGTGTCAATTCGATTTAATAAAATATGAAGAATTAAACATGTGACAATGACTATTGGGTTGAATTGGAATTAGAAGACTCCACCATCAGTCGTGAATATCAAAGTGTGGTGTATAGGTTAGATTGGAATGCAAAGGAACAGCAGAAGAACTGTGGATGTGTTTCTGCGACTAAATGGATAGCGAAGCGAGTAGAAAAGGGAAGGGTAGTTTGAAGCTGATGTATGGTTATTACACGTTCGGTTGTCCTGCGATTCTGCAATCTGGTTACATTCATTCTGGTTCTGGTGATCAGTGGTTTAGGGTTTCGGTTTCCATTTGGGACACATGCCCTGGTATCTGGTGAGCCAAGTTCTTTAGATGACAGTGTCCCCCACATTGTTGTGTGGGTTATCGTCTTTGGAACAATGCTTGTGTTTGTGGTATATCAGCTGTTGCCTCGCACATACCGGTATGAGTACATCAACCATGGTATCACGCCGTACTTTATCGTCCAGTGTATGATATATTCAGTTGGTGGTATTGTGCACATTTGCCTTGTCAAGACCAGCCCCTATATGGAGGTGATAACGCTGACTGTGGTTTTAATGTGCCAGGTGATCTCGTACTTGACTGTATCCTCCATCATAGCACGTAACCTGGTTGAGGAGGAGGGCAGTGACGATCACTTCTACTTGAACTATTGCTTTGGCCGGGCATGGCTAAGCCTGCATCTAGCATGGATTGCCTGCTCTCTGTTGGGCAATGGGATTGTCGCCATTTCCAAGATGTTCTCTTTCAACTACATCGTATCCATCATTGCGTTTTGTGGAATGGGCCTCTTTACGTTGATATTCCTTTTCAAAGAACACGATGCCTTATTTGGGGCTGTAGTTGTTTGGGAATCGGTGTGGCTGGCCATCTCAACCTATGCAGCTTCAGAGGCGGGGGATGGGACTTGGTATATTTTCATCAGCGTTGTGGTTGTTGGCTCTGTAGTTGGGCTTGCGACTATTGCTACGCTTATTAGAAACATTCTCTACCTCATTGAGCGTGCCAAGCAGCGCCAAGTTGTACCGCTAAGAAAAAACGATGCTTTACCATAACTACTCCAAGCTTAATCTAAATCCCTTGCCGCTATTTATAAACATTCTCATAAAATAGAAATACATATCTACTTGTTTTATCAAATGTTTTTTCAATAACATGCACCTTCTTCCGTCAATTATGCTGCTGGCAAGATATTACATTCCACTATGGTTTCTACATCCCCATCTTTATTATTAAACAAATTGCTGATAACTTTTCGCAACAATATGAGTTGATCCTTAGCTTCCCAAAAAGTTTAACACCCAGGACATTAACCATATCACCTCCCAAGTCCAATACAAGATCAACCCTTAAGAGGGGAAATCCCCATCCATAAGATCTTTCTAACTTATACTATTCCTATATCTCATCCACTGTTATGCTAGTCAATTTAGTTGTAGGATAGACCACGCAACGAAGGAGAGATCTAAAGGACAATCCAATACAAACCCCTCAAACTTATCACGTGTACATATCTGGTTATTGCCAATGAATGTTTCGAATTGGCATATATCCTAGAGTATAATTTAATCTCTATCTTGCAAGTGAGCTAATTATAGCTCATTATCGGTGTTGGGGAATGCAACATCCCAGAAAGGGGACAGAAAAAGTGATTGTAGTAAGATGATCTTTATCATGAATAATATGAGTTGTTATATCAAGGTAATAAGCTATTAGGCCACTGTAGGGTGGATGTAGTGGTGATCCAAATCAGGTGGGAACCTGTGCTTGATACCATTGTGTGAGAGATTGACATTGGAATTAGATTTTCTCCTTATAAGTAAAGATGGTATCCCAATATGTTGACGGGATCAATTATTGGATATACCATTAAACCTGCCACAGGGGGACCAACTGATCACCCCTGTGCATTATGAGCTCCAGTGTCAACTTGGATATCAATTCCAGCTACAGAAGTACTTTCAGATGGTTTCAATCCTTCTTATTGGCAGGTGCAGGAGGCTGTATCAATGTTTAGCATTATTTGGTGCAGTGTGCCATAGGCATCTTAAATGTATGCTTTTCTTGATCACCCCCTCTTGGGTGTCCATGGTTGCTTCATGATAAAGCCTCCTTGGAGATCCCTCATTCTTGACATAGGCCAACCAGGGTCCTTGCCATTTCTGTAGGTACCCACCTTAATCCCCCAACTTTTTCCTGGGAACCAAAATCCAACATTATGATATCATCAGTAGAATTTCAGGGTATATTTTTTTATTATAAAGTCCATATATTTATGCCAAAAAGTTGGATCTTAGTTTTTAGGGGAATTATTGCCATAATTGAAGTGGGTACCTTAGTATAGAGTAGATGCCTATGGTATAGCCTTTATAGAGGTCCTGCAGTGATTATCTCCCTGCCTGGCTTGATTTCATGCCCAGAAGGTACCTTTAGCTAAGGCTCATCTATTCAGATTTCTTTAGCAGTGAAGCTATGTTATGAAGAAGCTAGTGGTGTATAATCAGTTACCGCTTTGAATATCTGTGCACCTTCCAGATACCCACACTGCTTCATGAGATAGTGAACTGTGGCCACCAACTCTTTGGCATAGTATTGGATATCTTCTTTTGACTTTGGAGAGCTTTTGGGGCCCATGGGCATCAGGGATGAAGCCCTTGTATTTGGTCTGTACCCTGAGCACACCTCTGATAGTGTTGTTAGAGGTGTCTGTTTCCAATTAGTAGATCCCATCTCCTATGGGCTACTGTATAATTTGATAAATCTTTGTATAATATTTTAGTTGCCTTTAGTGCTGATATCTGAGAGGTCTCCATACAGATGCATGTGGTTTTCTGAAATTTCTGATGGCCAGGTGGTCACCGCTCCTGTGATGGAAATTGCGGGATAGTAAGAAGCTGTCTCCAAGTGGTAGGGAATTACCATCCAAATCCACATAGAGTTAATTATTAACCATCAACGCAGCTTCAAATAACATTTTGTAAAATTTCCAAATGAGATATTAGGATTAAGTAAAATAATTAATCCTAACCAAAATAGCCCAATATAAATTGCCTGTGAAAGCATCATAGAATCTTTGGAATAAAATTCAGGACATTGGGATGCAACACAATCTTCATTTTCAAAGACAGGGGGAACCACTCCAAGATCAGCAGGCGTTGGATTAACATTGGGAGGTGCCAACAGTAATGAAGTACTGACAGCAGGCCCACATCTTCCTGTAATAATCCAGCTAAGGATTAAGATTGTAGGGGATGTAGCGTAACAATCCAACTACAGGATGCATTTTAAAAGTAAATTAGACCAAGGGATATTTGATTTTTATTGAGTAAATTTTGGGAGGACTCAACTCTTAAGAGTTGCAACAGTGAAAATTATTCAATATATATCAAAAATTGACTAAGCAATACCGCCTGAACCCTGGGCTCCTATTTCTTCCACATTGTCAAGTGAGTATCTAGTCCAGGTTGCAAAGAACCCTGGAGTGACCAATTTCTGACAGCTATACTGATTAACAAGTTTATATCTGGTGACCCTTAAATTATGAAAATTTATCAATGTCAACTTGCATGGGGGGAATTGGATTTGAGCTGGCAAACTGGAGCAGCTGTAACCCATTTTTGATTGACTGTTTGATTTAAATCTGTTAATTTGGTCAATTTTGTTAAAGGTTTTCTGGACTTTTTGAGCCTTTCTACTTGGTCAGATAATTCCTGGCATGATGGAACCTACTGTGACTGCTCCCCAGTCCAGGACAGATTGCCTGTTGTGCATGGCTGTGCCCAAGAAGTGTTAAAGCTCACACTTTTTCTTGGTGAGGCATGTCAGCTATGGCTTTGGCTTCCTAAGGTACAGGTCCCACAAAGCCCCTGCTAATTTATTATGCAGGAGGGCTGGGAGGGCTCACATTTTACCAGTTCAAAGAATAGCTGTTTGTCTTGGGAGGAGGGTGAAGATGCACAGGCACCTTGTCATTGCTGATACATATCATTAATTATGGCTTTGATAGGGGCTCGTTGATTGGTTACCAGGCATAAGCCACCATTTCTCTTTGGGTAAAACAAAGAATTATTCAACAAATGAAGACTTAAAAGATAATATGAGCTCTTTTTATTATGCCTTGCCTGATTGTTCCTTCAAGTTAGCAGCTTCTTGTGGGTTTAACCGGTATACCGGTCTTGCTTTGGGGTCACCCACTTTGAGGTCAATTTAATTCAATATTACTTGATCAGGGGAAAGTCCTGAAATATTTCCCTTAAAGATGTTGTGGAATTTGCTGATAAGACTCAGGTGCATAGGGTCTTGCTCCTATGAGATCTCTACATCATTGACATGTATTATCTTATACAGACATGTGTCCAATTTGATCTTGCTGGGGCCATTTCCCTCTTTTTTCAAGTGATATTGACAGATACATGATTTGAAGTTGTATTATAAGGTGGGTAGGGTAGACTATTTGGATGGGATTCCCTTCCTTTTATGGAAAGAGTAGAGCTTTACCAGTCAATTTAGGATTTGGTTCTCCTCATCCAATATAGACCAGTACCGCTCTGTATTGGGGTATGTGGTTGATTAAGACACTCAATGTGGTTGTCATGCTTCAAACTTAATTATTGATTTTTAAGTTTGAAAATTTCTTTTTCTTTAGGAATTTTAAAATTTAATTTTTAAGTTAGTGATTTTAAGTTAAACCCATTACCTTAATTTTGATACTTGATTTTTGCTTGATTCCAAAAGCAACTGTCTGTTACACCCCAAACATTACTAACCACCCTGGTTATCTCTTAACTTTGAAACTGTTGCAGATGCTCTGCTTCTGTTTGAAGTTTTTTCAAACTCTCCCCTCTCCTTACATCTCTTGGTGCAGTTTGAAACTGATTTTTTCTATATAAATAACCCTAGCAAGGAATAGTAGGCTTAAGCCAAAATTCTAAGTTTTCCTATGCTTAATTATCACAGCTTCTTAATGTTAACATTTTAAATTTAAACTTAAAGGTTTAGCTTCAGAATTACCTGTTTCCCTTTTTTAAAAGCTCAATCTTTAAGATTTACTTAAATTTTCTACTTTGAACTTGATTTTACTTTTTTAAGACTTCAATCCTCTAACATCAGCTTCAAAATTTTGAATTTTGGACCCTGCAGTTTAAAATTTCTTTATTTGTTTCTACTGATTTATTGAAATCACTTCATTTCCTTTGTAGAGCTTACACAGTTTATTTTTTAACATCTGAGCTACTTATTCTTACTTTTAAAAGTCAACTTGGATATTTTTATCAATCTAGAGTAAGTTTTTGTTGCCATGGAAATGGTATCTCAGTGCACTGCTGCTTTGTTTACAAATCCCTTGAATTTTAAAGAAAATTTGTATAGAGTTATGCCTTATTGTTCTCGTGGAGATTTTCCAAACATCAATTTACCCCTTGTAACCACTCAAAATTTTGTGAATAACCTGCCTTATAGTATACTTGGGGTTCTACACACTTTGACCCCACACTTCACAGATGATAAACTTTGGCTGGTTCTCTTAAAATTTTGTTCCAAACTGTGCCTACATTTTTATATCTTTTAAAGTTAGATCCAGTAGCTCAGTACATTTTTATTTATAATCCTGTTTTGTTTTTGGCAAGGCCATATAATGGTTTAGATCTATCCTAGTTAGGTTTAGAGTAATTTCCCCTGATTACTTTGACACCTTTTTTCATTGCTGCTTGCTTTACTTTGCTTCAAGAGATAGATGATTTCTCAATATTTTCAATCTTTTTTGAGTAGGGGCCTATATATTTCAGTAGGAAATAGTTCTGTGCCATGACGGTATCAAAAGTGAAAAGGATAAGTGAGTAATTTATTTCCTGTCTTGGAGGGAAAAAGTACAGGGCTGCTGGAGGGTACTTGGATCATGGTTATTATATCCTTGTCCTAGCTCTATAAAAGTCCTGTTATGTGGGGAGAATGTCTTATATAAGCTCCCTGTCACGGTAAGCTCCATAATGCTGGGAGTTATTTGGCCAAGTAGAAAAGCTCAGAAATCCAGAAAACCTTTAACAAAATTGATCAAATTAACGGATTTAAATCAAACAGTCAATCAAAAATGGGTTACAGCTGCTCCAGTTTGCCGGTCAAACCCAATTCCCCCCATAAGTTGACATTGGTAAATTGTCATAATTTAAGGGTCACCAGATATAAACTTGTTAATCAGTATAGCTGTCAGAAATTGGTCACTCCAGGGTTTTTTGCAACCTGGACTAGATACTCACTTGACAATGTGAAAGAAATAGGAGCCCAGGATCCAGGCGGTATTGCTTAGTCAATTTTTGATACATATTGAATAATTTTCACTGTTTCAACTCTTAAGAGCTGAGTCCTCCCAAAAATTTACTTAATAAAATCAATCATCCCTTGGTCTAATCTTTATTTTAAATGCATCCTGCAGTTGGCCTTTTTTGCTACATCCCCTAAAATTTAATCCTTAGCTGGATTATTACAGGAAGATGGGGGCTTGCCGTTGGTACTTTGTTGTTGTTGCCGCCAAATGTTAATTCAATGCCTGTCAATCTCAGAGCTGTTTATCCTACTGTCAAATCTGAAAATCTTGTGATATCTAAATGTCCTGAATTTCATGCTGAAGACACTCTTATTCTCTTGTAGGCTGTTTATATTGGGCTATTTTGGTTAGGATTAATTATTTTACTTAACCCTAGTATCCCATTTGGAAATCAAAAAACTGTATATGAAGCTGTGTTGGTGGTTAATCATTAACTCTATGTGGATTTGGTGGGTGATTCCCCACCACATGGAGAAAGCTTCTTATTATCCCACAATTTCCATCACACACCCTTACTCTTTCCCTGTAGCAGGCTTATTAGTATGGCCCTGATTTTTTTGTCTTGAGAGCTGCATATTTTCTTTCTTGAAAGGCTTTCTGATAGATGGTACAGCTGTGTGTTTAAGTTGTCTTATTATGAAGAAGGAAGGCACCCATAGAAGTTCCCACTGGTAGATGGATCATCAAAGCTCACATGGCTTGGTGCTCTGTCACAGATTTGTTTGTATGTATAGGTTAATTTTCAATTTTTCCTGTCATGCTGAGTTTTTAATTCTTGATTCACCATGACTTCTGTATACTGGAGAGAGAACTTCTTGATGAATTCTCTTTTAAACAGACTGAAGCCCTAATTACAGGTTGTGTTGTAACAAAACTTACGGGATAATAAGAAGTTGTCTCCATATGGTGGGTAATTACCCACCAAATCCACATAGAGTTAATGATTAACCAAAAAACAGCTTTAAATACCGTTTTGTAAATTTTCCAAAATGAGATACTAGGGTTAAGTAAAATAATTAACCCCACCATAAAAGCCCTATATAAATGGCCTGCAAGAGAATCAGAGTGTCTTCAGCATAAAATTCAGGACATTTAGATAGCACATGTGTTTCAGCTTTGACAGTAGTAGGAACAGCTCTGAGATTGACAGGCATTGAATTAACATTTGGCGGCAACAACAACAAAGTACTGACAGCAGGCCCCCATCTTCCCATAATAATCTGGCTAAGGATTAAATTGTAGGGGATGTAGCGTAACAGTCTAACTACAGGATTTATTTTCAAAAGTAAAGTTATACCAGGGAATAAGTGATTTTTATTGATTAATTTTTGGGAGGACTCAACTCTTAAGAGTAGAAACAGTGAAAATTATTCAATATATATCAAAAATTGACTAAGCAATACCACCTGGATCCTGAGCTGCTATTCCTTCCACATTGTCAAGTGAGTATCTAGTCCAGTTTGAAAAGAAACTTTGAGTGACCAACTTCTGGTGACCATGCTAATTAATAAGCTCATATCTGGTGACCCTCAAATTACGTCAATTTATCAACATCAGTTTGCAGGGGGGAATCATATTCAGCTGGCAAACTGGAGTAGCCATAACCCATTTTTGATCAACCATTTGGTTCAAATCTGTTACATTGGTGATTTTGTAAAAGGGTTTCCAGATTTTTGAGCCTTCCTATTTGGCCATATAATTCCCGGCATTATGGAATCTACTGTGGCATTACCCTCTGCTTTAGCCCAGGGACAATACCACTATCTGGGAGATGGAATAAGGAGAAGTTCTTGTGGGCAGGAGGAAGTTTCATTGCTGCTAAGGTAAGCTTGGGGTGACCAATGTCAGTGGGATTGTGCTTATAGAATTCTTGGATAAGATCTGGGTAATTGGAATAATCATAATGAGGAATCCAGGAATTTTCAGAATTGGGATAGCCTTTCCAAGACACCAAATATTCCAACTGGCGTCAGTTCTTACGGGAAGCCAAAATACAATTCAATTCATACTCAAGTTCTCCTTCCACAAGAATAGGTTGGGAAGAAGAAGTCTCAGTACCCTTAAAGGGAGTGAGTAAGCATTCATAGAAGGTATGAAAATTTTTGAAGGATGGGGTAAATCTAATTGGTATGCAGAGGGATTAATTTGACCTTCAACTTTGAAGGAACCCACTTGCTTGGGGCCTAATTTACAGCAAGGGACCTTCAGTTTCATATTGCAGGCATCCATCATGATCAGATCACCTGGCTGGTAGGTTGGATCTTCCTGGTGCTTATAATCTGTGTATTCCTTGTAAGTTGTCACAACAGCAGCAAGAGTAACCTGAAGCTCCTGATGAACCTGCTTCAATACAGCGGCTTAATCAGTTGCAGTTTCTACATTGCTAACTGTGGTGAAACTCATCACCAGTTGGTTACTTTAATTATGATCATCACTGGGTACTTTCTGATTGTACTAGGATCCTGATATCCTTCCAATATAGTAGTTGTTCTTGATGATTATGATTTAGACTAGCTATTGTACCATCACATAAGTCCAACTAGCTTCCAGATTGCTTATCCACCCTGGCCCTTGGATTGGGACTCCACCAACTTGCTTCTGGATTACTTATCCACCCTGGCCCTTGGATTGGGACTCCACCAACTTGCTTCTGGATTGCTTATCCACCTTGGTCCTTGGATTGGGACTCCACCAACTTGCTTCTGGATTGCTTATCCACCTGCTTTGGTTCCAAATTAGGACTTTTCTGACTGGTTGTAATTCTATCAATTAATACAGTTCACTGACTGCAGTTACAACTGACCAACTTCCCCATTCTTGAGCCTCTGCAAAACCCTCGTGCCACTGGGTCTGTTTCCATCCTCCCTCAATTGTTGTGTCAATCCTTAGTGGTTCAACATTCATTTCCCCCTCTCTCAATCCCCAAGCAATGACCAACTTACCTTGAGTTATCAAGTAAGCTTTATTATTTAAGCCCCTCCTCCTTTTCTCAATAAAATATATGTTATACCCCCTTATATTAGCTACACTATCAATTACTTTGTTGAGTGTATAATCTAAGAACTGCAAAGGCTAGTCTCCTTCCATTGGCTAAACTGCCAACTAAGCTTGACTAGAAGTTGCTTGTTGAGGGTCCGCTTTTGAGTAGTTGCTGTTGCCACTACTCTAAACCCTTTGTCATTCTATAGGTCTGACTGCTTTTTTACTACCAACTACTTGTCTGGTTTCTGACTTGTAAAGTACCAAGGCCATCAACTGACCCTTAGACTATCCCCCATCACTGTAGTAAGAGTACCACATCTTGGTGCTCACTACAGAGGCTTTTAGCCAATTCCTTTTCCAACCCCCATCAACGTCTATAAAGCCTCTGACAAGGAAAGAACCTACCTAATATGGTAAACACTAGATCTTCTGGAGTACCACTTTTACCTTTAAATGACGACATTCAACAAGTTGGTTGTCCTAAAAGAACAGGCTCTCAAGCCACTATCACATCAGCATCATCTCAAGCAAGCGCCAATACCTTGGGACCAGTTGACAGCATTCACCCCCAATGGGTGAGTCAGTTTTCAACCAGCAGAACTACCTCCCAACCCTTGACCACCACCTCCAACAATCCCATCAGACCAGCTCTGTCTCCCCTGGGGAATCACACCACGGGAAATTGGACCAACCAACAAACCACCACTCCAAACAGGGAACTAAGTAACCCTAATAATTGTCCTAGCCCCGTAGAACAACTCCAATCAATGGAGATCCCCACGGTACAACCAGCCCTGATCCCTCCTCTGGGACCCTGGGAACCTCCTAGCTGACCAGTGAGACAGTTGGTCCCAACCTTTGAGGCCTTCAACTTCTCTGCTTCTGGAGTCAGTCAAACTCTCAATTGTTGGCCTTCTGCACCAATATACCCTGTCTCAACTAGCCCCAGTCTTCAATTGTTTCTGATTGCCCCTTCTATTGGACAGGCCAACACCAATCCCTATCTCTCTCTGGATACTTCAGTGGAGACCACCAACACTGAGCGAGACCTGCGAGAAATTGAGCAAATGATTGAGCACAGCAATGGAGCCCTTCCTCAATCAACTGTCAACAGTTTGGACAGACTGACCACGTACACCACCAGGGTTGGTCACCCCAAGCTCATGGATGCTGTAAATAGACTTAATCAGGTCAATGCCAGCCTCCAAGAGCTCAATAATTGTCATGAAGACCTCCAACAGTCAGTGGCTATAAGTTTCAAGTGCTAAGGTGAATGGAACAATGTCACTAACCAGAAATTGGAAGAGTCCAACGCCCGTGCAAGAGCAACTGCTGTACACTTAGAAGGGATAAATCAAGAGTCAAATATATTTGTGGATACCCAGTTTACTCCTCTCTGCAACTTCACTGTCACTTTAGCTGCCAGCTTGAAGTTGTCTGCAGTTCACCTGGAAGCCCAAAGAACAACCCTCACTGACCACCATTGACATATTCAAGAATTGATGGAACAGATGAGCCAACTGTCACGTGCAACCTCTGCTCACAGTGCTGTCCAGAGACAGCAGAACACTGCTATTACCCACATGGACGCCAAGGTCACCAGACAATTCAATGAAAATTGCACCCATATCAAAGAGGTACAACAACAATGTACCAAAGATCTAGCTACCACTACTGCTGCAGTAGTGGAACAGCTTACCACCTGCAACCAAGGAGTACAACAGGCACACACTGCCAATCAAGACCTAATAGAGCAAGTGGGTAGTTTTATGGCTCAATTGGTCAATACCACTACCCTACTCAACAATCAAGGACATGTAGTCAAAGAACTAAGAGTAGCCACAACTACCCTAGAAGAACGCTTTGATCAACTTTCCATTGGGGATCAAACAACTCACAACCCCACCATCATTGGCAATATCCTCAATCACAGTTGACCCAGCCCTGTTTGCCCTCCTCAGTACACACCTCCCAACATAGTAACTGGAGCAAACGCTATGCCAATTGGGAGTTCAGGTCCAAAAAGCCAACACCACTGCCAGAGAAGTCCTGAGAGTCACTGACGCCAGTCCTGCAAAGAAACCACCAGCCCAACTACTCCAATAGTAGTAGTTCTAGTTCCAAATCTGGTTCTGAGGATGAGTTGACAATCTCATCTTCTACGTATCAGCAAGGAGTACACCATGTCTCTAGTTCAGGTAGAACTAAACCAAATAGTCTCTTCAAAACCAAATTCTCCATGAACAGTCACATCAACATCCACATGTGGCTGGACACATTTGAGAAGGCTAACAAAGGACTAGAGTCAAGAGATATGGGTCTATCCTGTATTTTCATGTTAGACAAAGCAGTTTTAGCAGACATCTCTCAACACCTCCCTAGGAACTATAAATATAAGGATTTGAGAAAAGCTCTCCTTAAAGTCTTCAACTCAGAAGCAAGAGACAAAATTGACAGGGTTAACTTTCTAGTTCTAAAAATTAAGAACTTTGAAGAATTTCCTTGTGAATTCCAATCCATGGTAAGTTGGCTGCGGATGAAGAACCTCATAAGCCCCCTCAGCTGTTGCTGTGCCCTCCAACATGCCTTGCTGCCATAAAAAGATCTCTGGCTTGAGTTCTCTGGTCAGATAAATGGCCTTCATGACATCACTTTGATTGTGGAGCAAGTCTTTACTCTAGGACAGCTTAAAACCCAGCTGGACCGCCTGAAGCGCACCAATTGACGAGTCTACACCACTCAAGAACCAACTCCAATTCCTGTCTACCAACCATTGTCTTCCTACCAGAGAAATTCTAATGCCCAGTCAACTCCATATCATATGCAACCCAACTACACCAATTGCAGAATTTGCAAGAAGACACACATGCAAAAAGATTGCCCCAACTTTGCTGTGTATAAAAAAGTACAGGAGATGTTTAGAAGTAGAACTCAGGATCAACCTGGAATTCACGTAGTTTCTACTGAGGACACAGTCTACACAGAAGACTACTTCTCTTCTGACAAAGAGTCAAAAAAACAAATAGGTGATGGACTCAGGGAGTCCCCATCACCTCTATCTAAACCTCCCCCTGACAATCTAGCTGGTATTTTGCTGTGCTATCCAACCCAACCAGCAAGAAATCAGTACGGGCCCAACAGCTGGAGAAGAGACATGCCTTAATGGAATCTCTTAACTCTAGTATCACCAATCCGACCTTCCGTCCCTACCTGTCCCAGCCTGTACCTGAACTGCTCTTGACTGACTCCAATAGTAACCACAAAGATATCCCCTCATACAATGACAATTCCTTTGTCAACATATCGCTCCCCATCCCAATGAAGACTTTATTGAAAGCCCTGCCAATGTTTAAGGATTGTTTAGATGCTCTACAAGAGCACCTCAGAACTAATTACATGTGTAATATCACTAATAATATGATCAATCCAACAAAAACATGTACATGGGTCCAACTTAAAGTCTTTGATACTCCTATTTGCGCTGTTGTCAACACAGGAGCACCAACAACAATTGTTTCCTCCCAATTAGTATCAAAGCTTCAATTCAAACCAGACTTGGCTTATGATGAAAGCTTTTCTACTGCAGGGGATCAACAAAACATTGCTGCAGGTGCCTACAGCAGTATTCCTCTGATATTTGATGAGCTAGTCCTAACAACAAGTGCTGTTGTGTTACAATCAACCATTTATGATATGCTAATAGGAACCAACCTGCTACAACAATACAACACCATAATAGCTATGGGTACTGGAACAATAACCCTCATGTGCTATTATATTCCGTTATTGTTTAACAACAATCAAACATCATACATGGTATCACAAGGGAAAGCCAACCAACACCATACCTTAATCAAGTACCCACATGGTGTCATGGGGATCCCTTACTGTCTTGCCAACTCGCATACCAAGACTCTTCAGTCCCATGCTAACTCAGCAATAGGCATCAAGTTAAAGGCTAGCCATTCTATGGTGATATAGTCTTTTATGCAAGTGGTTGGTAGCACAGGCATTTTTTTGATGTCCCTCCTGAAATATATCTAAATGTGTTTAGCCTTCCTCACCCTTCACTGGTCAAACCAATTGCAGCCCCTGGATTTTGTGATGAAGCCAACCATTCAGAGCTTAAAGTGCTGTTAACCAACCTCTCACCAAAGAAAATAGTCGTCCAAAGACATCAACTAATTGCATACGTCAGGATTGAACCAATCCCAGACATTGACTCTGTCTACTATGTAGGAAACCTATCAGAATTAGGGATTTCAAAAAAAATCTCCAACCCATACTCACTCAGTATTGGCCATCATTCTGCGTAAAGAAATGTCTGGTCTTTCTGAGGGGGAGATGTCCAAGTTTGAAAAACTTTTAGATGAGTTCAAATACATCTTTGCAACATCCAATTTTGACTTAGGTTGTGCAAAAGGAGTCAAGCATAAAATCAATGTTGGTGATTCAGCTCCTATCTATCAAAGGTCATATCGTCAATCACCTAAGGACAATGCAATAATTGGTGAAGAAGTTCAACAACTGCTAAGCACTGGTCTCCTGAAACTGTCAAGTAGTCCCTGGGCTTCCCCTCTTCTGCTAGTTAAGAAGAAAGATGGCACAAATTCAGTTGTCATTGATTACCAACAGTTAAATCAGATAACCAAGAAAACCAAATACCCACTTCCGCATATCAATGAAACACTTGACCAACTAGGCGGTGCACGTTTCTTCTCAGCAATGGAATTGGTCTCTGGTTACTGGCAAGTACCAATGGCTGAAGAAGATCAAGAGAAATGCGCCCTAATCACAGCAGCGGGATTGTACCAACCAACTAGAATGCCCCAAGGATTAGCAAACACACCAGCTACCTTTCAACAACTCATGGATATTACATTTGCTGACCTTAAACTAAGTTGTGTTCTCATATACTTGGACAACATAAACGTTTTCTCCAAAACATTTGATGAACATCTTAGCCACTTGAAGGAAGTCTTCATAAGGCTTCAGAAAAAAGAGTTGAAGCTCAAACCTTCTAAGTGCTCTTTCTTTAAGAAACATTTGGACTTTTTGGGTCATGTCATCTCCAGCAAAGGAATCAGACCAATCCCAGCCAAGACATCAGCCATAGCCCAGATGCCTTCCCCCACAGACATGAAAGGAGTTCAAGTAATCCTAGGCATGGCAGGTTACTATTGCCAATTCATTCCCAACTTTACCAAAATAGCTCAACCACTCTTTCATCTGTTGAAAACTTCCACCAATTTCAATTGGACCAAAGAATGTGAAGAAGCATTTCAATCCTTGAAAGACGTGTTGACAACTAATCCTCTGTTAGCGTGCCCAGATTATTCCAAGCCTTTTGCTCTGCAAACTGACGCTTCCAATGTTGCAATTGGTGCCGTTCTGTCTCAGACTAACAACAAAGGCAAGGAACATCCAGTTGCTTACTTCTCAAGAACTCTTAATAAGCATGAACAGAACTATAGTACTACTGAACGTGAATGCCTAGCTGTTCTGTATGCTATCAAAGAGTGTTGACCTTATGTACATGGAACACACTTTACAGTAGTCACCAATCATTTGAGTCTAGTATGGCTAAGAAAGATGAAAGATCCAGAAGGCAGACTAGCAAGATGGGCTGCCAAGCTACAAAACTTTGACTTTGACATTGTCTATTGACCAGGAATCAAACATGGAAATGCTGGCGCCCTATACCAACTACCAATTGTTGCCGCATTAGGAGAGGACCTTGATAGTCTTTATGAGTTGATCAGTTGACCAGACCAATGGAGTTCCCTAGAAGAGAAAGTGAAAAGGATGCTCCAACAACTAAGTCAACACATATTAATAAAGGATGGCAATCTTTTCAAGATTTATAAGGGTATCACTCTCCCCTATATTTTTCCCTCCAACTGACTTGTTTGTCTTGATGACTTTCACTGACAATTAGGCCACGCTGGGATACAACAAATGATGAAAACAATATCAGAATACATCTATTGGGAAAATATGACCACTATCATTACAGAATATGTTGACAAATGTCTTCAGTGTGCTAGGTTTAGAGAAAAACCCAGCCAACACTATTATTGATTCATTCTACCTGGATATGCTTTCCAGACTGTGTCAATTGACGCTGTTGGACCACTCCCCAGCGCTGGTCCAGGAAAATTGAAATACATTGTAGTTGCCATAGATCACTTAACCAAGTGGGTCAAAGTCCGACCTGTTGCTTTTGCCAACTCTTTACAGACTGCTAGGTTTGTACTTCAAGAGATCATTGCATGACATGGTTGTCCTGC
The DNA here is from genome assembly GCA_014839935.2 of Entomophthora muscae. Taxonomy (NCBI): domain Eukaryota; kingdom Fungi; phylum Entomophthoromycota; class Entomophthoromycetes; order Entomophthorales; family Entomophthoraceae; genus Entomophthora; species Entomophthora muscae. Next base: position 501,505 of record QTSX02000745.1, on the reverse strand, counting down.
TACAATCTTAACTGATAATGGAACCAACTTTGTCAAGGCTATATTACCTCAGTTACATGATCTAATGAGAATCCAGAGTATCTCTGCAGCGCCCTACTGACCCAAGACAAATGGAGCTGATGAGAGAGTTAATGGAACTCTAGTTAGGATACTGAAGAAACTAGCACATGATTGGCCTTCTTCATGGGATATACATCTAGGTGCAGCCGTCATGGCATACCAATTCACTGTACACTCTAGAACTGGTGTAAGCCCATTCAAAATACTATATGGCCGACAAACTGGACTTCCTATGCACTTGGTACCATTGAACGCCAACTGTAGTGAATCTACATACTCTCAACAACTGAACCTCTTGACCAAACAAATAATGAAGACCCAATCTCAAGCGTTCAACATTCTAAAAGAATATTGGGTTAAAAGCTACTTGCAAGACCAAGTGAACCTACCAGTCCTCCCCAAGTTTCAAGTTGGTGATTGAGTTCTAATGTACCAACAACAACTCCACAAGCCACGGAACAAGCTGGATAGCTTATGGACCAGCCCATGTGAAGTCATTGCCAAAGTAGGCTATGATGTCTACAATCTTAAGGATTTAACTTCTGGATAACTTATCAACCGTGTCCATGTTAAATTCCTGAAAGGATGTCCAGCCAACTCTTCAAGACTGACAGGACCTCTAGCTAAGGTTTAGGTTTTGTCCTTCCCTTACATAGTTTTTATTACCTCTATTTTTCTATTTTTACCATACCCTTAATTCTATTGTAAGGACAAAACCCAAAGAAAAACATAAAAAAATTGAAAAGAGAGAAGAGCTTTATTGCACATTGCTTATTTGAGAGAAACAACAAACCCAAGGGAATAAAGCACATCTCAAAGATGATTCATGACTGACACTGCTTTGCTGACAACATTGGCTTCAAGAGGACAACTAGAGCCAACCTTAAGGAAATTCAGAGAATCAGGGAACTTGACTTGATCCAGACGCGCCACGCCAAAATTGGAACCAAAGAGTCCAAAGATCAAGAGCCCAAGACTGGCCAGGAGTTCTGATTGAGGCCCATTGGCTAACCAGATGTTTAAGAACTCTGTGAGTTGTAACTTCATTACATCAGGAATTTCCTCAGCCAACAAGTCCTTTTCATGAGTCACTTTAAATAGCATCTCCAAGGTAAGGAGATACAAGAAGCCCATCAACTGGCCGTACAAGTTAGCTTCCTGGGACAAGGTAATGAAGAACAACTCTTGGTATTCCGCAGGACAACACTTTCCTACTCTGTTCTGGAGAGAGATTTCCTGAGGAGCCATATGATACTTGTCAGGAAGAGCCCAGCTGAGAGACACAGGACAACAGATCACCAAGATTTTCTCTTGTTCCTCCTGAATTATGTCCAAATTAGTTGCCTACTGAAGGAATCAATCTATTTCCACCTCGTACAACTGTTGCTCAGCTGACAATGCAGTATTCTCCATACAACGCAAAAGAGGAATTGGCATCTTGCCATCAGGAAATTCAACCTTGAACGCCTCAAAAAGTTCTTTCCAGGATGATCCTAGCCAAGCTATGTTGCTGTCAAAATCTATGGGTACCACATAACTCATGTTGGTTTCCTAAAAAAGGATTATAAAACAATCAGTTATTGTTGTTACCTCAGGTATCAGTTTCACTGTGCTAGGGTTTAGTGCCTCAGTTTGTTTCTTGGATGTTCTTCTATTGACCAGTTTCTTGAAAGCTGACACCTTTTTCTGAATATTCAGGAGCGTCTCCTCAGTGGAGTCTTGCTGATTGGAAGGCTTTTCCTTCTCCTTCTCCTTTTTAGTAACAGGAGCTACTGGTTTATGTAACAAGATTTGAGGTTTGTTTTGGTTTGCTCTGCTGGTTGTTGCTGCTTGTTGACATTGGTAGCTTTTTGATAGTTACTGGAAGTACTCATTGAACGTGCTTGCTGGCTACCACTAGCAATGGAGGTTATTTGCTGTTGGAAATGTTCCAATTCCTCTATCACCTTGGCATAGTCATCCAGCATGTTGGATACTTCAATCAGGCCCTTGATAATTGCCTTGTTTTCCTCTGCCACAGCTGATTGCTTGGTTACCAGGTCTGCAACAAGTTTCTTGATGTCCTCCATTTTGTTGATCAGGCTCTAGGAATTTCCACATTTATTGTCTATTCATGTGGGGGGATGTGTAGTGAAACTCATCACCAGTTGGTTTCTTTAATTATGATCATCACTGGGTACTTTCTGATTGTACTAGGATCCTGATCTCCCTTCCAATATAGTAGTTGTTCTTGATGATTATGATTTAGACTAGCTATTGGACCATCACATAAGTTCAACTAGCTTCCAGATTGCTTATCCACCCTGGCCCTTGGATTGGGACTCCACCAACTTGCTTCTGGTTTACTTATCTACCTGCTTTGGTTCCAAATTAGGACTTTTCTGACTGGTTGTTAATTCTATCAATTAATACAGTTCACCAACTGCGGTTACAACTGACTAACTTCCCCATCCTTGAGCCTCTGCAAACCCCTTGTGCCACTGGGGCTGTTTCCATCCTCCCTCAATTGTTGTGTTGATCCTTAGTGGTTTGGCATTCATTTCCCCCTCTCTCAATCCCCAAGCAATGACCAACTTACCTTGAGTTATCAAGTAAGCTTTATTATTTAAACCCCTCCTCCTTTTCTCAATAAAATATATGTTATACCCCCCTTATATTAGCTACACCATCAATTACTTTGTTGAGTGTATAATCTAAGAACTGCAAAGGCTAGTCTCCTCCCATTGGCTAAACTGCCAACTAAGCTTGACTAGAAGTTGCTTGTTGAGGGTCCGCTTTTGAGTAGTTGCTGTTGCCACTACTCTAAACCCTTTGTCATTCTATAGGTCCAACTGCTTTTGTACTACTGACTACTTATCTGGTTTCCGACTTGTAAAGTACCAAGGCCATCAACTGACCCTTAGACTATCCCCCCTCACTGTAGTAAGAGTACCACGCTAATCAAACAAGGACCCATGTTGGATGAGGGATTGTAATCTACATTGGCATAGAATGACAAAAACTGAGTTGACGTGTGCAGGGTGCTATTATATGTGAACTCTGCCAAGGGTAGGTTAGCACACCAGTGTCTTGTTGTGCATTAGTGTAGCAGCGCAGGTAGACCTCCAAACTTTGGTTTACCCTCTCTGTTTGTCCATTGGATTGGGGGTGGAAAGCCGTGGAACAACAAAATTTGATACCTAAAATTCCAGTAAAAACTTCCCAAAACTGAGCAATGAATTGGGGCCCACAATCACTCACAATCTCCATTGGAATGCCATGCAGGGAGATTATTCTATTTACAAACAGCCTAGCTGGCTCCAACAAAATTAGCATGTGGTCAAGCAGGGAACAAAGTGTGCCATTTTTGTGAAGCAATCAATCACTACCATGATTGCATTAAACCTGTCAGAATTTGGAATTTCTCTGATGAAATCCATCAACACCAATGTCCAGGGCCCTGCAGCTGGTTATAAAGGAACCAACAAACCAGTAGCCTTGTTCCTGCTTGCCTTAGAACAAACACATACCAGCAGTCACAAACGTAAGCTGCCACCTACACTGTCAAACCTTTCCATGGAAACTGTTGGCGGATTAGCTCCAGTTTTGTTTTTCCCTGGGTGACCTGCTGTAGGACAGGTGTAATAGGCCTCCATGATTTGATCCCAAATGATGCCCTCTGAAACCCACAAGCAACCTTAACAATATAGAATCAGTCCTATCTTGTGATAACCCTGTGGCTGGCCAACAGTATGTGCACATGCTAGCTCCAATAACCTATCATAAACTTTGGACAGAGGCTTCAAAAACTTCACTTTGGAATATAAGTCTAAGTCCTCACCTATGATTAAGGACATGGTGGCAAGCATAGCAGAATAAAGTAATACAAAAGGAACCACAGCCTTGTCTGGTATCATAGTGTGCGTATTGAACTTGATGTCTATACCAAAATCTTGTAGATGGGAAGGATTTATGCTCAACACATCTGCCAAATGATTATTGGCTCCCTTGATAAACTTGTAGCAGAACTTGTACCTTGTCAAATCACTGTGCCATCTGGATTGGTGACCTGAAAAACCCTGGGTTGACAATATTAAAGGAGAGCCTAATGGTTAGTCCTTAATACAAACAGATGATGCGCCAACATGAGATGGTGATTCCAATGCTTTAAAGATTCCACGACCCCCAACATTTCCTTGTCGTAAATCATGTAATTGCGTTCCCAAGCCTCCATCTTCCAGGAAAAGTACACTACCATTTTTTCAACACCATCACTGGAAGTTTGTAGCAACACACCAGCCACAGCATGTTTGGATGCATCTGTAGAGACCACAAAAGGAAGATCTGGGTCTACATGTTGTAGAACTGGAGAGGACAACAAAAGAGGCTTGACTGCTGCAAACGCTTCTGCACACTCAGGTGTCCAGACCAAAGTTGTTTTCCCGCTAGCCAAATACAAGGAGGCGTCACCTCAGAAAGATGAGGGTTAAACTTTTTCAAGAAGGTACAGGTACCCAGGAAACTGCAAAGTTGAGATAATGTAACAGGAGTAGCATACTTGCAAACTGCAGCTTCCTTATCCAGGACAATAGTGTGACCATCCTCAAATATAATATTACTCAAAAAGGTAACCTTACACTTAAAGAATTTACACTTACTCCTTTTGATGATCAAATTGGCCTGAAGTATACGCTCTACAACTACTGACAGATGGGCCTTATGCAACTCCTTATCCAGAGAGAATACCAAGATGCTGTCCATGTATGCAATGGCAAATACACCTAGGAGATCTCCCAAAACTGAGTTAATCAACTACTGAAAGCAAGCTGGGGCATTCTTTAATCCAAAAGGCATAATGCAGAACTGAAATATACCTTTCTTAGTTCTTAATGCTGTTAACCACTCCATTTCTTCTTAGATCCTAATCTGGTTGAATGCATTCAAGAGATCAAGTTTCAAGAATACCTTTGCCTTCTTGATACACCAAGAAATTTGTGCCTCAAGAGGTAAAAGGTAGGGATCAGGAATCTAATGTTGTTCAAATTCCTGTAATCAACACAAGGGAAAAGAGACCCATTGGATTTTTGGACAAACAACAATAAAGAGCAGATCAATTAAGCCTTCTTAAAGATGTATTCTCTTTCCAACATGTTCTGAGTCCAATCTTCCAAGCATGCAACCTCCTTTAAGGTCAAAGGGTAAATAGGAAATGCAATACAAATCAGATCAACAGTAAACTTAAAGTCAAAATCAAATTGAGTGTGCTTAGGAAGGACCTCACCCATAGTGGTGTCAAATGCCGCGGACCAGGGTTGAAGGCATGCTGGTGAATCCAAACTTATGGGTTTAGGAACAGGAATCAACTGGATTTTCTGAGAAAGTTGCTCTAATTATAAAATAACCAACAACAAAATATGGATGGATATGCCCAAAGAGGGGTCCACTTGAAGCTCATTTTCTTTTAGCAAGGTCAATACATTATGGTCCCGCCACCAGCTCACTCCTAAGATAATAGGATACATAAGAGTAGAGCATATGGAGAACCTTACATAAAAGATTGACCCACAACTACACATGACACTGGCTTCATAAGCTGGAAAGAGGGAAATGTTTGACAGTTACCACCCTTAACCAGCATTCCAGGATGATACTTGAGTTGCAACAAGTCTGCGGTCTCAACACTCATGAAGTTCTTGGACGCACTGGTATCCAACAAAATGGCTGGTTGGAAGATAGTTTGGCCGTTATTGATGCTACCATAAAACAAGAATTAACCAGAAGTAGATTTATTTGCTGAAAATGTTGCAACCTCAGCAGGGTCTTTCTTCTCTTCAGTGGTATAGACAGCAGCCAAGGAGGCAGGATGCTCCTGAAAATATTGCTCAATCATTTCTTGGACGGCTTCAGGGAGGTCAAGACAATCACAATCAATGGGAACAAGAGGCAACTCTTTGGAATTGACTACTGAAGACTTTTCAGGCACAACATGTTGGAGCATAACCAACAAACTCTTGGTGGGTGCCACTACTGGCACTTTTTCTACCTCATTGGTTTTTTTCAAGATAGCCAATTGCAACTGAGAAGAAATACAAGGGGAGCAATTACAACTCTGACTAGACAAAGCCACCACAGAACAATTACCAAAAACCAGGGGCAAGCAGCAGGTTTGGCTTTAATTTCCATAACACCTTGTTTGGAAGTTGACAGATTTGAGACCAGAGAAAGAATTTGGCTTACCAGGGCTTCAGTTGTGGTTAACAGGGAATCCCAAACTGTCAGATCCTGGGAAGTCTGATCAACTTCTAACCACAACGCTGAGAGTTTATTCACCTTGGGAACATTGATTGTCTGGCAGTAGGCAAGAAACTGAGGAAGGAATATTGAGAGCGGAGTAGTACCCTGTTGGAAGATGTACAATTTACAACAAACTTTGAGCTCCTCAATATATACACAAAATTTTTTAACAAAGGGTACAGAGATGCACTTTCAGTTAAAACAAGTGGATTTTGCTCCACCACAGACAACAACCATTCACAAGCATCCTCTGAAACCTTTGTCATCACATGGTAAACTTTCAATTTGTGACTAAGGCTAGAGCTGAAATAGATTGATAAGGCTGACAAAACTTCACGCAAAATTTCATCAGTGGGTGGAGCAGGAAAATAATCCAGATGCCAAAATGACATGGCGCGGCGGAAATAGGAAACAGATGGTCCAGTCTCAACAACTGCAACCAGAGATAGAAACCACAAAGTAAAGAAATATACAAACTAAAAATTCAGAAAAGAACTGATGCAAATAAACATGGTGAACGCAAATATCTCAACGGAACAGGAGAAAAGAAACACAAACTCATGATAAACTTCTTCCAAAACTCAGACGTGGAAGAGTGGAGTAACGTGACAGAAATTACAGGATAATAAAAAGCTGTCTCCATGTGGTAGGGAATCACCCACCAAATCCACATAGAGTTAATGATTAACCACCACACAGCTTCAAGTACTTTTTTGTGAAATTTCCAAATGAGATACTAGGGTTAAGTAAAATAATTAACCCCACCATAAAAGCCCTATATATAAATGGCCTGCAAGAGAATCAGAGTGTCTTCAACATAAGATTCAGGACATTTAGATAGCACATGAGTTTCAGCTTTGACAGTAGTAGGAACAGCTCTGAGATTGACAGGCATTGAATTAACATTTGGCGGCAACAACAACAAAGTACCAACGGCAAGCCCCCATCTTCCCGTAATAATCAGGCTAAGGATTAAATTGTAGGGGAAGTAGCGTAACAATCCAGCTACAGGATGTATTTTCAAAAGTAAAGTTAGGCCAGGGAATAAGTGATTTTATTGAGTAAATTTTGGGAGGACTCAACTATTAAGAGTTGAAACAGTGAAAGTTATTCAATATATATCAAAAATTGACTAAGCAATGCCACCTGGATCCTGGGCTTCTATTTCTTCCACATTGTCAAGTGATTATCTATTCCAGGTTGCAAAAAACCCTTGAGTGACCAATTTCTGACAACTATACTGATTAACAAGTTGATATCTAGTGACCCTTAAATTATGACAATTCATCAACATCAACTTATGGGGGGAATCTGATTTGACTGACAAACTTGAGCAGCTGTAACCCATTTCTGATCAACTGTTTGATTCAAATCCATTAAATAAGTCAGTTTTGTTAAAGGGTTTGGGCTTTCTGCACTTTCCTACTTGGCCAAATAATCCCCAGCATTGTAGAACTTACTGTGGCATGAGTTGGCTTCAGACCATTATCTAACAAACTTGGTATCAACCCCTATGAATTGTAGAAAGATTTTTGATTTCCAAAGTTCCTTGATAATATACATCTTTTTTAAATTTATTTTTTGTATCTTGTGTAAAAATTATGGAGTTCTCATAGTAAAGACCTTTAAATATGCTCATTTTTTCCAAGAAAAGGCAGTAGAAGACTACATGAGTTATCTTAGGGCCTTTCTGGGGGTTATTTGATTCAAGTTTTCTCTTTTGGTGAGGTAGTTAAACTGTTCAATAGACATAGGGAAATTTTTAAAGATTGTGTATCCTGGGTGAGATACACCATCTAGAAAGATGCCATCTCAAACCCCTATTTTTATTTTCTAGCTAAACCACACCAGATAACTTGAAATATTAATAAAAGCCAAAAAAAATTCAAAAACTATAAAAAAATATGGATGGACTCAAAAGCATTCAAGGCTTCCAAATATGCAATAATAATGTGGGATCAGCTAATACTGACTATAGTGTACAAAGCTCCAAAGTCAACATATCTCAAAACGGCAATATTTCTGTATTAAATTTTGACCCTATATTAACATCTATGTACTAAAAATAAAGCTAAAATCAAATATTTGAAAGGAAAGAATCTATTGGTGAAGAAAGTGGATTAGGCTTTAGCACTAAGAGCCTTTGAAATGCCTTTAAGATGGGTAAGGCGGCCTTCTCTGATGTAATAGGCCAAACCTCCTTAGTAACACTTGCAAATTTGACCTGATGTCCAGAATGCTTGGATACAACAGCTTTGCCTTTGATATCCTGGGAGTATAGCTGGTCCCTGTGAGCATGCTGAATCTTCATCTTGTTGATGATCACATTAAATATGAGCTTTTTTACCTTAACCAGGCAGGAAAATTGATTATGCCAATCTTCAAGTGATTAGGTGGTCTTGGTGACGCCTTCTTTAACCTGCTTATAATAGTTTCAATTAATTGAGTCACCACCCTTGCAGATGCGGCAATTCCCCTGGAATACACCCAATCACTGATGTTCAAAGTACTAGATAAAGGGATTAAATGCTTCTTGGTGCTCAATAATGTTATTGTCCTTGAAAAGCTTATCATAGAAAGGTTAACCTATTCCTTTCTGACCATGGCCAGAGCAGCAAAGAAATTGAAGATATTTCTGGCCTCCTTTGTGCCATCCTTGAATACCAGCTTATTGAGGGATGGATTTTTTTGTCAGGCTCTTGTGCAGAGCCTGGCAGTAGTAGAAGAAGCAGCCTTGGGGCCTGCTCCTAAATATCTTGATAAAGGTGTTGGCCTGTGAAGCCTCAAAGTCAACCATAAGAGTTGAATGATAGGGAAGTGACTCTGGCGCCTTTTGGTTATGGCCTATTCCTTGGTGTCCTCTGGGTTGACCTTATTCTTCTTGCGCCCCCTCTTCTCAGTTGGCTCTTCATCAAGCATGGGCAAGATGACATCCAGTTTTTTCTTGAGGATTGTAAGATCATGGATATTAGTATCCTCCCTTTTATTAGGGAGGAAGAAGAAGACAAAGGGGATTGTGTGTTCATTGAACTGACAATGGATGGCCCAAAGCTGATAAAATAGCTTTAGACAAGAGGCAAAAGTCCAATCAGCAAACCAGGTATCACACTTTAAAAGGCATACAAGATCCTCTTGGGTTAAAAAAAATATGGGTTGGTGCTCCTTGTATGTCATTGTGCAGCAGAAAGGGATTTCCACACATGGTAGTTTTCTGAAAGTAAAAGATCTTCCTATATTTCTAACGCTGACACCAATATTGGCATCAATTGACCGTTGATCAGTCACATACCACTGGAGTCTGCTCTTTTATCCAACATCATTTCTCTGATCCTCATCCAGGTAAAGGAGAGTATGTGTTACCAGCTCAGTTGAAGTTAAGTCCTTTTTGAAAGAAATGTCTTGGAAAAAGTACCAGCGTATAAGGTAGTAGAGGATCATATCATAGCCCAAGCAGCCATGCTCAATGGTGAGCTCCTTGACTTGGGTAAACCAATTGTGGTTGATTGTGCAGGTAAACCTGGACTATCACAGTGGTAGTGATGGTGGGTCATGTTTTTCCCTGGTCATTGCAGGTAAAACAAAAGCCGTCCTTAACAAAGCCAGCGCCCCCCTTCTTGGTCATAATAGGGAAAGAGTCAGGAAAAGCATCCAAGACTTTTAATTGCCCATTGTCATTGCAGATGTTGACAACTTCATTTAATTCACACTCTAGGATGGGCTCCTTCTCTGATTCTGCTGAACTATGGTCATCAGGGTTGTTTTCAGAGCTTCCTTAATTCTTATCTTCATGATTAAAGTGGAAGTGCTTCTCCTGGGGATCAGAGGGGGAGTAGACAAAGGGAGAGTGGGGAGGGGTGGGGTGGGGCTATCAGCCTCAGGCTTGAGGGAAGGTGTGGGGGTCTTGGCAGGTGTTGTTTCTTTAGGAGGCTATTTGGAGAGTGAAGCCTTAGGCTTTCTTGCCTGGGCTAGAGCTGCTGTGCTCTTGAGGGCCTTGGGAGTAGTGTTGGTGGTAGGCTTGGGAGGCATCTAAGGGTAAATTTGCATCAGAAAAGTTTAATTTTGGGTGAAATTTTCAGAGTAAAAATTGAGAATTTTTGCAACATAAAAGTTAAAAAATATTTTCATATTCTTGCAGAAAAACTCTTGAAATATATAATATCAAAAAAATGGGAAATTAAGCCTGTCTAAAAATGTTTATTAGTAGCTAAAGTATGCAAAACTTTCAGTTTTTGTCTGAAGCTGCATTTCTAGATGTTGTATTCTAAGATGGCATTTTTGAGATGGCATTGGGCAAGAACATAGTGATTTTTCATATTTTTTATTTTAATTTAATATTTTCATAGCAGAGCTACCTCAACCAGGCCAAAGAGTAAACTTGATTTTCTCAAAAAACTAGATTATACTACAGGGTCTAATAAAGTACAAAGTTGTTTAGAGGAGATCAAAAAATACATATATGCAAAGTTTCAGACACTTTCTTAAATTCTTTACTTTAGTGAATTTAGGCGTCACAGTGTACTTTTAAAAATGAAAGCAGTCAATTTGCAGTGGTGTGTTCTATATGGCATCCTATGGCACCATATGTAAAAACAGGTTAATTCTTGTTGCCACATCAATAGGCATAACTCCTTGTGGTGAAATAGCTATGAGTTATGACGCTATTTACCAGCTTTTATTGGCCATAGAAGGCTGTAGGCCTTATCTGTTAGCCATATAAAGCTAACGGCTTTATCTGTTGGCCAGACAAGTCTATAAATCAAAGATGCCGGCCAGACCATTCAACATGGCATATCTGTTGCTCAGATAAAGTATAAGTGATCTATTAAACTTTCTGTTCCATAATTTGTCCATATTATGCCCAATTTGCCACAATTACCTTTGGAACAACCAGTTACTAACTGAAACTGCTGATCCAACTTACAACCACTCTTGCCAGTTGTAATCTCCACACAAAACTGTAGCAACTAACTTGATTTATCATCAATATCCTATATTGTTGATCAACATTTCAGTTGGCTATCATCTCACAAATGCCTATATAATCTTTTCTTGACTTATGTAATAAATTAGAGACATTTTATTGTAAACTAAATACTGTTATTTCTCCTTTAACTTGGATAAGTTACTTGTCAACTGCCTTTGCATAGGTGAAGACTTTGGGTCTGTACAACTATGATAGCTCTTGTAAGCTATAAACAGATGTTGAACTTGTGTTTTCAGCACTTTTAATATAGAGACACCTAGGAATCATAAGTCTGCTATATGCCACTTATCAATTCTGAATCCTCTCTTCCCCCTCCCCAGTATCCATTGTCTGTCTGGATTCCAACTGATTAACATACACCCATTCCTCCACCAGCCCTGTTCCAACTCTGTTATCTTGTCACCAACCAACAACTGAATCCTTCCCAAAGTATATATTGTCTATCTGGTATCCAACTGACTACTATACACCAACTCTGTATCCTGTTTTGTTGCCCTGTTGCTGACTGACACCTGAATCTCTTCTGCTGTTGTTAATACTATGATCTTCATATATTGCCCATAGTCAGCAACTCCTCGGTTTTATGCTGGCAAGGCATATTCTGTTGTACTCCACCTTGCCTGGTGCTCACATATCTAAGTACTGCTTAAGCCCAACAGCCTTTTATATCAGTCACCACACTCCTATTGGATGCTTGGGAGCCTAGTGGATTGCATAATGACCTGTTTTACAATAATTTAAACACCCATGTATATATAAAATCATTAATAAATCATGTAATGTTGAAATCCAAATAAAAAAGTTCCTTCTATGATAAGCTCTATAAAGCTAGTATATAAAAAAAGGGTTTTTGAATGGATGTGTTACATGGAGATAGTTCTATCAATGTGGTGTTAATTTGAGTTGATTTATTATATATGGTCATAAATAATATCATAAGTTATTCCCAAATTAATAAGGGGAAGGCTTGTGATTTATCACATAAAAGTTTTATTGTTATGAACCATCCAGAGATAAGCACCACTGTGCTGTATTAGTAAAATATTAAGTTCCACAGCGCCAACTAGTAAAAGTACCAGGCGCCACAGCACCAACTGGAAATTATTCCAAGTGCTGCAGCGCCAACTAGTAAAAACTCCAGGCACTGTGACACTGCTTTTTATTGGGTGGGATTTTGATATTACAATCATAAATCTACTACTGATCCAAAATTTATTTTTTCAATTATCCTTTTGAGACTAGTGCTTATAAATATGTTTAATATTTATATTAACATTTTGGTATTGAAACATGGCGCTGCTGCCACGCTTGATGTAAAAGTAAGGCAGCACCTTGGCATTTAAAATATTTGCAAGGCGGCGCCTTAGCGCCTGGAGTTTTTTTGGGTGGTGCTTCATGTATGATTAGGATGGTGTGGTGGCGCCTGTCATTGGGTATTCTGCAGTGATGATCCAAAATCTACTGCCAATTGAATATATATAAAGTTTATTTTATTAATTTATGACAATGAGGTTGCAGTAATTATTTTCTGTTAGCTCCTTCATGATTGGGATCATTTATTTTTATACTGCTAATTTATGGAGTTGGCTGCTAAATTTCTAATCCTTGAGATCTGTCATAATTGACATCATTGCTTGGTTGAAATTCCCAACATATCCCTCACTTGACCAAACACTACTTCCTTTTTTCATTATATTAATCCCAACAGCAATAACAACAACAATATGTAGCAAGCCTACAACACAATGATGGCTACAATGAACAAAGAAGAGTGCAATGCCTTTTTCAAAATGCTGCAATCACTACATATTGACTTCCTGAATTGAATTTAGGCTAGTGACACCCATTTTTGCAAACAGGACTGTGTGACTACTGTGGCTGGCTCTGAGTGTAGTACTGCTCCAAACTCCAACACTGGGGATTTCCCTGACAAGGACTTCATGTTTAAGGAGTCTCTTCCTGTTAGCAATGCACCCCCTAGTGGTAATCCTTTTGTTGCTCAGCACCCCTTTATTCAACGCCTTCCTTCCACTGGTTTTCCTCCCCCTACCCCATCTGCCATGCTCCACGCCCACTGCAACTCCTACAATGTGGTGGTGGACTACCCCAACCTTCTTATCAATTTTGGGATCTTCCACCATGAGGAGACATGTACAGCTTTGTACAGGAGCTGCATTCTGATGAGGATGCAATGAACCCAATTCAGGAAGAAGATTTATATCACAGTCAATAAGAAGCATCCCGTTTGGCTTCTGAGATGTGTCTAGGGCTGCAGTCAGCTACCTTAGCCCCCAGTGAGATCTCCGCCCAGCATGCTCACAAAATTGCTATTCAAAATGAGTGAATTGATGAGGTAGCCTGGGTTTGGGCTCTTGAGCTTGTGGCATATCCCAGTTTCCATCAGACCTAGGTCTTACCCATCCAAGCCAACACTAACTGTTGCTCTTCTGCCACATTCAAGATGTTTATTCAGGTAGTGGTTACTGGTGATGTCAGTCTGTATCTTGCCTTGGATGCTACAACTTGCCACTTCATGTGGTATCTCCCTAAGAGTTTCCAGCCTGGCCATCCCGGGTACACTGGTTGTTGCTTGGAGCATTACCGCTCCTTGGCTTATCAGCTCCACATACCCCTACCTCTATCCTATTTCTACATGGAGGATGTGTTGATGGACTGCTTCACCATAGGTGCTGTTTCTCCGCTCATGGTGGCTGGGGCCGTTTGGTGCCAGTCAGTCAGGTCTGCCTTCTCCTCTGCAACAGGTCATCAATGTCTCACAACTCCCAGTTGGCTTGGGCCCAAATGTTGGTAATCCTGGCCCACGTGCACCAGCACCTGTACATCAACTGCTACATGATTTCAACTCACATGCGCCCAGTAATTAACATTCAGCGCCCTGCCAAGCATCCCTGCCCTGCCAACTGTCAGGCCTCTCCTCCCACCATGTCTTCCTCTCAGCAGCATAGAGGCGCCCCCAACACAAGGGACCAATTCCACTGAGCCTGTCTTTTCTTGCAATAAACTTACTTTTTCTTATCCTCTTTTTATAGTTTATAATTATTTTTAGTTCTTATTTTTTATTATATTAAGTTTTTAATTATTTTATTTATCTTCTAAATTTAGTGCTTATAGAAATATGATTGACTATTGGATTTCATATGTAGGGGATTCAAAACTGGCGCGCTGTAGCACTTTTTGTTTGTTTATTGAGCTGCTGCATTTCTTAAAAATGGGGCGTGATACACTATCTATAAAACGCTATCTATAAAACACTAACCAGAAAACGCCATATAAAAAGACGTGATATAGAAAACACCATCTGGAAACCCTATGTCAAATTTTTTTGCTAAACTGTGCCAGATAACTTAGAAAATAATAAAAGTCCTAAAACAGTTCCAAAACAATAAGAAAAACATATGGCTAGACTCAAAATAATCCAAAGATTCCAAATCTGCAATAATAATGTGGAATCAGCTAGTACCAGCTATAGTGTACAAAGCTCCTAAGTCAACATACCCCAAAAATGTGATATTTATGTATTAATTTTTGACCTTAAGTTAAATATGTATACTGTGACTTAGAACCTAAATGCAAAAATGCAGGGTTGTCAAATCCTTGGTCCAAATTTTGAATCACTTTTGCAAGATGGCCCTTTTTTAATTAAATAGATTTTTTGTATTTTTGTTTGAATTTTATAAAATAAGGGAACTCATTGATACTTTGAAAAGTTCAAGTCAAACTTCATATTTCCAATGAACAAAATAAATTAACTGTAATAAGATTGAAGCATTCAAAT
Source organism: Entomophthora muscae (assembly GCA_014839935.2). Lineage (NCBI taxonomy): Eukaryota > Fungi > Entomophthoromycota > Entomophthoromycetes > Entomophthorales > Entomophthoraceae > Entomophthora > Entomophthora muscae. The sequence goes on along the minus strand of QTSX02000745.1, from coordinate 486,392 downwards.
CCATCAACCATTTTCATTAAGTTTACTATGTTTTTTGAAATTGCAATATTCTCAAATCCATGAGCCAATTTTAAATTGCTTTTGAATGCTTCTAGTAAACTCAAATAATAATTGCAGGAACTAGAATCCAAATTTAATATACAGTAAGCCCACTAGGAAACACCAACACAAATCAAGAAGCTCCACCATGACTGTAATCAAACTAAAAATTCAATCTCAATACAGTAGTTTTAAAAGCTATTATGACAACCAAAATACCTCAGATTTAAACAAAATGATTTCAGATTTGAATAAAATCCAAGTTGCGCAAGATTCAGGATTCAAATAATTTTAAATATTTTCAGTTAATAAATGAACTGTCAAATAAAAAACAAAATTTCACTAGCCCATTATACGAAATTATATCAAACATCAAGCGGTGTTGTTTAAACCACAAACAAAATGAACTGACACAACAAGTGAGATGAATGGACGCTGTTCCAGAGTATATTAAAATACAATCAGGATTCATATGAGGCACCAACAGAATGACTAAAATGAAACAACATTTGAGCAATTGGGAAGTGAGATTCTAAAAGCACAAATCAGAATGAAGTCACACAAGATATGTAGTATGAGCAGCCTAAAATAGAAATATAACAGTTTAACAGCAAATCAACAGCTATCCAATTTAGGAACAGAGGGGTTTTATTCATTTTCATGGCTCCTGATTTGTTTAAAATGGTTTTGAGAGCCTTCCAAATATGGAATGGTGCTTACAATAAAAATAAATATAAAATTTTAAACTTCTACTTTTAGTGATTTTCCCTAGGTTTTAGTTCAATATTTTTTCAACAGCAACATTTTCAACAGCGCCAGCAGCCAAGCAGCTTCAATGGAGACAAGGCTCAGGCCGTGAAGGCACCTGGTTATACCCAAGCCTTTGAGGCAGGTAACAAGGAAGCCAACCTGTACCTGATCCCTGACCCCTATGGCTTTGACTTGTTCAGTAGTCACTTAGTGTCTAGCTCTGCCCCCACTCCTGTACCCAACCCCACAAAAGCTGCTCATCAACTAACCAATCAGGATGGTAACCTTGATTTGGAACTACTTCCTGCCAGCAGTCAACCTGCAATCCCCTCAGCTAATCAGGCTCCAGCTTGTGCAGCCCAGCGCCCCAAGCAACAAATAATTACTGCCCAAATTCTCCAAGAAATTGTGGCACTGAACCTGCAGGGTCTGTCCTGGGATCAGATAGCTAGCCAATTACAATTTACCCAAGCCATCATAATACAGGAGTTCAACAACCTAATAAACAAGGAGAATCTGATTGGGACAGCCAAGAAGCCAAAGAAGGCCCCCAAGTCCCAAATCACAGAGGCGTACCCAATAATGCTTGACCTTCTTCAGCGGGGCCCCAAGCTTCCCTTGACCCAGGTCTGGAAGCAACTTGCGCACTGTTGCATTTGGGTGTCTGAGAGCATGGTGAAGCTCTGGATGCATGTAAAAGTGGCTTCAATATGGGTTCTTACTAATGTTGCTGGCAACCAATGGGATAGTGCTGAGGATTCCCTGTATGATTATGCCATCAAATCAACCCTGGTCCAATGCCTGACAAGTTTGTCAGATGACGTCATGTTTATCTTGTACTACAAGTTATTGATTGTGTTTGACAATTTTTGTTGAGCAAGTAAAAGCTGCCACCAAGAATAGAAGGAAGAAGGTCAAGAAGGGGACGTGTATTAGTGCATTTCTGGCTGTTTCAGCCAAGGGTTTTGTCTAATATTGGAAAATTGCATATTTCACCAATAACTACAAGTAAGGCCACATACTTGGTGGATTACTTGACTCCTGGGATGGCTCAAATTCCAAGCACCAGGTTTTCTTGAGCCACCAGATGAAGTGTAGCTCCACTGCCCTCAAGGCTATTCAGCAACGCGAGCACCAGGCCTCTGTGTACCCTGCCAGTCACGCTGACATACATCTGTGTGATGTTGTTTTCTTTAACATTAGAGATACACTCCAGGAGCGCCGCCCTCAGGCTTTCAACAACCTCTATCTTGGGGTTCATGACCACAATTCTCTCTATGGTCACCAAATGATGGCTGACAATTTTGCGCAAATGGTTTTTCACATGAACATGGACAATCAATCACGCAAGGATAAATGCCTCCCACCCTGTACCACAGCCACCTACCAGCCAATCAAGGCAATGACAGACAAGGAATATGACAAGCAATATATGGCAGCCATCACATAAAATCCTCCTGCCTCTACCCCCGCCACCAACACCCCTCACCCGCAAGCCCAACACACCCAATCCCAGACCCCCCAGGCCAGCACCGCCTCTATGTCTTCCTCCCTGCACTATTTATCCTACTAGGCATCACTCTTTCCCACCCCAATAAACTCCCTGTCACCAAACATTTTCTATTTATATTATCTTATTCTGAATTTCAATTGTTCATGTTCTCTCTTTTTTAGTTGGTTTTATTTTTTATGTTCAGTTTATTTCTATAAAAGCATATATTTACTATTCCATGTATCTAGATCCAGAAAACAGTTATTTTTAGCATTTAAACACAGCCCATTGTAAAATATTAACAACAATTTGGTGATCAGCTAAATTGTTGTTAATATTTTCACAAGGGGCTGTGTTTAAGTGCTAAAAATAATATGGCAATTAAGGAAACAATGCTGACACAAAGTAAATAACATATTGAGTTGAGTGTAAAACATATACAAAATGAGTAAAAATGGTATAATGTAGTAAATGGGAAAACAAACAGGAATAAACAAAGAGGTAATGGTATCAGAATAATAAAGATTTTTTGGGGGTGAAAGCTATAAAAATATATGGAAAGGTTAGTAAAAAATCATATGAGAGAATTAGAGAAGCTGCTAAAGGACCTCAACTCAGCAATTGCAAAAATAAAAGACATTGACCACAAGGTCAAGGCAAAAGTCACGGCATCCATCCTTACTAGGAACAAATTGACAAGGTGTCTGCCAAGACACTTATGGCCAAGATGACAGACACCCCCAAAACAAAAATTAAATGCCTTTTAAAGGTCCAGAAGACTGTTGTAGAAGCCCTTCAATTTAAGTCCTTTGCCCTTTCCACACCGTCCATCTGGGTCAACAACATTGAGATGTATGCACATCTCAAGCCAGCCAAGCAAGAAAGAACTGAGGATACAAAATTGTCCACCCAACTGCTTGCGCCAAGAATGGCAAAGCCTGCCAAAGCCGCCAGCAAGGAGGAAATACGCAAAGGTAACATAAAAAACAAAATTAATAAAAATTTAAATTTCTTACCTTTTTTTAGAAAACATAGGCATTGAAATCTGCTGGGTCCTGGTCCCCTTTGTCCCTGCCACGTTTTATTCCAACTCACCAATCATGTGGCCAAGCAGCTGTTTCTTTCACCCCTGTCTTGTAGGAGCTTGAAAATATAATTCACAGGTCCTTCCCAATGACAAGGGGCATGCTAGCCGGGCTGACGCATTCTGAGGGGGCATCTGAGTGGGCAGTTACTGCCTACAAGGATGCCCAACTGGTCTGCCTAAACCTGTTATCCCTCAGTGGAGTTTACTGTATAAACTCCATTGAGCTTGTTTGGGAGTCCTGGAGACGCTCCCATTCAAGAATGTACTGATGATGGGCCAGGCCCATGTGGCTGCTTGCTTCTGCTTCCCGGTGGAGCACACAATATCTTACCTGTAGGAGAACTTTGGGTGTGTGGTGTTGAAATTGGCTGTTGCTTCTGCAACAGCCGTCAAAAAAAACCAAAATCCTCCTTGTCAACTTTGGGCTGGCCTGGAGCGCTGAAAAGACAGGGGTTCCTGCAGCCATGGAGCTGACCTTTGAAAAGACAAAGCATGAGAAGAAGATTAATATTGTGTATAATAAACTCTGTTAGTTTACAGAAGCCTTTGCTGGGAAAAGGCTTCACCTCATGGTTTATCTGGAATATCTTTTCTTCTTTGGGATGAGCACTAGCATAGAGACCCTAGACAGGGTCCTTCTTGGGATTGACAAGGCCCAGCTCTCATTGGACGGGAACAAGGTCCCCCCGGGTACAACTTGGTTGACCATGTAATCCAAGACGCCCTGGTCCTGGTAGGAATCTATGGGTTTTCAGCCCCACCAGAGCAGCTGCTCCTTCATTCTCACCTAACAATACTCCCTTTTACCAGCCAATGTGAATATTTTAATCAGGGTGTATCCACTGCCTACAGTGTGACAATGAAGATTGTACGCCACCTCCATTGCCAGGTGGGTACATACCAAAGAACCCATTACAGGCGTCCTTAAAACTCTCTTTTCCAATAAATATATTTAAATTTTAGATTATTTTTATTTATAATAATTTTTATAATTTTTATATTAGCAAACAAGTTTTGCAAAAAAAATCCTGGAGAAGATTTTCATAAAAGCAAAATAATATATGTTAATAAAATATACCTCTAAGTTGTACATTAACCATTTAACTTTTCTTTAAGTTCATTTTATATTTATTTGACAAAAGTGATATAAATATATCATGTAATCAAGTATCAGATGTTTGGGATAGCCTCAGATTCCATAATAAAAAAATAATATAAAAAAATTACTAACCTTCATTGATGGTCCCACTGAATGTGATTTTGGGCTTAAAAGCTTCATAATATAAAATGATAATTAATCAATTTTAAATAGTAAATTAGTGAATATAAAAAAGTTGTACAAGCTAAGCCTTTAATTGATTGGCTGTTTGGCAAGGCACACAGGATGAACAAATCAGTGTGGCCATAGAATTTGGCCACAATTTCAGCTGGGAGGGTGTGGATCCCAGCATGCAGCAAATCAAATAGGTCCTTGGTCCCAGTTGGGGTTCCTCACTTGATAACTCACTTGAGCCACCCAAAGACTTCCTTGATAGGATTTAGGAAGGGCAAATAGGCAGGGAGGAAGAGAAGGCGCAAATTTTCTGTGGCCAATTGCTGGGGGCCCACTGCAATGCTGGTGTCAATTGATGAAAATTCCTCAATAATATCTGCCACATTATGGCAATCAACATTATCCAGCACAATTACATTGGTGAAGCCCAAGCTTGTGTGCCTCAGGTGCTCCTGGACCAATTGGAGGAATGCTAGAAAGATATGGCTGGTGTGGGAGCCTAGTATCATTTGATAGAGCTCAACTCCCTTTGGACTAAGGAGAGCCACCATTGAGTAGGCTGTGGTGTGGACTGCAGCATGCCAAGCCACCCCATCATTGGAGCTGTTTAGGACATACCCATATGCATTGTGCATAGACAAGGCAGATGCCAATTTGTCAATATAGTAAAAATTGACTGCCTCTTGGCTTTGAGGGCAGTGTTTACCTCTGCATATTTTTTCTGGATGTCAATGTTGGAAGGACTGTTTCTATTGTAGGGGGATACCCCAAGTTTTTTACATGAAAATTGCATACCCTTTCCAAATAATAATAAAAGGAAATTGAGGCCTCAACCCCAAAAGTAGATTTAATCATGGCCTGTATATTTGCCAGTTCAAGATGGCAATCTTGGGTTATTCACTGGTGGATTGCCCATTTGTGCTCTTTGGTGAGCATAGTAGAAACGCACAAGGATTTCTCTGCAGCAAGGACTTGGCCAGTATAGATGAATTTGTTGAAGGTCTTGGGGGCGTACTTGGGATCCACCTCAACAAGAACTGCGGCCACCTTGTAATCACCAGATTCCTGCATTAGCTTGAGCAGGATGATGTGTTTGATATCAGGGATGCGCTTCTGAGCAGGCTTTGTGGGATTTGGTAAATATAGATCCTGATTGGAGACTGGCTTGCAAGGCATAGGCACCTTGGTATAGAAGGCTACAACCTTCTTTAACACCAGCTGTCCCTCATCAGTTCTGTAGAACTTAGGCTCCTTGCCCTCTTTCTGGTTGCCATCACTGATCTAAGGCTTGTAGCTAGTTTCAAGCACAGGCTTAACCTTATCCAGAATGACTTGCAGGACCAACTCTTGACAGTACACAATGTCAAACAGATATGAAGTAAGTTCTACCTCCTTGTTTCTAACTGTTTTTGTTGTGGTAACCTTGGTGGGCTTCTGGGTCAGCTTGGGACCCAAGGGTTGATGCTCTGCACCCTAGTAACTTGTGCTCTTTGAACTGGCTGTATCATTACAGTGTCACTATCAAACTCTCCTCTCCCATCTCCTTCCTGAGTAGGCAATTGGGTTGCACCAACTCTGTTCTTTGACCCTTGGGGGTAACCGCAACTGCAGCGCACAACAGGTGCATTGTCACTCTGTTGTTGTGTACCTTTCATTTTACAATTTAATAAAATAATAAATAAAACTTAATTAAGTCACCTTAACTTTAATTTTTGCTTTTATCTGAATATGGATATTTGATTAATATTTTTGGCCCCCTATATCCCATTTATAGATTTTTTATTTCTTATTTAGTTGTTTTTGGTTTTGGTTTTACAACGCCCATTTTAGAATACCTGAAATAATTTCCACCCTTCTTCTCAGATTTTATACCAAATTAAGCACCCATCACAATATTTTTAAAATTTGTGTTTCAGATTGTGTGTCCTAATTTATATACCTTGGTATCATTCTTGATTACAATTCATTGCACACACCATTTAAGTGATTTTGTTTACTTAGTGAGTTTCTATTATGTTTTGGTTTTGGGTTGAGATTTGACTCACCATATTTGGGTATATTTTGTCACTGATTCACATAGTAAACATATGTACACCAAAAGTCAACTCACACCATTTTGTTTGTGAATCAATGTATTTCAGATTGTATTTTGAATAGTTTTGCTTTGCACATGAGCACATCTTTGCTGTGTTGACCCAATTTGCCCATTAACACCAAAAATACCTGTTAACATAGTGTATATTTTAACCTGATAGTTGGATTTTATTCAAATCTGAAATCATTTTGTTTAAATCTGAGGTATTTTTGGTTGTTGCCATAGCTTTTAAAACTACTTTATTTTCACAAGGGGCTGTGTAAAGAACAAAAAAAGAACTGTGTTCTGTTTCTAGATACATGGCATAGTAAATATATGATTTTATAGAAATAAGCTGAACATAAAGAATAAAACCAACTATAAACAAAGAGAAAATAAACAATTGAAATTAAAAATAAAGATAATATAAATAGAAATATTTTGGCAACAGGGGGTTTATTGGGGCAGGGAAGAGTGATGCCTAGTAGGTAGAATAGCGCAGGAAGGAAGATGTAGAGGCGGTGCTGACCTGGGGGGTCTGGGATTAGATGGATGGGGCTGAAAGGAGGGGGATAGTGGTGGCAGGGGTAGGGGTAAGAGGATTTTGTGTGATGGCTACCATATACTGCTTGTCACACTCCTTGTCTGACATTGCCTTGATTGTCTGGTAGGTGGCTGTGGTACAGGGTGGGAGGCATTTATCCTTGCGTGATTGATTGTCCATGTTCTGTGTGAAACCCTTTGCGCAAAATTGTCAGCCACCATTTGGTGACCATAGAGAGAATTGTGGTCATGGACCCCAAGATAGAGGTTGTTGAAAGCCTGAGGGCAGCGCTCCTGGAGTGTATCTCTAATGTTAAAGAAAACAACATCACCCAGATGGATGTCTGCATGGCCAGCTGGGTACACTGAGGCCTGGTGCCCGTGTTGCTGGATGGCCTCAAGGGTATTGGAGCTACACTTCATCTGGTGGCTCAAGAAAAACCAGTGCTTGGAATTTGAGCCATCCCAGGAGTTTATTAATCCACCAAGGATGTGGCTGTACTTGTAGCCATTGGTGAAATCTGGATTTTTTTAAAGTAAACAAAACTCTTGGCTGAAACATCCAGAAACGCACTAATGAACATCTCATTCTTGACCTTCTTCCTCCCTTTTTAGGTGGTAGCTCTTCCTTGGGTGCCAAAATTGTAAAAAGCTATTAATATCTTATAGTAGGAGATGAATAAGATGTCATTGGACAAACTTTTCAGGCATTTACCAGGGTTGAATTGATTGCCTGATCATATGGGAAATCCTCAGCGCCATCCCATTAGTTGCCGGCAACATTGGTCAACACGCAGACTGACGCCACTTTGCCATACATCCAGAGCTACACCATGCGCTCAGACACCCAATGTCACAGTAGATTCCATAATGCCAGGAATTATTTGGCCAAATAGGAAGTCTTGAAAAGCTATAAACCTTTTACAAAATTAATCAATTTGACGTATTTGAATCAAACAGTTGATCAAAAATGGGTTACAGCTGCTCCAGTCTGCCAGCTGAATCTGATTCCCCCTGCAAACTGACGTTGATAAATTGACGTAATTTGAGGGTCACCAGATATGAGCTTGTTAATCAGCATGGTCATCAGAAGTTGGTCACTCAAGGGTTCTTTGCAACCTAGACTAGATACTCACTTGACAATGTGGAAGGAATAGCAGCTCAGGATTTAGGCGGTATTGCTTAGTTAAATTTTGATATATATTGAATAATTTTCACTGGTTCAACTCTTAAGAGTTGAGTCCTCTCAAAAGTTTACTCAATAAAATCAATTATCCATTGACCTAATCTTTATTTTAAATCAATCCTGTAGTTGGCCTTTTGCGCTACATCCCCTACAATTTAATCCTTAGCCAGATTATTATGGGAAGATGGGGGCCTGCTGTCAGTACTTTGTTGTTGTTGCCACCAGATGTTAATTCAATGTTTGTCAATCTCAGAGCTATTCCTACTACTGTCAAAGCTGAAACTCATGTGCTATCTAAATGTCCTGAATTTTATGCTGAAGACACTCTGATTCTCTTGCAGGCCATTTATCTAGGGCTTTTTTGGTTGGGGTTAATTATTTTACTTAACCCTAGTATCTCATTTGGAAAATTCACAAAACAGTATATGAAGCTGTGTTGGTGGTTAATCATTAACTCTATGTGGATTTGGTGGGTGATTCCACATCATATGGAGACAGCTTATTATTATCCTGTGATTTCTGTCACATTTCTCCACTCTTCCACATCTGAGTTTTTGGAAGCAGTTTGTCATGAGTTTTTATGTCTTTTCCCCTGCTCTGTTGAGATATCTGTGTTCACCATGTTTATTTGCATCAGTTCTTTTATTGACTTTCAGTTTGTACTTTTCTTTAATTTGTGGTTTCTATCTCCGGTTGCAGTTATTGAGACTGGATCATCTGTTTCCTATTTCTGCCGCGCCATGTCATTTTGGCGTCCGGATTATTTTCCTGCTCCACCCACTGATGAAATTTCGCGTGAAGTTTTGTCAGCCTTATCAATCTATTCCAGCTCTAGCCTTAGTCAAAAATTGAAAATTTACCATGTGATGACAAAGGTTTTTGAGGATGCTTGTGAATGGTTGTTGTCAGCAGTGGAGCACAATCCACTTGTTTTAACTGAAAGTGCATCTCTGTACCCTTTGTTAAAAAAATTATGTGTATCTATTGAGGAGCTCAAAGTTTACTGCAAATTGTACGCCTTCCAACAGGGTACTACTCCGCTCTCAATATTCCTTCCTCAGTTTCTTGCCTACTGCCAGACAATCAATGTTCCCAAGGTGAATAAACTCTCAGCGTTGTGGTTAGCAGTTGACCAGACTGCCCAGGATCTGGCAGTTTGGGATTCCCTGTTAACCACAACTGAAGCCCTGGTAAGCCAAATTCTTTCTCTGGTCTCAAATCTGTCAACTTCCAAACAAGGTGTTATGGAAATTAAAGCCAAACCTGCTACTTGCCCCTGGTTTTTTGGTAATTGTTCTGTGGTGGCTTTGTCTAGTCAGAGTTGTGATTTCTCCCCTTGTATTTCTTCTCAGTTGCAATTGGCTATCTTGAACAAAACTGCTGAGGTAGAAAAAGTGCCAGTAGTGGCATCCACCAAGAGTTTGTTGGTTATGCTCCAACATTTTGTGCCTGCAAAGTCTTCAGTAGCCAATTCCAAGGAGTTGTCTCTTGTTCCCATTGATTTTGATTGTCCTGTCCTCCCTGAAGCCGTCCAAGAAATGATTGAGTGTTACTTTCAGGAGCATCCTGCCTCCTTGGCTGCTGTCTGTACCACTTAAGAGAAGCAAGATCCTGCTGAGGTTGCAACATTTGCAGCAAATAAATCTATTTCTGGTTACTTCTTGTTTTATGGTAGCATCAATAACAGCCAAACTATCTTCCAACCAGCCATTCTGTTGGATACAGGTGCATCCAAGAACTTCATGAGTTTTGAGACCACAGACTTGTTGCAACTCAAGTATTATCCTGGAATGCTGGTTAGGGGTGGCAACTGTCAAACATTTTCCTCTTTCCAGCTTAAGAAGCCAGTGGCATTTGTAGTTGTGGGTCAATCTCTTATTGCAAGATTCTCCATATGCTCTACTCTTATGTATCCTATTATCTTAGGAGTGGGCTGATGGCAGGACCATAATTTATTGACCTTGCTAAAAGAAAATGAGCTGCAAGTGGACCACTCTTCTGGAATTACCATTTGTATACTTTTTTTGGATATGTCAAAGTTAGAGCAATTGTCCCAGACAATCCAGTTGGTTTCTGTTCCTACTCCTGTGAGTTCTGACTTACCAGCATGACTTCAGCCTTGGTCTGTGGCATTTGATGCAACTAGAGGCAAGGTTCTCCTCAAGAATACTCAGTTTGACTTTGACTTCAAAGCTACTTCCAACTGGATTTTTATTGTGTCTCTTATTTACCCTTTGATTTTAAAGGATGACACATGCTTGGAAGAGGGGACTTGTGACATGTCAGCCAAGGGATACATCTTCATGAAGGCTTCATCAATTTGCTCCCCATTGTTGTTTGTCCAAAAGTCTGATGGGTTGCTTAAACCTTGTGTTGACTATGGAAATTTGAACAGCATCACAATTCCTGACCCCTAACTCTTGCCTCTTGAAGCACAGATTTCTAGGTGTGTTGAGAAGGCAAAGGCATTCTCAAAACTTGATCTCTTGAATGCATTCAATCATATTAGGATCTCAGAAGGAATGGAGTGGTTGACGGCGTTAAGAACAAAGAAAGGTATCTTCTAGTTCTGCATTAGGCCTTTTGGATTGAAAAATGCCCCAGCTTGCTTTCAGCGGATGATTGACTCAGTTTTGGGAGATCTCCTAGGTGTATGTGCCATTGCGTACATGAAAAACATCTTAGTATTCTTGTCATGCCCTACCCTGAAGGGCAGGTTCTTTGAACTTTTATATTTATTATTTTTGCTTGGTTTGATTTCCAGTATTTTAAATACTTGGAATTTTAAATTGAAAGTTAATATTTAAGTATTTTAAGTCTATTACCTTTGTTTTTGGTGCTATTTGTGTATGAATCATTGTTGTTGTTGTTTGCTCTGTCTGCTTTTATCACTTTCATATATATATTTCTACTTTAAAGTCAGAATATTTTCACTATTATTTATCTTTCAAAACTCCTTATTACGCTGTTACTGCGCTCCCCAGCTTCAACTTACTGATTGGCATATAGTACTGGCTTCTGTTTCCCCTTTTCTGGTTCTGGGTTCTTCAACTTCTCCAGTTGCTCCTCTTCTTGGCTTCTTTCTCCTGGCTATCAGTTCCAACCAAAAAGGCTTTTCTCTCTATAAATAAAGAGCTTTTGAAGAGTAGGCTTTAAGCCAAAATTCTAAGTGATTTCTTCCCTTCAAACTTTTACAATTTTTTAACTTCAGATATGTAATTTTAAGAATTTTGTTTTTTTGATTCATTTTTTTAGTTTAGCTTTTCCTTAAAACCAATGGAAATTGTAAAACAACAAGCCTTAGGCTTGTTGTATCTATTTTTTCCATTAAGGAATCTTTCAATAGTTATATGTATCAATTTGTCAATGGAGAATATCCTAATATTGATATTCCCTTAGTTACAAATTGTTCACTATTGAACACTTTATTTTATCTTCTTTGCTTAGGGTTTTTACACTATATTACTCCATTTGTGACACAATATAGGTTTTTAGCAGGTTTCTGCAATATCATCTTACAGACAGTTCCTACGTTCTTATATCTTTTAAATTTGAATCCCAATGCTTTGCACACTCTAGTCTATAACCTTGCACCATTATGGGCAAGACCTTACAATTCTCTACAGATGAGGAGTTGCATAATGCCCATCTGTCAGCAGTTGTAGAGTGTATCCTTCAGGTCAATTTGATCATCAAAAGGAGTAAGTGTAAATTCTTTAAATGTAAGGTTACCTTTTTGGGTAATATTATCTTTAAGGATGGTCATACTATTGTCCCGGATAAGGAAGCTGCAGTTTGCAAGTATGCTACTCCTGTTACAGTATCTCAACCTTGCAGTTTCCTGGGTACCTGTACCTTCTTGAAAAAGTTTACCCCTCATCTGTCTGAGGTGACGCCCCCTTGTATTTGGCTAGCAGGAAAACAACTTTGGTCTGGACACCTGAGTGCGCAGAAGCGTTTGTAGCAGTTAAGCCTCTTTTGTTGTCCTCTCCAGTTCTACAACATGTAGACCCAGATCTTCCTTTTGTGGTCTCTAAAGATGCATCCAAACATGCTGTGGCTGGTGTGTTGCTACAAACTGCCAACAATGGTGTTGAAATACCAGTGGGGTACTTCTCCCAGAAAATGGAAGCTCAGGAACGTAATTACATGATTTGCGGCAAGAAATTGTTGGCATTTGTGGAATCTTTGAAGCATTAACATCATCATCTCATGTTGGTGTTTCATCCTTTTGTGGTGAGAACTATCCATAAAGCTCTCCTGTACTATTGTCAACCAAGTGTTTTGTTGGGTTGCCAATCCAGATGGCATGGTGACCTGATGAGATACAAGTTCTGCTACAGGTTCATTAAGGGAATTGATAATCACTTAGCAGATGTGTTGAGAAGGAACCCTTCCCACCTCCCAGATGCTAGCATAGACATCAAGTTTAGCATGCATAATTTGATTCCAGATGAGGCTGTGGTCCCCTTTGTATTAACTCCACCTGCTATTCTTGCTACCATGTCCTTAACCAAGGGCGCAGACTTAGACTTATATTCCAAAGTTAAGTTTCTGCAGCCTCTGTCCAAAGGTTATCATAGGCTATTGGAACTAGCATGTGTGAGCCCAGTTGGTCAGCCACAGAGCTATCACAAGATAGGTCCATTTTTATATCATCAAGGTTACTTGTGGGTTCCTGAAGGAGTAATTCAGGACAAAATCATGGAGGCCCATCATACCTGTCCAACGGTAGGCCACCCAGGGAAAAACAAAACAATGGAACTAATCTGCCACCAGTTTTACTGGAAAGGTTTGACAGTTCAGGTAGCAGCTTTTGCTTGAGATTGCCTGGTATGTGTTTGGTCCAAGGCAAGCCGGAACAAGACTACTGGATTACTGGTTCCACTACAGCCTGCTGCAGGGCCCTGGATGTCAGTGTTGGTAGATTTCATAGGTAAACTTCTAGATTCTAATGGATTTAATGTAATCATGATGGTGGTAGATTAATTCACAAAAATAGCACACTTTGTTCCCTGCTTGACCACAATAACTTTGGTGGAGATAGCTAGGCTGTTTGTAAATAGGATCTTCTCCCTACATGACATCCCAAAGGAGATTGTAAGTGACTGTGGGCCTCAATTTATTGCTCAGTTTTGGGAATCTTTCACTGGAATTCATGGTATCAAATTGTGCTGTTCCACAGCTTTTCACCCCCAATCTGATGGGAAAACAGAGAGGGTAAACCAAATTTTGGAGGTCTACCTATGTTGCTACACTAATGCGCAACAAGATGACTGGTGTGCTAACTTACCCATGGCAGAGTTCACATATAATAATGCCCCACACACGTCAACTCAAGTCTTGACATGTTATTCCCATGTGGGTTAAAATCCCTTGTCTAACATAGATCTTCAGTTAATTAGCAACGTGGAAGCTGCAACTGATCAAGCTGCTGTATTGAAACAGGTTCATCAGGAGCTTCAGGTTACTCTTGCTGCCGTTGTGACAACTTACAAGGAATACACAGATTGCAAGCGCTAGGAAGGACCTACCTACAGGCCAGGTGATCTAGTCATGGTGGATGCCTGCAATATGAAATCAAAGGTCCCCTGTTGCAAGTTAGGTCCCAAGTGAGTGGGTCCCTTCAAAGTTGAACGTCAAATTGGTCCCTCTGTGTATTTGTTAGATTTACCCCCATCCTTCAAGATTTTTCATACCTTCCATGAATACTTACTCACTCCCTTTAAGAGTACTGAGACTTCTTCTTCCCAACATATCCTTGTGGAAGGAGAACTTGAGTATAAGTTGAATTGTATTCTGGCTTCCTGTAAGAACCAACGCTGGTTGGAATATTTGGTATCTTGGAAAGACTATCCCAATTCCAAAAATTACTGGGTTCCTCATTATGATTGTTCCTATTCCCCAGATCTTATCCAAGAATTCTATAAGCACAATCCCACTAACATTGGTCACCCCAAGCTTACCTTAGCAGCAATAAAACTTCCTCCTGCCCATAAGAGCTTCTCCTTATTCCATCTTCCAGATGGTGGTATTGTGCCCCAGGCTAAAGCAGAGGGTAATGCCACAGTAGATTTCATAATGCCGGGAATTATATGGCCAAATAGAAAGGCTCAAAAATCTGTAAACCCTTTTACAAAATTAACCAATGTAACATATTTGAACCAAATGGTTGATCAAAAATGGGTTATGGCTGCTCCAGTTTGCCAGCTGAATCTGATTCCCCCCTGCAAACTGATGTTGATAAATTGACGTAATTTGAGGGTCACCAGATATGAGCTTATTAATCATCATGGTCATCAGAATTTGGTCACTCAAGGGTTCTTTGCAACCTAGACTAGATACTCACTTGACAATGTGGAAGGAATAGCAGCTCAGGATTTAGGCGGTATTGCTTAGTTAAATTTTGATATATATTGAATAATTTTCACTGGTTCAACTCTTAAGAGTTGAGTCCTACCAAAAGTTTACTCAATAAAATCAATTATCCATTGAACTAATCTTTATTTTAAATGCATCCTGTAGTTGGCCTTTTGCGCTACATCCCCTACAATTTAATCCTTAGCCAGATTATTATGGGAAGATGGGGGCCTGCTGTCAGTACTTTGTTGTTGTTGCCGCCAGATGTTAATTCAATATTTGTCAATCTCAGAGCTATTCCTACTACTGTCAAAGCTGAAACTCATGTGCTATCTAAATGTCCTGAATTTTATGCTGAAGACACTCTGATTCTCTTGCATGCCATTTATCTAGGGCTTTTTTGGTTGGGGTTAATTATTTTACTTAACCCTAGTATCTCATTTGGAAAATCACAAAACATTATATGAAGCTGTGTTGGTGGCTAATCATTAACTCTATGTGGATTTGCTGGGTGATTCCCCACCATATGAAGAGGGCTTATTATTATCCTGTGATTTCTGTCACACCCAAATGCCATGATGTGCAAGTTACTTCTGGACCTGGGTAAGAGGAAGCTTGGGGTTCTGCTGCAGGAGGTTGAGCAAAATTGGTTTGCCTTGGTGATTTGGGACTTGGGGGCCTTATTTGGCTTTTTGTCTGTCCCAATAAAATTCCCCTTGTTCATTATTCTGGCTCAGGTGAATAGCAATTGGGTTGCAATCTGGTCCCATGTCAGACCCTGCAGGTTCAGTGCCACAATTTCTTGGAGAATTTGGTCAGTAATTATTTGTTGCTTGGGGCACTGGGCTGTGGAAGCTGGAGCCTGATTGGCTGAGGGGATTTCAGGTTGACTGCTGGCAGGAAGTAGTTCCAAATCAAGGTTGCCATCCTGATTGGTTAGTTGATGGACAGCTTTTGTGGGGTTGGGTACAGGAGTGGGGGCAGAGCTAGACACTAAGTGACTACTGAACAAGTCAAAGTCATAGAGGTCAGGGATCAGGTACAGGTTGGCTTCCTCTTTACAGCCTCAAAGGCTTGGGTGTAAACAGGTACCTCCACGCTCTGAGTCTTGCCTCCATTGAAGCTGGCTTGGCTGCTGCTGGCTTGGTTGCTGGTGCTGTCAAAAATGTTGCTAGTAAAAACCATTGTAAAAAAACCTAGGATAAAATCACTAAAAGTAGAAGTTTAAAATTTTATATTTATTTTTATTGTAATCACCATTGCATATTTGGAAGGTTCTCAAAATCATTATACACAAATAAGGATCCATGAAATTGAATAAAATGCCTCTGTTCCTAACTTGGATAGCTGTTGATTGGCTGTTAAACTATTATATTTCTATTTTAGGCTGCTCATACTACACATCTTGTGTGACTTCATTCTGATTTGTGCTTGTAGAATCTCACTTCTCAATCGCTCAAATTTTTTTTCATTTTAGTCATTCTGTTGATGCCTCATGTGAATTCCAATTGGATTATAATATAGTCCAGAACAGCATTCATTCATCTCACTTGTTGTGTCAGTTAATTTTGTTTGTGGTTTAAACAACTGTGCTTGATATTTGCTATAATTTTGTATAATGGGCTAGTAAAATTTCATTTTTTATTTTACAGTTCATTTATTAACTGAAAATATTTAAAATTATTTGAATCCTGAATCTTGCGCAACTTGGATTTAGTTCAAATCTGAAATTGTTTTGTTTAAATCTGAGGTATTTTTGGTTGTCACCATAGCTTTTAAAACTACTGTAATAAACTTTATCTAGACTTTTTCTAATGTGTTGACCTGGGTATAAAATTAATTTTGACAGTCAAAATGCAGAAAGTTTAAACGCTGACTGTTGCCCTTCTCAGTGTGATCCTCATGCCACTTGTTTCACCAGGTTTCTGCATTGTGAGTCATGTAAATGGAGATCTCTGTAATCCAAAATTGTGTGGGGCATTCCATTTGTGCCAGCTTGCTTTGGGCAGATTGTATCCATGCTATAGTGTTGTTATCATTTACGCCTGAAAACAACTCTAAGGCAGCGCTGCAAAGTTGCTGAGCCACGTGAGTGGACATGATACTTTAATTGTCAACTTGTGGTGTGACAGTGGATTTCTGGAAGAACCATTGGTCATATAGGGTGTTGAAGGCGGGGACTGGCATCACCATATTCTGATACAGTACATATACTTCTGGAATTTTTTCCCTGGTGTGTAGGGAGTCCGGTCCATGGGGAGTCCAGACATGATTCTTTTGTATATTTGTTGACCACAACAAGTACAGACAACAGGAGGAATTTCAAAAAGAAAGATAGGATGGAGAACCTACCTTTGCTACAAATGTTGTAACTGTGCTGTTTTAGCAGAGTTACAAGGAAAAAAATAATTGGAGACTAGATAATTTTATTTATTGGGATGTAGAAGTTATATAGTCATTGTGAATCAGCTAGAGGGAGCATGATTGTGAAGATCACTCAGTTGGATGGTTGAGGGGGTGGCTTGATCCTGTTAGTGAGTCAAGCGCTAAATTGAGTCATAAACTTTAGAGGGATCATTATCTGCTCATGTTTCTGTTTCTGGAAATTCAAGTCAACTTCCACGTTTGGCTACAGGTCACTGGGAAGTTGGATTGTGGGTCTCAAACCTGTTTAGTCAGAACATTGCCAGGGGGAAACTCCCATTGTTTCAACACTATTATTTCTCTCTGTGTATTTCCATTCCTAAACCCAATTGAAGAGGTATTTGGGCGGCTCAAGTGAGTTGTCAAGTGGGGAACACCATCTGGGATGGTGGACCTGTTTGATTTGCTGCAGGTTGGGGTCCATACCCTTTCAGCTGAGACTGTGGCCAAGTTTTATGCCCATGCTGATTTTTTCATCCCTGTGTGGTTGATAATCAGCCAATAATTAAAGGGCTTATCTATTTCAAATACTTTATTATATGCTAATTTTTTATTTTACAATTTATCTTTTATTTGTTATGTTTAAATCTATAGATGTTCATTTTATATTTAAATGTTGTCAAACCTGCAATCAAATAAAGCAGCACCATTAACACAGATGTTTAATTTTCGTATTGTAAATTAAACTATTTTATTATATTCTGTGGTGTCTATACCAAACACTCATTACCAAAGTATAATGACTATATGATAATGGCACTACTGGCAATAAATATAAAATTCAATTAAAAAAGTAAATGAAAGGTGCTCAAGTTATTTGTGGGTTTTAATTAAAAAATATAATAATTTCTGTATAAAGACCTTATCTGATATTTTTTGTTTAGTAATAGTTTGCTATTCTAAAAAGGCTGCTTAAAATTAATTATAATAAAAAATAAAAAATAATTTTTGAATATATATTAAGAGGAAAGAGACTTTATTCACTTACACCTATAGTGGGTTCATCTATATGCAACCACCTGGCAATAAAAGTGGCTCACAAACTTCACTGCCACACTGTAAACAGTGAATACACTGTAATTGAAATATTCCTGCCTTCTAGCAAAAGGGAGGATTATTAGGTGTGAATGCAGTAGCAGCTTTTCTGGAAGGGCTGCAACCCCATAAATTCCAGCCAGGACCTGGATGTCCTGGATCACATGGTTAACCAAGTTGTAACCCGGGGGACCTTCTTCCTGTCAGTGGAGAGCCTGGCCTGGTCAATTCCGAGGAGGACCCTATCTAGGTCCTCCATGCTAGCACCCATCCCATAGTAGAACAGGAACCCCAGGTGAACTACCAGATGAAGCCTTTGTCCAACAAAGTCTTCATTAAACTCACACAGCTTATTGTATACCACACTGATTTCCTTCTCATGCTTTGTCTTGGCAAAGGTAAGCTCCATTGCCAAAGGGACCCCCATCTTGTTGGTGCTCCAGGCCATCCTGAAGTCAGGAAGGAGGATCTTTGTCTTATTAAATGGGAGCATCCCCAGGACTTCCCAAACAATCTCAATGAATTTTATACAGTAAACTCCACTGAGGGCCACCAGGTCTAGGCGGACCAGTTAGGCATCCTTGTAGGTTTTAACTGCTCACTTGAATGCCCTGTCATCATGGGTTAACCTCATAAGCACGTCCTGCAACATTGGGAAGGTATTGGTACATAATCCTTCAGCTTGCACACAACAGGAGGTGACAGGGCCAGCTGTTTGCTCATGTGTTTTGCATATTTTGCATTGAAAGTGGCAGAAACATAAGGGACCAGAACCTTGCACATTACACTGTTGATGTGGTTTAGGATGTTACCTGCAGGAATTATCAAATTAAGCCTATTGCTATATAAGGAAAATACTAGGGGAACTGATGCCCTTTCTTGCGTCCTTGATCAGAGAATTTAACATCAGACATAAAGGATCAATTATTAATTAGTTGCTAATTGATGCATCTGCAATTAGCTGCAGATGCGTTTGAGAGTGACCCATCAAAATGAAAGTCATTGAGGCAATTAGTGGTCCATTGGAGCTGACAAAATATATAGCAATTATTGACCCATCAGAGCATCAGTTGCAAGCTGCAGATGAGTTAATGATTGACCCATCAATTTGCCCCACTATTGCTTTTGATTAGTACCCTTCCTCCCAGCTACAACAAGCACAACTCCATTTAATTATGTCCATTATAAAACCCAATTATAGACCCTATTCCCAAGAAATGACCCTTTTCTTGCTGCAACCACCTGACCCAAAATCACATGTCTAGATGATCCTGACCCACCCAATCTGAGCCCTTTCTTTCCTGAATATTCTCTAAGATGTTTTATTCCTTCAAGAATAGCTCAGTTTATGCCAAGTCCAGGACTTAGTAGTAAGAATAGCTCACCCCTCACCTTTCCCCTCATATTTTAACTATAAAAAGCCCTCAAAGAACCCCAATAAAAATCTTGAATAAACATAACACCAGACTTACATTTCTTAAACTACTTGTAAAGCCCAGCATAAAGAGGTTCTGTTGAGTAAGAAACTACTATTCTTGTTGTGTTTCCCCTGTTTGCTGCTCAGCTACCAGAACCTTACCTTTAGTACCCTTGAGCATCACAGTCAATGATTTTTAAAAAGGTAAGTTTTTGGAAAAGAGATTACCTTTTTTGAACGCTTCTTTGCCAGCTGCTTTGGCATGCTGGGCCATATTTGGTGTAACCAACTGTGCAGGAATCTTGATATCCTCCTTGTAGGACCTCTTGGTGGGATTGAAATGATCATATATCTTGGGGTTGTCAGCCAAGATGAACAGCACAGAAAGAGTCAACACCTTAAACTGCAGGCCCTTAACTATGACCTTCTGTACATTTAGAAGACTGTCAGGGATCCAAGCTTGGGTGGCCAACCTGTTGTTTTCAGGGATCACACAGGCCAGGTTTTTTGCAGGCAGAGCCCACCACAAGAGAGGAGCTAAGTTAAAGAGGTGGGAGAAGAACTTCCTCACCCATGACCACAGGCTGGCAGCCAAGATTATAGTGTGTATCACCCCTATGAGGGTGATATAAACAATCCAAAACAGCTTGATAGAGTGATTGGTTGGGAGGTTGAGTGAGGAGGCGGATATTAGCTTGGGGGTCATGGGTGGTTCCATATCAAGTTTATAGGTAGATAGTTAAACTTTCCTCTAAACAATTTTGGTGTTGATAGGATCCAAGGTCCTTGACAGTTGTATCTAACTGCTAATTTTGTGCAGGCCAAGGGGTCTAGTTCAAGGAACTTTTCCAGGGTGTATTCCTTATACTTGGGCTTTAGAGGGTACTCTGTGAAGTGGACAGGACCAAAGGGAACACCTGGAGGACAGAATTCTGCAGGCAGAGGAACAGGTGGCCCAGATGACCTTGTACTGATTTGATAGATGGCAAAAACAAAATAAGTCAGTAGCTGTGTAAGCCAAAATAACATAAACTTTATTCAAAAATGACAATAAGTTTGAAGTGTGAGATCCTTGGGTCTATATAGTACTCCACCTTCAAACTTAACATTTTTACATGGGGGGTTCATCAGGGCATCAGAAAATATGGGGCCAGGGGATCTGGCACTTTGGGTTCAAAGGCAGAAAAATGGCACCCAGGCTGAGAGTTCTTTCATTTTTCTAAAGATCTTTAATTGGCAGCTTGATTCTATTGCTCTAGGGTTGCAGTAATGGGGTCAGGCCACAGTCCTGTGCCTTTTTCTGGATATGGCTCTTGATTGGCCACTAGTGTAGACTTCAAGCTCATGAAGCTAATGGCCGTAATTTTGTTGCCTCCATTAGGCGCCTTGATTATTCCCTCATTTGGTGTGATGATTCCTCAGGTTTGGCTGGCTTCACCTTTTGGGCAATCACTCTTAGCCTCAGCTTGCAAGGACTCAACCTCAAGAAAACGCAGGCAGGCGGCCCCTCTGTCCTCAGGGCTGGCAACCTGCGGCGTTCAGAATTGGGGTTTGAATCCTGCTCTTGGGCCTGGGTTTCAAGGGGGAAAATAATTGTCATTCCTGACAAAGATGCTAAGTTGTCTTATTTGATGTGTCAGGCATCTTAGTCATCAGGGCCTTTGCAGATACCTTGTCAACCCCCTATGCAGCACAGCAGACTTCACCTTTGCAATTGCAGAGTTCAAATATATAGACAAAAAAATCAAAGTAGAGTCAAGGTCCTTTAAAAGCTTCACCAGTTCTCTCATTGATTTTTTACTAACCTTTTCATATGTTTTTATACTTTAATTTTCAAACCTGTTGAGATAAAAAAATGCTCAGTCTAAAAACAAAATCAAATTGGATCCAAATCTATTGTAATTTGAAATAAATTCCTTGATTTTTTTATTTTTTTGACTGAGTTGTTTTTGTTTATCTCAACAGGTTTGAAAACTACTGTAGCTTTTGTCCCAATAAACTCTGTGTTATTTTGATCATATTTCATATTTGTTCATACCTGTTTGTTTTCATATTTAATTGCAATATCCCATCCTTTGCCCATTGTATATATGTTTTCTGTTTATCTCAATATGTGTTGTTTGCTTTATGTTTTGCCATACTTCCATAATTGCTGCACCTTTTTTAACTCTTTAAAAAGCCTCTTGTGAAAGAATTAACAACAATTTGGTGATCAGCTAAATTTAATTTAGGAAAATTATATATTTATTGTGTTTAGAGAAGTTGTTGCTGATCCAAATTCAAAACCTTAATGATAAACTTTAAGCTAATCAGGAGCTGTGTGAGAAAGTGATTGTTGACATAAAGGGACATTCAATAATTTTTTGATACATGTGAGCTAATTAATCTTTCTGGCTGATTGTTTTGCCATTGTGCGCCATTGATGCTATGGCAAGTTGTTTGTGGACTATTGCTCAATCAGCTGCTGGGTTAGCACTAGTTCACAAACAAATTGCCATAGCGGCAATGGCACACAATGGCAAAACAACCAGCCAATCAGATTAATTAGCACACATGCATCAAAGAATTATTGAATTCCCTTTATGTCACAACAATCACTTTCTTGCATGGCTCCTGATTGGATTAAATTTTATCATTAAGGTTTTGAATTTAGATCAGCAGCAACTTCTCTAAACAAAATAAACATAGAATTATCTAAATTAAATTTAACTAAACATCAAATTGTTGCTATTTTATCACAAGGGGCTGTGTTTAAGTGCTAAAAATAACTGTGTTCTGGATCTAGATACATGGCATGATAAATATATGACCTTATAAAAAATAAGCTGGACATAAAGAATAAAACCAACTATAAACAAAGAGAACATGAACAATTGAAATTTAAAAAAAATATAAATAGAAAATGTTTGGTGACAGGGAGTTTATTGGGGTGGGAAAGAGTGATGCTTAGTAGGATAAATAGCGCAGGAAGAAAGACATAGAGGCAGTGCTGGCCTGGGGGGTCTGGGATTGGGTGTGTTGGGCTTGCGGGTGAGGGGTGTTGGTGGCAGGGGTAGGGGTAGGAGGATTTTGCATAATGGCCGCCATATAACACTTGTTATATTCCTTGTCTATCATTGGCTGGATTAGTTAGTAGACTGCTGTGGCCCAAGAAGGGAGATGCTTTTCCTTACATGATTGGTTGCCCCCTGTTTACGTTGAAAACCATTTGAGCAAAAAAGTCAGCCACCATTTGGCAACCAAAGAGAGACTTGTGGTCTAGGACAACAAGATAAGGATCATTGAAAGCCTGTGGGTGGCGCTGCCGGATAGTGTCTCCAATATTGAAGAACACAACATCAGCCAGATGGATTTCTGCGTGGCTGGCTGGGTAGACTGAGGCCTGATGCCTGCATCCTTTGATTGAATAGAGAGTGGTGGAGCTACCCTCCATCCAGTGGCTCAAGAAACCCCAGTAGGTGGAATTTGGTCTATTCCAGGAGTCCAGAAATTCACTGAGGATATGGCTATACCTATAATCATTGGTGTAATCAGAGTTTGTCCAATAATAGGCAAAACACTTCATTAAACCAGCCAGAAACACACCAATAAAAGTTCCCTGCTTGACATTCTTTCTTTTATACTTGGTGGCACCTCTTCCTTGATTGCCAAACTTTTCAAAGGCAATTGATAGCTTGTAATAGGCAATGAACATGATGGCATTGGACAAACTTGTCAGGCATAAGACCAGAGTGGACTCAATGGCATGATGATATGGGGAATCCTCACTGCCTTTCCATTGGTCCCCATTGCAGTTGGTCAGGACCCGGACCAAAGTCACTTTCTGTGCATCCAGAGCTGCACCATGTGCTCAGAAACCCATACACCATGGTGTGCAAGTTGCTTCTGGACCTGGGTCAGAGAAAGTATAGAGTACCACTACAGAAGATCAAGCATAATGAGATATGTGTTGTTGACCCGGGGCTCTGGGGCCTTCTTCTATTTCTTGGCCATTCCAATAATATTCCCCTTATCCATTAAGTTTTTGAATTCCTGCATGACAGTGGCTTGGGTGAATTTTAATTGGGTGGAAATCTGGTCCCAGGTCAGGCCACACTGGTTGAGTGCCACAATTTCCTGAAGAAATTAGGCAGTGATTATTCTGCATTTGGGGCACTGGGCTGCAGGTGCTGAGGCCTGATTGGCTGAAGGGGGAGCAAGTTGGCTATTGGTGGACAGTTGTTTCAAACTAGGGTTGTCATTCTGATTGGCTGGTTGGTTGGCAGCTTGTGCAGTGATAGATCAGAGGGTGGGGCAGAGCTGGACACTAGGTGACTACTGAACAAGCCAAAGCCATATGGGTCAGGGGTCAGGTACAGGTCAGCTTTCTTGTTACCCACATCAAAGACCTGGGTGTAGACAGGGGCCTCAACATACTGGCACACCTCCGCTGAAGCTTTCTTGGCTGCTACCTTGTTCACTGGTGTCGTCAAAAATGTTGTTGGTAAAAATCATTGTAAAATAAAACCTAGGAAAAATCACTAAAAGTAGAAGTTTAAAATTTTATTACTTTGTTTTTATTGTAATCACAAGTATATATTTAAAAGGTTCTTAAAACCATTATACACAAATAAGGAGCCATGAAAATGAATAAAATGCCTCTGTTTCTAAATTGGATAGCTGTTTGTTGGCTGTTAAACTGTTCATTTTCTATTTTAGGCTGCACATATCACACATCTTGTGTGACTTCATTTTGTTTTGTGTTTGTAAATCTCAATTTTAGGTTGCTCTATTTTTGTTTGATTTTAGCCCTTCTGTTGGTGCCTCAAATGAATTCTGATAGGATTATAATATATTCTGAAACAGCATCAATCCATTTCACTTGATGTATCAGGTCATTTTGTTTGTAGTTTGAACTAAGTTGTTCAATATTTGATTGATTTTGGTTCTAGTGTTAGTGATATTTTGTTATTGTTTGACATTTTGCCAGTTCACCAAAAAACTTAGATTATTTGATTCCTGAATCTCATCTGACTTGGGGCTCACTTAAATCTGAGTTCATTTTATTTAAATATGAAATATTTTTGCTTGTCACCATAGGCTTTAAAACTACTGTAATAAATGAAGCAAATAGATTCAATCAACTTACCAAAATCAAGCTGCATGAATCGGAAAATATGTTTTCACACTGCTTCTAGGGTGCCATAATGAAACCTGAATCTAGTTAAGTGGTTCCTGGTCCAAGGAGAGATATAAAGCTGAACTTAATAAATCAATTCAATATATTTTACTGTATTCTGAGACTAGTTTTACTTAATATATTTAAATTAAATTTCTTACTTAAAAAGCTTTCTTAAAGGATAATTCAACTTTTATTTAAATTAAATTGCATATTCCAAGTAACAAATATAAAAAATTAATCTAAATAAGTGGAGCAACTGTCAAAACGCAGGCTCAACCCGCCAGCAAGGTTCCAACCAAGCGGGTTTGTGACCTGCAATCTGATTATCCGGTCACTTGAAGCCAGACTAGGAAGTCAACTCAAATTACCAAATCTGACAACATGAACAGATGATGATCCTTTATGGTGGATACCTCATTTTGGCGCTTGACTCATTACCAGGATCAAGCCACCCCCTCTTCCATCCAGCCGTGTGATCACCAATCATGTTCCTGTTATCCTTGATTCACATGAACTATATAATCACTATCTCACAATAAAGATTATTATCTATCTTCTAAATATTTTTCCCGTGTAACTGCTAAAACAGCACAGTTACGACACAACTATTAAGTTTAGCAAGGCTAAAATAATAGCTTAAAATTTTAATGATGTATTTTTGAATTATACCCAAATATAGAGATGATATGTAGCTTTAAAACAAGCTATTGAACATTAAGATTGGCTTAATATTTACAGAGATACGTTATTTTTAGTTTTTTAACATTAACTAAGAGTGAATTTAAATACATCAAATCGAGTTTGAGCCTTTGATTATAACGCAAGCCCGATTCTAGCACTTTACTCTATATATCAGCATTGAGAGAAGCTAGATTTATCATGGTTATAACTATTTTGATCCGAAACATCTGAATTTTATATCTAATACTTTAAATTTCATGAAAATCATTCTATTAAGTCTCAATATTATTATTGCCAGTTTATTCCACTGACATCTTATTAGGATGAAGCTGAGGCAAGCCAGGTTAACTTTGAAACAAACTGCAACCACTTGGATCAGCTGATGCATCTGAGTGGGAATATTCTATAATTTCGCTTGAAAATGAATAAATTTGAATTGTGAAAGCCATCTCTTACTTAAACTGAGTTTATATTTGTGATTTGAATCGATTGCTTTAAACTGACCAAGCTCTCTTTACTCCAGTGAATTCAATCGTCATCAAGGAATTAAAACATCCAATCATATAAAAGTATAAAAACAATCTGTTCACTTTAAATTTTAATCCACACATTCTGAAGTCGGTTAACCACATATATAAGCCTCTTTAATATGGTTGAAGGGAATGAGTCACGGCTTAAAATAAAGCTTTTAAATAAAATTTATTAGAGTCCTAATGGCCTAAAATCTCATTTCGGCGTAGTTTTGGCCACACTACACCGAATTCAAACTTCGTACTTTCAAAGTGTATGCAAGTAGGGCTGCTTCGGCCAAGCCCCGGGCAGCCGCGGCCAGTTTCTAGCTCTGAGTCACTAAATCAAATATTTATTTAAAAATATCTAAATATACAGTGTTTCCGTTTTGATTGTACCTGCCCAGAGCCGAAAGCTAGCCGGGGCTGAGCCGAAGCATCCCTATATGCAAGGGATTGCATGCAAGGATGGGGCAAATCGCGCGTTTGGCTTAGCCATCAAATTTAAATATAATGGGAAAATCAATTCAATCTGATCCGTATGGCTAAAGTACACTCGAGGTACCATTACAGGCAGACTCGCTTTTATATACATTAATTTTGTACTGAAAGCACCCACATCTAGATTTTAGCTGTTACTGGTGCAGTCAAGTAGTTCCCCCTAATTGTTTTTAAATAAACCTAAAACTTTCTCAGATCACTGCTAAACTTTCGCCTAAGGTATTTTGTCTCAATAAATATATCACCACTCCAGAATTTTTTCTAACCCTTTTAAAAGTATTTTACTCTTTTTCCTTGGTAAATCTCAATGAATGTAGCTAGAAGCAACAAAAATTCTCCCGAAGAGATACTAGGAGGTGAAACTCGTCATGGCATCGGGGAGGAAATCAATCCTGAAGAGTCTTCCCCATTCATAGATTCACTAGAAAAAATATATTATGTCAGCAGCCGACATGGTGCTTTACAATCTAAGAGTTTTTCAGTTCCCATTGGAGATAACATCCATGGTACTCTTCTTGATTGGCGTCTTCGGGATAGACAGAAGACAGTCACTGTTGCGCTTTGTCTTTGCTTTAATTTTGGCACTGAGCCACCAGACATTATTAAAGCTTCACCTTATCCTAAACTCCTGAGTTGGGTTGATCCTAACTCCTTTATCAGAGAAAAAGCAATTGAGGAGGTTGGTAAAGCTCTACAGCAGCAGTATGAAGTCTTGCAACCTCGGGCAAGATATAAGGCTCTTTTAGATCCTACAGTAGAAGAGGCCAAAAAGGTATGCTGTTCACTCAGAAGAAGCTCCAAAGACGAAAGGATTCTATTCCACTACAATGGACATGGTGTACCTAAACCCACAACAACTGGTGAAATTTGGGTATATAACAAATCCTTTACACAGTATGTCCCACTCTCAATTTATGATCTGCAGTCCTGGCTTGGTGCGCCTTGTATGCTTTTATATGATTGTCCTGCAGCAGAAAATATTATCAAGGCTTTTCATAAATCAGTTAGGGAGCGTGAGTTAGCGTCTGAAAAGATTGGTGAAGACTTCCGCCAAACACCTTATGGTCAGTTAAAAGATGCCATCCAATTTGCTGCTTGTGGCTCTAATGAAATTCTCCCGCTGAACCCTGATCTTCCAGCTGATGTTTTTACATCGTGCATGACCACACCCATAGAAATGGCCTTGAGGTGGTTTGTTTTAAGAAATCCTCTCCTTCCTAAAGTTGATATCAATATGGTACTAAAGCTTCCTGGACGTTTTAATGACCGAAGCACCCCACTTGGTAATCTAAGCTGGGTTTTCACCTCTATTACCGATACTATTGCTTGGACAATGCTCCCCCCATTGCTTTTCAAACAATTGTTTCGACAAGATTTAATGGTGGCAGCCTTGTTCAGAAACTTCTTGCTTGCTGATCGAATAATGAGATCCTTGAAATGCCACCCAGTTTCTGTCCCTGCTCTCCCGAATACTCACAACCACCCTCTATGGAAATCCTGGGACCTTGCTGTTGATCTTTGTTTGTCTCAGCTCCCAGACTTGATTTCCAGCAAGGAGGCAGGTACTGTTATTGAATACAAGAACTCTCCTTTTTTTGCCAATCAGCTCACAGCCTTTGAGATCTGGTTGTCACAAGGCTCTGTCAAACAGACAGTTCCTGAACAGCTTCCTATTGTACTTCAAGTTTTACTAAGTCAGGCTCACCGCGCTCGTGCTCTCCGTCTTCTCAGCCAATTCCTAGACATGGGATTATGGGCAGTAAATGCAGCACTACTTGTGGGGATCTTCCCATACATCCTAAAACTTCTTCAATCTCCAGCCGCTGAATTAAAGCCTCTTCTTACGTTCATCTGGGCTAGACTCATCCCAGTGGATCCGACATGCCAGAATGACTTGCTAAAGGATAATGGGTTTATGTATTTTATTGATTTGCTGAATGCCGAAAAGAGTCACAGTCTGGCTAACATTTCAGAACACAGGGGAATTGCAGCATTCATCATTTCATTCTTCTGTAAAGACTTTCCTCAAGGCAAAAATTCTTGCCTGCAACACAATATTCTCCATATCGCCATCCCTCACCTGAGTGACCACAATCCTTTCCTCCGCCAATGGACCTGCCTTATGCTTGCTCAGCTCTGGAAGGGCTTCCCTGATGCCAAAAATGCTGCTCTGAATGCGTTCTATCATGAGCGCCTTCTACGTCTGGTACGTGATAGTGTCCCTGAAGTTCGTGCCGCTGCATTGTTTGGACTCACATCTCTAATAGAATGTGATACAGATGAAGTTGGCCATTTTGAACATGATCTTGTTCTGGCACTCCAGAGCTATTCATCTGATGCTTCGCCCCTGGTCCGTCAAGAGTGGGCAGTCTACATGTCACAGTTTGTATTTCGCCACAAGGCTAGCTTTGTTGCTGCAGCCAAAGAGCTCCTTGACGGGGAGAACATTGTGCTTGGCCGAAAAGGGCCTATTATAACCTCTAGTGCAGGAGGATCCCTTAACTCCAGCAGTGCCCTACGTAACTCATCAGCAGATTCTGTAGTTCGCCCCAAAGAAATCCCTCATCGAGTCTGCTTACTTTCAGCTGAAGACCCATTCCGGATAGCATATAGCATGTCGTGGAAGACTCTGCTCAATACAGTTCATGATCCGTTTCCCAGAGTTGCCCGAACAGTTCGGCGCATTGTAGACAATATCCATAGTCTCATGGTCAAACAACACTACTATCCCTCTAATCCAACTCCCCCTCCCTCACCTGTCCAAACACCTCGGCCACCCCCTTCCAATCAGTCACCTCTCTTTAATAGTCGCATCAACTTAACCTCCACGCTTCGGCGCTCAACTTCATTCACCTTTAAGACCCTTAATCCATTCTCTACCCCCCAAGAAACAACTGCGCCACCATCTCCCCAAGCAGAGCCATCACGAGAAATACCTAAAGTAGAAGAAGGCATAGTGACTGGGTCATTGTATTTCGATTGGGCTACCAGTCGCTTTCAAGAACCCCAAATGAAGCCGCCTGAATCCGAAGAACCTGGAAGCATAGTCTACCAGCAACGAGAATGGCGCCATCGGCGCAACTCACAGCAAAACCAAGAGACAAATCAGCATGCTACTTTAGTCCGCTCCTGGACAACAGAGCATGCTGTATTGGCCAATGATACCCAGCCTTCAGCTCTTCTCTTCCATCAATATGAACCCCATTTAATTGTTGCTGATGACAAGGCTCACTTAAGGTAGTTTGTTTCACTACTCTTATTAACTTTTAGTGTATGGGATTGGGATCAAGGACAGTGCATTACCCGGTTTCACGTGCCTGTTGTACCTAGTATTTCCATCACAACCATGAAGCTTCTCAATCAAGCTGACGAAGCCATCCTTGCTGTGGGAGCCTCAGATGGTGGGATCCGGCTATACCGCAAATATTGGGAGAAGCCTGAGCTCGTATCTGCCTTCCGAGCCATTACCGAGCTCCCTGTTAGCCGCAAAGGACTTACGACTTACACTGGGGTTGTGATGGAATGGCAGCAGCCCCACGGTGTCTTTCTTTTTGGGGGAGGTACAAGTGTCATCAAAGTCTGGGACGCTGCATCTGAGCGTTGCATTGCAGTAAGTAACTTTTTAGATTTTTGTTAACATTTAGGATTTCCCTACACGGTCAACATCTAGCGTTACAAGCTTGACTTCAGATCCTTTGGCAGGTCATTACATGGTTGCTGGTTTCCAAGATGGTTCAGTGCGTGCTTATGATCGGCGCATTGCATCACGAGAAAGGTATATAACCCTTTAACTTGCCTCATGACTTAGTATGGTTAAATGCTGGCGTGAACACAACTCTGCTGTTGTTGGGGCCCATCTTCAAGAAGGCTCGGTTCGCGAGCTTGCGAGTGCAAGGTAAGTTGTCGCTAGGTTGTCTAATAGCAAAGTCTCTCGGGAGAAGTAAAACTGTGGGATATTCGTGCTGCCAACTCTGTGGGGGGATTCAGTGTGAAATCAAACATTACTTCCTTTGCACTCCATGATCATGCACCACTAATTGCAAGGTAAATTGATATTCAAATCTAACTCTAAGTAAATAGTGGTACTCCTCAATCTGGAGTATCTATTTATACTGTACACGGAAAATGCCTTGGAACCACTTATCACTATCAAGGTACTACTGGCTTACTTCTTGGTCAAAAAGTTGCATCTGTTAACTCCCTGGCTTTCCATCCACGGAGGATGCTTGCCGCAGCTGCTTCAGGGGGTGGTGTTGCTGGCGTTACAGGTGAAAAGTCTACCAATATCACTCTTGTTGCATGGGATGCTCCAATAGTCGAGCACCAAGGTAGCTTTGATATTATTACTAATCCTACCTTTGGATATCATTCCTATGATTCTGAACCTGTATTAGTGGGACATTAGCTTTAATCTGCTACTTGTCCTAGATTTCCAAACTGCACTAAACCTTTGTCAACTAATAAAATTCCTTGGCTTTAATATAGATTTAACCTAATCATACACCTTTATTTTTAGGCTAAAGCAGATATGAAGTGGTTATACATCTGAAGTCATAATAAGCTTTAAAAACTCTAATCTTTTCAAACAAGTATAACATATTTTGTAAGCTGGTTGTTCTTAAAGTTTTGATAAAACTTTTTTTAGGCCCAATCAAACAGCTTGATACTATAGAGGTGCAGAAAAATTATCTTCATTCATATGAAAGAATGTAACATTTTTATATCTCTGGGAAGTTATTGATATGCTAAAATGGTCAAAATTTAAGAGCCCAGAGAGAAATATTAAGCTAATGTAAAAAATTACAGTGGTAAGTATAAATAGAGCTTTCTTATAATCTATTGAACAATTAATGTTGTCAATATGTTTGGATATTGGCTAATTAAAGGATGAAACCAATAATGCAGGCCAAAGCTGGGTTCAACATAAAAACAAGGATAGCCAGGTCATGGAAATAGATGAATCAACAATCAAACTTTCTCCTGACCTAAATCAAACTACTATTCTCAAGAGAGAAAAGTGCCAGTATTTGCCATTACTATTAACAGTGCATCCCAGAAGTGCCTTTCATATATGTGACTTATAAGTTAACTATTCTCTTATTAAATATATTCTATAAAAAAGTTCATCAGATGTACTGCTGCCATAATAGTTTCTAAAAGAATCCACTAAGAATTGGGCCATCAGACCAGCCACTCTGTGATGCACCTGTTATCCAGAGGTCACCAAGGTGTGTCTTGGGTCAAAGCCAGGGTTCAAATGAGTTGGGGCATCATCCTTCAGGTGAACTAGTTATGTGAAAAGGGCATTGCAGTGGGCTTTCAAACATGAAAACTCTTCAAACATATCTCCTACCTGTCATGGTAAAGTAGAGAGAGAGCTTGTTGTAATCAATCAGACAGAGAATATATATCCAAATAATGATGACTTACAAATGAAGAAAAAATGGTGTGCATTTACTTGCAGATGATAGTCTTACAAGAGAGAGTATGGCAAGGTAAAGAATATTACAATGTACAGGTAAAGACCAAAGTCTTTGATTTGATTTAAATTGAGAGATTCAGCTGCATAGATGGGTTCACACTCTATTTCAGGGATCATTTCAGCAGGAATAGAAATATTCCCAGAATTTGGAGGGACAAAAATGCAGAGTCTAACAATCTTTTTATTAAAAATATTATGAGGAAGTATTAAAATAAATGAATCATTAGGAAAAATATTTTATTGAAATGAAAATATCAAACAACTAAGGTAGTTTGTTGAAAATATGTTACTCAAAGCCATTTGGGTACCTCTTGATGAGGTGGCCTCCTTGTACACAATATTTAGACAGCTTACAGATACCACCAATGATGGTTCTGTAAGATGTTACATGCCCTCTTAAGAGGTCAGGGGTTGACACCCAGGCAGTCAAAGCTGGGAAAATTAAGTGTGGGGCATCTATGTCCTGCTCAGACTCAGTTATTCTTGCTAGCACACACTTTAAATCAATTTTTAGATTTAAATCTAAAATTGCTGCAAACAGATGGGGCTTCAAAGTCTGTTTTTCTAGGAAGAGGCGCTTTGGCCTAGCCACACTTGCAAAAACTATGTCTGTGACATACCTTCTTTTTGACAACAGGCACTTTCCTCCTCCTGATATTGCTGTTGATGTATAGTTCTTATGAGAAGGGGGTAGTTTCATAGCAGCTAGGGTGAACTTCACCAGGCCTACTGCTTGAGAGTTGTTCAAGTGAAAATCTCAAAACATCTCTTGGGTGAGAGTGAGGTTACAGTGTGGGATCCAACAATTTTCAGAGGCCAAGTACTCTTTCAAAGCTACTATATACAGTAGTTTTCAAACCTGTTGAGATAAACATAAAATCTCAGTCTAAAAATGTATACAACTCAGTCTAAAAAAGAGATCAAAGTGGATTCAAATCTATTGTAATTTAATATAAATTCCTTAATTTTTTATTTTATTTTTAGACTAAGTTGTATTTGTTTTTGGACTGAGATTTTTTGTTTATCTCAACAGGTTTGAAAGCTACTGTAATGTAGACATTTACAGGATAGGTTAGAGGCAATCATTGATTCTAGCTCATATTTCAATTGGCAATCCATCATTATAGAATCAGGGGTATATACTAGTGGTGATAGACTGTCAAGCTGAATGGGTTGATTACAAGAAGTCTGGAGAATTATTTTCAGAATTGAGCTATTTTTTGAGGCCCTCTTTCACTTACAATAGCTTAAGGTATGCAATGATGGGTGAATACATTTTCAACAAAGAGATTAGACATTTGAACTGATATAACTGTGGTTTAGCAGGGGCTAAAGTGGATTATTTTTGTTAACTGGTCTACTACTACCATAATTATGTCATTATCATTCAAAAAGGGGAGCTTAACTATGAAATCCACAAACAGGGATATCCAGGGGCTATTTCTAATATATACAGGGATCAGTGAACCTGTATGTTTAAGGTAAGAGAGCTTTGGTCTTAGACAAACTACAGAACCTTTCAAGTACTTTATGATATCAGACATCAGTTCTATCTAACCAAGTTTTCTATGTATAGTTTCTATTATTTTTTTGGTGTCCCACTAACATATTATTGTGTTGGTCTTGATAACTTGTTGGAAAATGTCTTTCTCAGGTACCCATAAGCAAATTTGATGAAATATGATACTATTTTCAGAACTGTAGCAATCATGAGGGCTTTTTTGATTTTCCATCTTTAATACCTGGGGCTAGTGCTTGTCTAAAGGTTGAAATAGCTTAAATTTGACCACTAAGTCTAGATTGGCGGGATCTTGAACACTTAGATGGAAGATTTTTCCATGGAAGGTGACAATAAGATGACACTATGGAGATTATGACTCTTGAATTGAATTATTTTTCAGGCTTGATGTCTGGTAGAAACTTGGGATTACAGCTGAAAATCAACTACTTGTAAATCAACACCTTTGATGATTTTTTATTGAAATTTGAGCTTGATTAGGACTTCATGCTATCTGGTTTAACATTCAATTAAAAGACAGGGTTCTTGATAGTGAACCAGAGCTTTGTGATATGTTATTACTGTAAATAGGCGTTTAACTGATTGAAGATGATGCTGCCAATATTTTATAGACTCTACTACTGCTAGTAACTCTTTGTCATATATCATTTAGCTGAGCTATTATGATTTCATTTTTATAGAGAAGTAGCCTACATGTTATTAAAGCCCATTGTCAGTGGTTTGCAGAAGAACTTAATCAATGGAAAAATTGGAGGCATCTGTGGCTAATATGAACATATTTGAGGCGTCAACATGGCAGAGCATAATTGCTGAAAAAATGATATTCTTGACAGTATTGGACACTGCATCACATTATTCTGACCATTCCAGGGTTTTTTTCCACTAGAAGAATAAAGAGGGGCCGCTTTTTCTGAAAAGTAGGGTGTGTAAAGTTTCAAGAAGTTGCATGTGCCTAAGAAGTTACATAGTTGAGTAATGCTTGTTGGGGTCTTCCAGTTACTAACAGAAGCTTCCTTATTGGGCATTATAGAATGACCTTTTTCCAGGGTTAAGTTTTACAGGGAAGACACTTTTTTTAAAAAACTTACACTTGCTCAGTTCAATAACAAGGTTAGCCTTTTGTATCCTCTCTACTACTATGCAAAGATTGATATAATGCAATTCCTTGTATGAAGAGTATACTTTAATATCATTCATTTATTATATTAAACATGTGAGAATGAAGTCATCAAGGACTGCATTGATCATCTTTCAAAACATTTATGGGGTGTTCTTCAAGCCAAAGAGCATAAATCTGTACTGAAAGATACCTTTTTTGATCCTGAACACTGTAATCCATTACTGGCCTTCCTTGATAAGGATTTAGTTAAATGCATAAAAGAGGTCTAAATTTGAAAAGATCTTGACCTTTTCAACTTTACTGGAGATTTTTGATTCAATATACATAGGGTATGGATCAGGTACAGCCACATTATTCAAGTTATCAAAATAAATGCAAGGGAGTAGCAACCCGTCAGAATTCTGGACAAACAGAAAATAAGAGCATATGAAAAATGGCTTCCTAAAGATATGCCCTTTGGCTTTCATACCCTTAGCTCATTTTTCTACACATTTTTCTTCTTTCAAGGTCAAGAGGTAGATGAGAAAGGCAAATTTTACCAGATCAAACATAAGCTTGAACTCAAGTTTGAAATGGGATTGTGCAGGGAGACTAACATCAAGCTTAGGATCAAAAGCTGTGTGTAAATTTGAGAGGAAAAGAAAGAGAGAAGAAAATTACATGAAGGGGGAGGCAGTTTCTGAAGATTTTAAAGAGATATCAAGAGTTTTCTTTCCTAAAAGTATCATTGGAACTTCTGGGGAAATTCTGGCTGGGTGAGAGATTCTCAGTAGGTTATCTTTAAAAATTAGAGCAATATTGTGTTCACATCATCATTCCACACCTAAAATAATTGGGTATATCAGTTGCTTTGTTATAATGAATTAAACTATGAAATAATGGTCATTGATAGAAAAGATAGAGTGCAGCATAGTTTAAGAGTACAAAAAACATAGGATAATCCTCCCTTGAATAGAGCTCCAGGATTATATTCTAGACCCAGTTTTTCAACCATGTCTTTAGAAATAAATTTATTGGTGGCACCATTATATACTAAAGCAACATTTCTTTGGATAATATGTGGAGTCAAAGGAACAACAGAGCAGAAAATATCTGTTTTTTTTATTTGAAAGAGGGGAATGTTTAGAATTGACTTAAACCTGAAATTGAGGAGTTTTTTTGGGTGGAAGACAAACAATTATTCAAGGATAAAACAATTTGTCCACAAGAGATTCATTGATGAGTGTTTTGGGTTGTGGAAGGTACAAAAAGCTAGTAATAATAGCAAAACAATGATCTATGATATCCTGGACTTAGGTAGATAGCAAATTACAATTCTGATTGAAGCAGATAAGTTTACAGGCTTGAGAAGTGTTACCTGAGGTAGAACCTGAGGATCAGAAGAATTAATATTTTCTATTTTAGCACTGGAGTCATCAATATCATATAATGAGATTGCCGCTAAAGTGGGTATACTATGAGATGATGGAATGATTACTGGGGGCCCAACTAGATTTTCTTCTTGTAACACAAGAGATTAAGAGCCTTCATTAGATGTAAGAGCTTATGGGATAGCAGTCTCATTCTGGATATGTAGAAAATTTGGCAACAGCGCCCATGTTGACACTAAAAATTTTGACAGTGGCCATGTCAACACTTTTAATGTTGACACTATAGCAAAGTGACAACCCGGTTTTACATAATGTTGTCTCCTGTATGTCAACACTTTTTAAGTAACGGCACACTTTACCCTGAACATTTTTAATATAAAAATATTTTTAAATATATTATTATACTAAAATGACCCCAGAGAGTTTAAAAATGCAATAAAGAAACAACAAGTAATAAGAATAAGGAGATATAAGAAAGTATTTTTCAATTTACTATGTAAATTACACTCTTTGTTATAAAATTATTTTTAATTCCCATAAAAATTAAAGTTCCAATGAACCAAAAATAAAGATATTTTATAAATAATAATAACTACAAAATATAAGAAAATTCCATTTTTAATTTATTATACTTTATATCAGAATTTTGGGATATTGACTAATTAACAGATTCATTCAATTATTGCAGGCCAGCTGGCAATCACTCTTTGGAATAGTCTCAACAGAACAATGCGGGCCGCAGGCTGCAGGATCTATGAATCAATGACCAAATCATATCCTGGCATTAACAAATTCATGCATTGCAATTAATTAATGGAACATGCAATTACTGTTCATTAATTAGTCCACCTCAACAACCACCTCAAACATGCTTCTTGTAATAATTACTATTCTAATCTTTAATTGCATCCTAAAACAAGGGCCATCACATGGGCTGTCATTTGAAAAACTTCTAGAAAATTCCAAAATGGACTGGGCTGTCAGGCCAAACACTCTAAGATAAAAAGGCTTCAAGCCTGCTGTATTAGAGTAGCTCTGATTAAGTAAAACAATCATCTCTGTGAACTAGTAGCCAACCACTGGATAGCTAGCCCTGGAAGTGGCCCAGAGAGACAGAAAGGATACCAATCTGTAGAAGATGTCAAGTTAGCCTTCTGTTGAAACCACCCCAAAAAGGCTGGGCCTCTTGCTGTGTCACCCTATGCTACTTCAGTCTCTTCTAGCGTTGTAAGCTAACTCAGATAGTATGTGTGCAGGCGGGTCACATTAAAGCCAGTCCATTAGAATAAAAGACTGATGATTCTGTAATGACTTGATGATTGATCCAAGTCTTATTTCCTTAATGAAATCCTCTCTTAAGCTTTATTAGTAGAGAGCAAAAGATGATACTGTTGTCATACAGTATAATTACCTATAGTAAAAGATAGAGACAATTATGAACCTATATCCAGAAGTAGGAAGAACAGTCCCACATCCTCTGGGCCTTGGGCATTGTAAGACTAGCTACTTCTGATGACAACAAATATTTTGGGCCAAAGGTTACGCCAAAGTCATAGGCTCTCTGTACTTTCCTAATGTTAGAAGACTTAGGATATCAGCTGGCAGATGATAAAATACCATGGCCCACAATTTTCTGACACTTTATATAAGCACAACTGAAAATATCTTGTACCTTAAAGATAAATTAACAAAAAATAAGATATTTCTAACAAAACCACATTGTAATGTATCTTAAACTTACCATTTATACCTAAAAAGATTAGTAATATCCAAAAAATAAAAAATATAAAAATCCAAAAGTAAAAAATATACAGGCAAAGAAAAGCAGGTTTATTGAGCTAATTAAAGCCACCAGCAAGAGCAGTTGCAACATCTTCTAGGTATTTCTTGATATCTGCCACCTTGTAATTCTTCTTGACCACCTTCTGGAAGTCCTCCTGGTAGTCCTGGTCCTTATCCTTTCTCTTCTTGGAGGCCACCTGGTTGGCCAGGTTATAAAACTTGGAAACAGTCTGGGCCTGCTCCTCCTGAAGCTTATGAAAGAACTTGTTGTACTTGGGGTTTGACCCAAACTTCACCTTCAGGTGCTTATGCCACACTTCCAGGTTGAATGTGATCTTTATCTCCTCCTTGAGATAGGCGCTCTGGCAGTTCCATGGCACTGTGGCCCCGCTCTTTCCTCTTCAGGCAGTCATCTTCTTGCCTACCCATTGCCGCTTGAAGTAATCAAGGTAGCCCTTGAAGATGGTGGAGTGCTTCTTGATGTAAGCATCTTCCAGGAGGGCCTCAAAGCCAATCCCAGTATGCTCTGGCCGCACAAAAGCCAAGGCAGCAAACTGGGTGATGACAAAGCAGCGCTTCCCTTTACCATCATTGAGATACTTCTCAAAAAGCTCCTTCATGCTCTTGAGATTCTTGATGAGGGCCTGCCTAAAATGAAAGAAGCAGCCCTGTACTTCTCCATTGAAGGTGGCCTCAAAGGCTCCGAACCAAGCTTGCTCAAAGTCCATAATTATCACCTTCAGCCCAAGTGAGTGCACATGAGCTAGCTGCTCTGTAGCTAGGGTGGACTCATCCTTCTCAGCGGAGAAGGGATTGGCCATTGTGGCGTGGGTGGGAGGGGGGAGCTGGCTGGCAGGAAAGGAGCTCAAAGAATCCCAGACAATTTTCAATGCTATGGCATAGACCTCTTTCTTGGCACCAGGCAGGAGAAAAAAAACAAGGGGGATAACCTGGGTATCAAATTGCCCGTGCAGGACCCAAAGCTGCTTGAAAAGGGTTGGGCAGGTTGCAAATGTGCTGTTGCACAGCCAGATGGTAGCAGTGTTGAGCTGCTCCAGTTTTTGGTTTGTGGCATAGGCAATGATTCTATCTTCCACTTCTTGCCCATTGTCATGGAGCAGGAACATCTCTCCGTCCTCAGTTTTCTTGAGGGCATCTGTGAGGACCAGGTCTTAAATTTTAGTGGCCCTCTTATCCAGGGGGTTTGAGGCTTGACGCCTATCACTTACAAACTTGACCAAGTGATTATGAGTTGGAACCCTCTTTAAGTTGGTTGGGGAGAGGTACTTGCAAGCAAGCACAGTCAGCTGGGTGGCAGAAAGATATTTGGAGGTGGGCATCACCTGCACCAGATACCACTTGAGAAGGCAGGCTATGGTGGTGTTGGGCATGATGCAGGTATGCTTGCCCTTGATGGTTTGGACCAAGTCCCAGCGCTCAGTATTGAGCTGCACTGGGCAGGAGCAGTCCTCACAAGTATAGTGCCAGCTCTTGAAGCCCCAGTTGGCGTTATTGCAGCTGAAGATGTAACCATTTGCTACCATGACTGGCCCCCTTTGACGCTCATTATGGGGAAGTATTTTGGCAAAGTAGAAGGAACCTTGAACTTCCCATCAACATTGCAGATATTGTGGGCCACAAGAGGGTCCCATGGGCCAGCAGGAGCATGGCAGAAGCCAGGGAAGTAATCAGAGCGGGGCTTTGTATCATCCCCAGATGAACTTGAAGAAGGGGAGTTTGGTGGGGGGAAGAAGAAGAGGTCTTGTCTTGGTGCTCCTCATGTATAGAAGACTTATCCTTTGGAGAGGGCTTCTTGGCTTGGCACCGCTTCTTGGTAGGCTCCTCATCTGAAGCCAAGTTGTAGAAACTGTGATCTTTAAGGGAACCATCATATTTCTCTCCCCCAGTGAAGTGAGCGGGTCTCTTCTTGGGAGAGGGCTCAGGGGAGGGCATTGGGGAGGGCTTGGGAGTGGCCTTCTTTGATGAGACAGGCTTCTTCTTGGTGGTTTTGGTGAGCTTGGAGGGACGCTTGGTACCCTTTAGTTGCTTTGAGGTGTTCTTGTCCTAAAATAATAAGTAAAAGGGTTTAAAATAAAGCAATGTATTTAAAAAACAAAAAACAACTATAAAACATACTAAATAAAATTTAAACCTTATAGGGTTTTTATTGGCATTTAAAAGTTAAAAAATACTTATAAAGTTTTCATTTTGTTATAGTTTTAAATAACAAGTTAAAAATTAAGATATTTATGTAAAAGTAGTAGCTTTATATATAGATTTTATTTTAAAGTTAGAAAATAAGAAAAAGAAAAGCTAAAAATACAACATATCAAAAAATCAGATGATTTTATTATGTAAAA
This sequence comes from Entomophthora muscae, assembly GCA_014839935.2. Classification (NCBI taxonomy): domain Eukaryota; kingdom Fungi; phylum Entomophthoromycota; class Entomophthoromycetes; order Entomophthorales; family Entomophthoraceae; genus Entomophthora; species Entomophthora muscae. Next base: position 446,227 of record QTSX02000745.1, on the reverse strand, counting down.
CATAAAGTTATATATGTGAGAAGTGAAAAGCATTGACATCATGAGTGGTAATTAGTAAAAAAAGCTGAATTCTTACTGACAATTAAAAAAATTGTAGACATTATTATTGACAACATTTTCACTGTCAACATTTTTTTTGAAAATTTGCTATGAAAAAACATACTGTAGATTCAGAACCTAAAGGTAAAAATGCAGGATTGTCAAATTCTTTTGCATGAACTCACCAACTTACTGGAATTTTTTTCATCTTTTTATATAAAAAGTAAGCTGTTCTTGTATGAAAATTACTCCATTAAGTTGGTGAGTTCACGCAAAAGAATTTGACAATTCTGCATTTTTACCTTTAGGTTTTGAATTTACAGTAGTACGCTTAATTAAATTTATGCGGTGTCAGAAAATCCTGATCTATCAGAGTTGACTGATCCATATTCCCATCACTAAAGCTATTGGCTAACAATAGACAGGCCATAGCCAAGTTGAGACCTCTATTCCATAATACAGAGAAACTATATCAAGACTGTTATAGTTGCAATCCAGAAAACACCTGAGACATTCTGGGTCTTGGGTCATGGCGCAATCCAGAAGCTTCTATAATTAGATGCTAGGTATTTTGAATCCTGAAATAGATGCAAACCCGCCCTACGGAATAAAGACGGGAAATTACAAACATCCTGTTTCACCAAGAAATGATACAGAAGACTGCCCATGCAAGTTTTGTGCATTACACCAAATGTGAGAATTGGGGAGCAGGTTAAGGGGAAATAAAGCCAAGCTCTCAACCACAATAAAAATTGCAGTTTCAGCAACAACCAAAAGTTCATTGCCAAAAATTCCAGGGAGGCCAAAGGGGGGAAGGAATCAGATGAACACCAAAAGCAACAGAAAAAAACCAAATGGCTGGATTAGACTAGCAAATTTTGAACTTTGTTAGAGTAGAAAATGATGAAGCAAGGTCTTTCACAACTCTTGCATTCATCTAAAGAGAAGGGATGGAATTTGGATGAGAAGTTAGATGTCCAAAATTGATCAACTAATGATATGATGGAATATGGATGCATCTCTTGAGGAAAGAAAACCTGGAAAAATCCAACTGGACAAAATGAAAGAGAAAACTGACCTAACTAAAAATTTGAGGAACCTGTTTTGGATGCAATTACCACCGCTCCTGGCTGCTCTTGCACATGATATTTAACCAGAGGTGTCTCTTGGGTGGGTTAGGTGGGGGCATTTTAAAACTAATTCTGCAATTAATAGTGTGAGGACCTTTCTTGGGTTTTTTCAGTAAATATTTGGAAAATATCCAGGCGTAAGTTGGCAGAGATCCCCAAGCATTTGGTGAGGATTGAAGTAGAGGCCCAAGGGGGAGGCGTAACTTTAGGCCAAGCACAAGACGGGACCCAGGCCTATGAATATCAACTTAGTTGGCCTTAACTAAGTCAAGGGATATCTAGGCTAAAGAGGAGAAATTATCAGCCTAGTATAATACCTCATTCCAAACCTTATTCAGGTTTGAAATCCAACTCTGGGGGTGAAACTAGTAGTTTGGGGATGATAGGCTGGCTAGTAAGAGTTATCTGCAGCTAGACGCTAGTCTGGCTGCTACCTATACACTATAAAAAGCCCTTTCAAGATTACTTGGAAGGCAGAAAATTAATAACCATCAACATTACTACTAAACCAAATAGTAATAGTGTCAAGTAAAATAAGAGCGTATTATTGATACTTTCAGAATCCTGCCAAACCACCACAGCCGGTGTTGCGTCCCAAAGACCACAGGACTCTCCCTTTACTTGGCTCAAGCAGTAATAGAACTCTGCCAGTTGCTGCAATCACACACCAATTGGAAGCACATCTGTCTCCATACAGATATCCCAATATCAACATGTATAACAACCCTAATAAAAATAACAACTCTTCTTCTTCAGCAACACCAAATCTTGATATGCAGACTAGCAAATATTAACCGTTTTCTGTGTGTTTTTGTTCACATATAAAAATTAAAAAAAAACATTGAAAATAAGTTAAAAAATAATCAAAGTTCTTTATTTCTTTATTAAAAATTATATTTGGGTAGTGATAATATGATATTTTACCATTTTGTATTCTAAAAGCTGTTAACACATTGTTTAAGATAATGAAAAGGGTAAAGTGTTGACAGCATCACTTACAACATTCTTTATAGTAGGTGACATATTAATTTAAGCTTAATTGTGCCACTCTAATTTGCTTAACTCCACCACAGCAGATGATCACAAGCAAATAAATGGCATTCCTGAGTGTCAACATTATTTTTAATAATAAACTCTATAGTAAGTTACATAGTACCTTACACTTAAATTATTGGATCCCTGTTAGCCACCAATTCACTTAATATATTAAAGCCGGAATAAGTGCCACATATATATTTATAAGATGAACATTTTAACAATCAACTTTATGCACAATGTCTTTTTCAATATAATAGTTTAATAAAAAATATTTTAAACTTACACTTAATTTTTTTATTGTAGATGTTTCAGTTTCATTATTAAAAATAAGTTTGGCTTAAAAAGTGTTGACAATGACACTTTTACGTTGTGAAAACAGATAAAAAATAAACTAATTTTTATTAGTAAACGTAAAGGAAAAATTTGGTTAAATCAAGTTTTTTGATCAAGCTTAATATTAAATTATGTCAAAATGGCCACAATTTTGTCGTGTTTTCTGGGTTTGCACCCCTGAAGGCTTTAAAAAAGAATTAAGCTAGCGCAACTAGCAAAAAACATAGGAGATTTCAAGTTTTGAGTCAATAGTGGCCATGTCAACAAAGTGTCAACATGGGCGCTGTTGAAAAAAATTTAACATGAGAGGAGCCATTAACATTAGTGGTTGTGTGGAGTATTGGAATGTGATCAGTGAGAAAACAACTGCTTGAGACACTGTATCATCTCTGTGGCAAACAAGGAAGGATTTTATCAAGGAGGCAAGCTTTGGCTGGTATGTTTGAGGCTAAGCAAGAAAGCTGCAAGTTTTTCACTTTATGGGAGTGATGATTTATAGGATTTGGTTTGTAACTTCTTGGGGTGCAAAGATAAAAGCTGCAGTCCTTGAGAGCTTGAGAATAGCTGCTTATATTCAAGCTTGAAGGAAGTTGCAGGGGGTTGACAAAAAACCAAAGGGATTATGGTTGTTTTGTCATCAAAGGAATTTGATGCTTTTTCAATAATGAACAGACACCACACACAGGATTTTGATTTGTCTTGTTTCAATAAAAATACAAGAAGCTTCTGGGGAAAACCATACTGGTTTCATTACTCAGTTAGAGCCAAGATTTATCTTGTAGTGGAAAAAGAGAGAAATGAAAGACTTCAAGCAGGTAACCAAAAATTGAGGTATGAGAAGAAGCTATGTAGTGCCTTTTTTATCTCAATCTTAGCAAATAATGGGTAAAGCTGAGGGAAGAAAACAGCTGCAAACATACTCCACATTAAAGTAATGAGCATTTTAGAAGTAATCAAAGATATATCAATAAAGCAAGAAAGTAATTAAATAAAAAATATTTTCAGGTCATACAACATGTCAAAACTAGTTTAGTTTTATGATGTTACTATCACAGCCCAGGTTACTCTCAGGAGATCCTTTTTTAAGGCAAAGATCCTGGCCTGAAAGGCCCAGTAGATGACAGGGGTCATTCTAATTACATGATTAGAAGTATTAGCCCAAGGGCACCATGTTCCCATACAGGGAATAATTTGTTCAATGAGACCCAGTATGATGAGATAGGCAAACCTAATTTTTCTGTAGTCATATTTAGGGATGGAATGAAAAAGGAGAAGCTCTCCAGTTGCAGCACTAATGGGATTTCTTGGCAGAGCAAGTTGGAAGATTTAGAAGAAGCTACATTATGGAAAGGAAGGCACATAGGCAAGATCTATCTATTGATCCAAGTGTCTGGTTGAGGGAAAAGTCACAAACATAGGTTCTACTGAGGCAGTAATACTCTGCTTAGTTTCCAAGCGCCAATGTTAGAGCTTCAAGTACTATCTATTAGAAAGCACCAACAGTATAAGGTTTGTAGTAATGTGAAAAATTCTTTAAAGGTAAAATGCTCAATTTGCATTAACTAACAGTTCTTTATTTAGAGGTGTCAACAAAGAAGATATTCCCAACTTTCTCAGCAATATACTTCTTGGGAAGTAGTTTATGGCTTGTTGGTAGATTTTTATTGGACAGATAGTCATCTGTTCTGCTTTTCTTGATATAGCACAATTTTATTGGTTGTCTTATGGATTAATAAGTAAATTTCAAGCTCTGGAGGTTAGCTTAAGCTTTGGGGTCCATCTGGTGACTTTTGGGTCCCCAATTTCTTAACTTCTGGTAGTTTTAGACAATCAAAATACTTTTAATAGACTTTTTTGTGTTTTTTGCTGTTTTATGGCTCAAATATCACCAGGGCATTGATTATAATTTGGGAGAAATGGTGGCATCAATTAATGAAATTGTAGCTAATAAATCAATCAAATGATCATGTGGTTGCAGATTTGCAAGCCTTTAAACCAATATATGATAACACTTTATCAGGATCATTTGGGGCTCTGAAACCTTTTTAAGACTTAATAATTTAACATATGATGTTTGTTTATGAGTCAACTGTCTGAAGCACTGCCTATAATGATTCATCTTATTAGTATTAGGATAACATAAGCTAGAAAAGTTCTTCATATTATAAAAGGGTACTGTCTTTCAGGGACTGTAAATATTTTTATTGTTTCAGAAGAAGGAATTTATTAGAAAAATTCTTATACTAGAATTTTTATGGCTGTACAATTGCCCTATCACCTTATAGTTCTACCAAGCTGTGATTCTGTAGTCCTTCTTTACTATAAATTGGTGTTAATGTATCAGCACTAATTAGGGACAAATATTTTGGATGCTTTCTTTGATTAATTAATTTCTTGATTGAATTTTCTGTGATTCAACTGTTTAATCTATTATATATAGCCCCCTGTTTCAAGTTCTTTCCCTTTAGGACATTTCCTTGAGAAGCATAAGAAATTCCTTGCAGCCTTCTCTATACCCTAGAATTAGCTTTTAGTCTTACTTTAATAAAAGCATATAATATTTCTATAATTTTTCTGTACCATTTTATTAAGCTTCATGATTTTTTACCAATGATTTTCATCATTAGAATACACCTCAAAAAAGAAATTATCTCTTTACCAAGTATCTTAACACACTTTACTTACATTATCACAGTTTGAAAATACCTAAAAGAGAATTTCAACATTTTCCATTTGAAGTGTAAATGTTTCTTTGGTGTTTTAATGTTTTCACAGAGTTAGTCAACACTTAACCCTTGTAGCAAAGCACTTTGGGAAGTATTTCCCCTAGCTCTATTAGCACATTTTCATCATAGTGAAGAAACTGGGAAATTTTCTCCAGGGATTTTAACTCTTTTGATATTGCAGCAAACTGCCTCTGAGAAATGTTTCAAGATGTCCTGAAGCATTTGGCATGTCACAAAGAGCTTTAAGTGATGATTTAGAACTTGATTTTCATTCAATTAATAAGGTAATTGTGATTTCACTCCAAAAATTTCTTACATGAGCTGATACAGCATTACATCTCTTTGCCTTTTCACCTAAGTTATTGGACTAGGCTTCAATTTTAGAGGAATCAAATACACTTCCTAAGCATCCCAAATCATTAAGTTGATCATATAAAGCTCTATATAGCTACTCTAATGGTGGTCTTAGGCTCCTTATTCTTGCACAGTAAGCTGTAATTGTCCATATTTAATCTAACCAAAAGACACTTTCAGAGAAACAACAACAATTACAGTTGTGTAACCAACTTTATTACAGCTCATGTTGGTCTCATGATTTTAACACCACATTTCATATTCATCACAGGGCACATAATTTCCATTGTAAAATGCTAGTAAATGTATCTACTATTAGAACTCAAAAAGACTGAAGAGCAAAACACCAACCATTGTAGCTGATAAAAATCACAACAGCACTAATTAATAATGATTGGGATATCAAGCTTTATTTATCCATCAATGGCCCATCCTTGAAAAGCTGTGTTCACTACACACCCTTAGACAAGAGGCTTAGTGGTATATTGTTTTAGGATAGATTTGATTAGATTAAACCACTGTGGTTTTCAATCACATCTCATTAATATTAGCTGTCTTCCACTCTACTATATTTGATTTATAGCTCATAAAGGCACATGTCTCCACTATTTAGGAGGGTTGTTTTTTTAGAAGCTGTCACACTATACACTTGAATGATGTCTTGGACTAAATTCCCTTAGTATACCATGTCTATATTATAGCTACTTTTTTCAAACCACTATCAGCCAAGTCATATACTGTGCTGCTCTAACACTTATCCAGTCTCTTTTTTAGCAGAAAATAAAGGCTTTTAAAATTTTTGAAGAAGGATGGGCTTATTCATATTATCACATCTATTATAAATAAAGGCTTTTAAAATTTGTGCAGAAGGATAGGCTTATTCATATTATCAAATATATTATAAATAAAGACTAATGCTGATGGTATCTTCTTACTTTAGACTTACTGATAATTGTGGTCTTTTATCTTTATTACTTTCCACAATCTATTGTATTAGGAGTTAGCAAAGAAGAAAATATTGATGCCATAAGGCATAGCTCCTTATATAAACATATATGTAAGTGGAACCTTTTCCTTCAGATTTATAAAATAATATACCACTGACTTTCTGGCTGTACACACATTCATAATTATAGCATCTTTAGATCTTATAGGGTCAATGTCTAATGTCAAAGTCATAGATTATTCCTGTACATTCCTAATATCAGATCATATAAATTTTCATCTTGTATGATGGCATATTAGCATGGCTTGTAGCTTTCTGATGTATAGTCAAATAAGGACATGATTTTTCAAAAGAATAAACATATATATAGAAAATCTTATATAGTAGATTCTTAAATATGATTAAAGTCATATGCAAACAGTAAAAGTAAAAAAATAAAATAGGAGCTAAAAAGACCAGTAAAGAGATATTGTATATGCAGTGTAAATTGGTTCACATAGTACTGCACAAAAGTCAGAAAATTGAACTTTCAGAGAAGATGTAATATTCCTGAGAAAGTCAAATCAAGCAAGATAAAAGCACCCAAATTGAATAATTTTGATTTGGCTGTATTTTTATTAATGATTAAATCCTTAATTTGAATAATTAAGTTTTATAAAGTAATTTATATAACCCAGAAAATAAACTCACAAGGAATAAATTTCAATCAAATTGATGGAGATGGCTATTAACTATTGCCTTCTTGGGGGCCTCTATTGCAAACGTTTGGTCAGTACAAAAATAGTACAGTAGTTTTTAAAGCTGTGGCACCAATAAAAATAAACTCAGATTTAAACTAAATAAAAGCCAATACATTTAAAATGATTAACAAATGATTCAGGTTCATTTCTATTTTTCAAATCTGAGTTGATTTTGCTTAGTGTCACAGCTTTGAAAACTACTATACAAAGAGCAGTGAAAAAGGTGATATGTACTTTTTGACTTCTTAGGAATATGGCACAAGAATTGACTGCTAGGTGTTACAAAAAACAGGAATATACTTAACTTGGAGGTTAGTATCTTTAAGCCATCTTTTGCCTTTGGGCTATATGAGTATTGATGCTGTCTTACTACATTGATCAAATAGTTGGAAGGCAATGAAACTTTTAGAGGCAAGCATATTCCACAAACAGTGGATTCCCAAGGGATAAGTGCACCAAGGCCTCAACAATCTTGCTGGTTTGGGGAAACCTCCACATAGCACCACAACTCAGGGTGATTGGTCTGATACTCACTGTCCTTGTCTACCAGTAGTCTGGTATTATGAGGGTTTGCTCAAGGCATGTGAAAAAAATACTAAATTTTTAAAAAAATTGGCCATAAAAGCATAAGGTTAATCAAAGATTCATTTTAAGACCAAGCTTTATTCATATAATTGGATTAAACTCTAAAAATTGAATCCTTTAAAATTGAGCTGTAATAAAAGCATATTAAGGCAAATTTAATTATTTTACATATAATGAATATATAAAAAACCATTTTTATATAAGTAACTTAGAATTAATTAAAACTGGAAAAAGTATGATCCTAAATGCCTCAAAACCAACTTTTCTTCTCTTGCTACTCATTGATACTGTAGCTCAAATACTGTAAATTCAGAACCTAAAGGTAAAAATGCGGGATTGTCAAATCCATGGTCCAAATTTCAAATCACATTTTCAGGATGCCTTTTTTTAATTATATTGAATATTTGTATTTTGATTTGAATATTTTGGATTGCAGGAACTCATAGACACTTTGCAAATTTCAAGTCAAACTGCATGTTTCAAGTGGACAAAATGAATCAACCAGAATCAGATTTGAAGTGTTCAAATCCATTAAACATTTTCATTAAGTTTACTATGTTTTTTGGAATTGCGGGATTTTCAAATCCAAGAACCAAATTTCAAATCATAAATGAATGCCACTAGTACTGTAAATTCAGAACCTGAATGTAAAAATGCAGGATTGTCAAATCCTTGGTCCAAATTTTGAATCACTTTTGCAGGCAACTCAGCTGAGTGAAAATTAAAATATTTAATAAAATCAACCATTTAATTTGACTTTTTTTGTTTATTTAAATTGCAAATTTTGAATCCCTTGAGCAGAATTCTCAACTAACAAAAGACAAAACTCAGCAAACAAATTTGGGATAAATGAATCAGAAATGCAGGATTCTAATATACAATTTGAGATTTTCTGTATGTCAAACAAATCATAGACATCATGTAAAAATTAACAAATCTGAAATTGCGGGATTGTCAAATCCAAGAACCAAATTTCAAATTGAAAATGTAGGGAATTTGAAATAAATATAATTTATGGGTGTCTCAAAAAGGATGCTAAAGAATCTAGTGTGGATTTGTGCTAATTCTTTTAGGAATCATAGGCATTCTCAAAAATCACCCTATTCCATTTTAGGGCGGCTAAAATTTAGATGCTTGATTACAGTAGATTTTAAAAAACGCTAATAATAAAATAGAATTATATATTATAATCTATCTTATAATGTTGTCTTTTCCTTGATGTGTTGATAGTTCATTTACTGTTGATAATGTGCTTGCAATTAATTGGATATTTTCACCTCCAGTTGCCTTGGCAATAGGAAATCAAGTTGCCTCCCCAAGACCAGCTGTGGTTGCAGAGGCAACTTGATTTCCTATTGCCAAGGCAACTGGAGGGGAAACTATCCAATTAAATGCAGGCAAATTATCAACAGCAAATGAACTATCAACACATCAAGGAAAAGACAAAGTGATAAGATATATTGTAATATATAATTCTATTTTATTATTAGTATTTTTTAAAATCTACTGTAATCAAGTATCTTAATAGCTATACATTAACACTTTTGTAGTAAACTGATGGTTTATCTTTCCCACCTCTCCTTCTTCCTTGAAAAGAAGTTTTATGGCCCCTGGCTACGCTGGGGGCCAAAATTTTTTAAAAAATTCTGCGTCATCAGGAGGGTAGCTCATATATCATTATATGATTTTATGGTTGATATATTAGTGATTTAGAGTGCAGAATATTGCATCATTTTCAATTTAGACAATTTTAAATTTCACTTAATTTAATGTCTAAACATGGTTGTTGAGATTGGATTTTTCATTTGATTTTATCCAGAGTGAAGTTTCTTGATTTGGGTTGATTTGTTCTAGTTTCTTACTGTACATTCAATTTGGATTCCAGTTCCTGAAATATTATTATTTGAGTTTACTAGTGTCATTCAAAAGTGATTTGAAATTTGGTTCTTGGATTTGACAATCCTGCAATTTCAAAAAAACATATTAAACTTTATGAAAATGGCTTATGGATTTGAACGCTTCAAATCTGATTCCAGTTAATTCATTTTGTCCATTGAAAATATGCAGTTTGACTTGAGCTTTGCAAAGTGTCTATTGTTCCTGCATTTTCAAATATTCAAATAAAAATACAAAAAAATCAATTTAATTAAAAAAGGCCATCCCGCAAAAGTGATTCAAAATTTGGACCAAGGATTTGACAATCCTGCATTTTTACGTTCAGGTTCTGAGTTTACAGGATTGCAGTGCTTTTTGTTTGTTTAAGGCGGTGTGGCAGCGCTTAAAGATGGGTAGTTCTTCAGTTGAATTCACCAAGTTTTAGTTACCTTATTTTGATAACACACTTTTTATTTTGATTTGAGATAAAGTTTTTGTGATGCAGTCTTTTGTGATGGTGTATTTTAGGGTATTTATTAAGTGTTTTTATAATAAAAATCTTGTTTGGATAACACTCTTTTTATTTTGATTTTAGATAGTGTTTTTGTGATACAGTTTTTTGAGATGCTGTATTAGAAACTAATATGTAAAAATTAACTATTTAATAATTTTTATTAAGTTTTTTTTTAATTTTGCTGATGTAAATCCTGACGCCATCTCAAAATTTTTTGAGATGGCATTTTTGAGATAGCGTATTGCACTTTCCCTCTAGTTAATTCATAATGAATTTATAACTTATATATCCTCATGGATAATATTATCTAGTCTCCAATTTTTCCCCTTGTAACTCTGCTAAAACAGCACAGTTACAACAATAAGCACATATTTGATGCGGCCAATTGTTGTGGGCCAACTGCCACACCTGTCTCAATTGTTGGAAATTCCTCAGGAATATCTGCTACCCTATGGAGCCAAACATCATCTAATACAATAAAATTAGTGAATCACAGGCTAGTGCACCTAAAATGCTCTTGGACCAATCAAAGAAATAATATTAAGGTCCAGCTGTTGTGGGATCCCAATATCATTTGATACATCTAAATTCCTTTTGGATCAAGGAGAGCCACCATTGAATAAGCTGTGGCACAGACTACAGCATGCCAAGTTACTCTATCTTTGGAACCTTTGATGACATAATCATAGCCACATTGCCTAGAAAAAATAAAACTATGATTTTTTAATATAGTAAAATTTTACTGTCCCTTGTTTTTGAGCGCAGTGTATACATCTGCATAGTTTCTCCAGGCCACAATATTGGCAGAGCTGTTTTGGTTAAAGGGAGAAACTATGAGGTTTTTCACAAGAACCACAGACCCTTGACCACATGATAGTAAAAAAATTGAAGCCTCAATCCCAAAAGTGGATTTGACCATTGACTGTATATTTTTCAGTTGTAGATGACAGTCTTGGTTAATTCACTCACAGATGGCCCATTTGTGCTCCTTGGTGACCAGGGTCAACAGGCGCAGGGATTCTCCACTTTTAGAAATCACCCAGAATTGATAAATTTTATGAATTTTTTACTGGTGTATTTGGGATCCACCCCAACAATAGCTGTGGCCTGCTGAAGTCATCAGTTTCCTATATCAGCTTGGGAAGGATGATGCACTTTATGTTGGGGACTGCCTCTGGGTTGCCTTTTTTAGTACAGATGAGCCAGGTGTAAAGTTCTGAGGTCCTATGCTAGCTCTTGACAGAGAAATATTTCCCAGAGCCATAAAAAATATGACCTGCGTGCAGGCACAACCTCTCTGAAACCTGGAGGACCTTGCCCACACTGTGGATGAGCATTTTGTGCTGGCTTTCACAGAAAAAACTCCCCTCTTTCCTGGAGTCTCATCCCACTACAAAGAAGACATTAATCCAGTTAGATTGTTTACTTCCCTGGTGTTGTCCTGCCTTAAAACAATTGTCAGGACAACAAAAAAACACGCGGGCCATTTTAATGGGTTTGCTTAACTTGCAGCCCGCAAAATTTAGGGATAAGATTCCATATTTAGTGGAATCCTGGTCAAATAATTCCTCTAGCCCAGGGGTCCCTTGGCCCAAAGAAAATGATTCTGGGGCCATTCCAGCTGAGACGTCAAAGGCAAGCATAAGGGGTAATGTTGCGCCTGATTCCCCAGAAAGTACTTAGCCAACCAGGCGGCTGTCTCCTGCACCTGGGCTTGTTGCTCCTGTTGTGTTCTGAGGCATGGCACAGACACACTACAGGGAATCTTAACCTTAGGATTGGATTTTTACTAAGTCTTAGTTAGTTTGCAGGGAAGGTTATTGGATTACCTTGTGGCCCTGAATGATAAATCTCTACTAGTTGTGGCTAGAGAGAGGCATCAAAGTACTTGGAAACACAAAGACAGAAATGTGAATAGAACTTAATTTTTATTGGTGAAAATGAAATAGAAAATATAGTGGTTAGTAATACCACAAAACATTACCAGGACAGTAGGATCACTTGCCACAAGCATGAGTGGAGAAAGTGAGTTGTTCAGAATCAGCAAACCAAACAAGTGAATTTCCCAGTTTGGAAACAGACTTGTTTTGAGGGGCAAAAGCAAAAGCAAGCATTTGTCCTCAAAATAACCCATCAAAGACAAAATCAAAACAATGTGAACAGCAGCATTCACAACATTGCCCCCTTCTAGATTGGCCTTAGGGGGTAGTACTTGCAGAGAAATTTTGTATGCACTTGGGCAAACAGATGTCCACTAGAGAGGAGTTTCATGGTGTATTCTGATCCTTGTTTGAAGGTTACTTCTAAAGGCCCAACCCACAACATATTGGCAACAGCGCCCATGTTGACACTTTGTTGACATGGCCACTGTCAACTCAAAACTCTAAATCTCCTATGTTTTTTGCTAGTTGTGCTAGCTTAATTTTTTTTAAAGCGTTCAGGGGTGCAAACCCAGAAAACACAACAAAATTGTGGCCATCTCAACACAATTTAATATTAAGCTTAATAAAAAACTCAACTTAACCAGATTTTTCCTTTACTAATAAAAGTTAGTTTATTTCTTTTATTTTTTTTCACGACGTAAAAGTGTCAATGGCAACACTTTTTAAGCTGAACTTATTTTTAATAACAAACCTGAAACATCTACAGTAAAAAAAATAAGTGCACATTTAAAAATATTTTTTTATTAAATTATTATATTGAAAAATACATTGTGCATAAAGTTGATTGTTAAAATGTTCATCTTATAAATATATATGTGGCACTTATTTCGGCTTTAATATATTAAGTGGATTGGTGGCTAACAGGGATCCAATAATTTAAGTGTGAGTTACTATGTAATTTACTATAGAATTTATTATTAAAAATAATGTCAACACTTGTAAATGTTGTTTATTTGATCATGATCATCCCCCAGGGTGGAGTTAAGCAAATTAGAGTGGCACAATTAAGCCTAGATTAATATGTCACCTCATATAAAGAATGTTGTAAGTGACGTTGTTGACACTTAATCCTTTTCAATACTTGAATACAACTTCTTAACAACTTCATATAAGTGCAATGGTAAGATATCATATTCCCACACCAAAAATATAATTTTTAATAAAGAAATAAAGAATCTTGATACTTTTTTTACTTATTTTCAATGTTTTTTTTTAATTTTTACATGTGAACAAAAACACACAGAAAACGGTTAATTTTTGCTAGCCCACATAAATTTAATTAAGGGTACTATGAAAAAACATAGTAAATTTTTAAAAAAATGTTGACAGTGACAATGTTGTCAAAAATAATGTCTACAATTTTTATAATTGACAGTGAGAATTCAGCTTTTTTACTAATTGCCACTCATAATGTTGACACTTTTCAGCTCTCACATATAAAACTTTATGTTTTACATAATAAAAACTTCTCATTTTTGATATGTTGTATTTTTGACTTTTATCTTTCATATTTTCTATTTTTTAAAATAAAATTCATATCTAAATATAATACTTTCACATAAATATCTTAACTTTTAATTTTTTATTTAAAACTATAAAAAAATAAAACCTATACAAGTATTTTTTACCTTTTAAATGCCAAGAAAAGCCATCTAAGATTTACTTTTTATACATTATGCTTTTTAAGTTCTTTTGTTTGTTTTTTTACATACATTGCTTTATTTTAAACCATTTTACTTATTATTTTAGAACAAAAACACTTCCAAACAGCACAAAGGAACCAAGTGTTCTTCAAAGCCAACTAACCCCACCAAAAAGAAGCCTGTCTTATCAAAGAAGGCCACCCCCAAACCATCCCCAAAGCCCTCCCCTGAGCCCTCTCCTGAGAAGAGCCCTGCTCACTCCACTGGGGGAGATGAATCTGATGGCTCTCTTACAGAGCTCAGTTTCTACAACTTGGCTTCTGACAAGGAGCCAACCAAGAAGAAGCGCTTGGCCCAAAAGTCCCCACCCAAAGATAAGTCTCCTGCACATGAGGAGTGCCAAAATAAGCCCCCCTTCTGCTTCCCCACCCCCACCAAACTCCCCCCTTCAAGCTCATCTGGGAATGATAACAAGCCCCACCCTGATTACTTCCCTGGCTTCTGCCATGCACCTGCTGGCCACTGGGACCCTCTGTTAGGCCACAACATCTGCAATGTTGACGGCAAATTTAAGGTTCTCTCTTCCTTGCCCAAATACTTCCCAATCATGAGTGTGAAGGGTGGACTGGCCATGGTGGCCAATGAGTATATTTTCTCTTGCAACAATGCCAACTGGGGCTTCAAGAGCCGCCATTACACCTGTGAGGACCGCTCCTGCCCAGTGCGGCTCAACACTGAGCGCTGGGACCTGGTCTAAACCACCAATGGCGAGCATACCTGCATCATGCCCAACACCACCATAGCCCGCCTTCTCAAGTGGTATCTAGTGCAGGTGATGCCCCTCTCCAAAGATCTTTCTGCCACCCAGCTGGCTATGCTTGCTTGCAAGTACCTCTCCCCAATCAACTTAAAGAGGGTTCCAACTCATAATCACTTGGTCAAGTTTGTAAGTGATAGGCGTCAAGCCTCAAACCCCATGGCCAAGTTGCCACCAACATCAAGGACCTTATCCTCACAGATGCCCTCAAGAAGACAGAGGATGGTGAGATGTTCCTGCTCCATGACAATGGGCAGAAAGTGGAGGATAGGATTGTTCCTACGCCACAACCTAAAACCTGGAGTAGCTGAACACTGCTACCACCTGGCTGTGCGACGACACATTTGCTACTTGCCCCTCCCTATTCAAGCAGCTTTGGGTCCTGAATGGGCAGTTTAATGACCAGGTCATCCCCTTTGCGTTCTTTCTCCTTCCTGGTGCCAAGACTGAAGTCTACACCAGAGCCTTCAAGATTGTCCAGGATTCTTTGAGCTCCCTTCCCACCAACCAGCTCTCCCCTCCCACTCACTCTACAAGGGAAAATCCCTCCTATGCTGAGAAGGATGAGTCCACCATAGCTGCTGAGCAGCTAGCTCATGCTTGCTCACTTGGGCTGAAGGTTATCATAATGGACTTTGAGCAGGCTCAGTTCAGAGCCTTCAAGGCCACCTTTGATGGAGAATTACAGGGCTACTTCTTCCATTTTAGGCAGGCCCTTGTCAAGAATATCAAGAGTGAGAAGGACCTTTTTGAGAAGTATCTTAACAATGGTAAGGAGAAGTGCCACTTTGCCCTGACTCAGTTTGCTGCCTTGGCTTTTGTGCGCCCAGAGCATACTGGGCTTGGCTTTGAGGCCTTTCTGGAGGATGCTTACATCAAGAAGCACTCCACCATATTCAAAGACTATCTGGATTACTTTAAGCACCAATGGGTGGGCAAGAATATGACTTCCTGGAGAGGTAAGAGCAGGGCTACTGCCCCTTGGAACTGTCAAGGTGCCTGCCTCAAGGGGGAGATGAAGACCACCTCTAGCCTTGAGGTTTGGCATAAGCACCTGAAGGTGAAGTTTGGGTCAAACCCCAAATATAACAAGTTCTTCTCTAAGCTACAGGAGGAGCAGGACCAGACTGTCTCCAAGTTCCGAAATCTGGCCAACCAGGTGACCCCCAAGAAGCAAAAGTCCAAGGAGCAGGACTACCAGGAGGAAGTGCAGAAGGTGGTAAAGAAAAGGTATAAGGTGGCAGAGATTAAGAAGTACATTGAAGATGTTGCCACTGCTCTTGCTGGTGGATTTAATTAGCCAAATAAACTTTGCTTTGCTTTGTCTATTTATTTTTTACTTTTAATCCTTTAATTTTTTAATTTATTTATATAGTAATAATCTTTTTAGGTATAAATGGTAAGTTTCAAATACAGTTTTAATGTGGTTTAGTAAGAAATATCTTATATTTTGTTAATTTATTTTTAAGCTATGAGATATTTTCAGTTGTGCTTATAAAAAGTATAATAAATTAAATATAGAATTTTTTATAATTTGTAGTTATTATGATATATTAAATATCTTTATTTTTGGTTCATTGGAATTTTAATTTTTATGGGAATAATTTATTTTATAATAAAGAGTGTAATTTATATAGTAAACTGAAAAATAGTTGCTTATATCTCCTTATTCTTATTACTTATGGTATTTTTTATTGCAATTTTGAACTCTCTGGGCCATTTTAGTATAATAATGGATTTTGAAATATTTTTTATATTAAAAATGTTCAGGGTAAAGTGTTTTGTTAATTAAAAAAGTGTCAACATCCAGGAAACAACATTAAGTAAAACTGGGCCGTCACTTTACTATAGTGTCAACATTAAAAGTGTCAACATGGCCACTGTCAACATTTTTAATGTCAATATGGGCGCTGTTGCCAACACATCTAGCTTGTGAGAGCATCCTAATACTCTATGCTGATAGTAGAGAACATGATATATAATGTTAAACTCAGGCAAAGGAGAATGTTCAGCATTGTCAGGAGAGAGCTTGAGCATCTTGGTCTTATATGCAGAAGTATACACAGTGACCTGTATGTCAATTATGTGGTTGACTAAGTCTTTGATGTGGGCATCAGGGTCCATGGCCTTATCAGAGGATAGTAGGGGGCTCCCAGGAGCAATGGAGTGGTGGCCTTGCGCCCATACAGCATAGCAAAGGGGAATACCCTGTGACACAATTTTTGCTGAGGCAACAGACAAAGAGAGCAGAGGGTAAGTATAGATCCCAGTTGGCAGCATCAGAGTAAGTTAGCTTTCTCATGATGAAAACTAAGGTTGAATTAGCATGCTCTACAGCCCTGTTAGTGGAAGGATTATAGGGAGATGAGAAGGATTGATGAGACCCTAGAGCCTTGACAACAGAAGTCACCAGCTTAGCATTGAAGTTAGTTTCATTGTCTGACAACAACACTTGATGGCAGCCATGGCAATAGAATACATCTTGCAGAAGAAAGGATGCAGTTGTCTTAGTAGTGACATCCTTAGCAGGGCGAGCTTCCATCCACTTGCTGAAATGATCAACAGCAATTAGGATAAAGCGGCAACCAGAGCAGGAGCGGGGGAGAAGCCCCATAGTGTCAATGCTGACAGTATGAAATGTGTGTTGAGGGGGGACTAGCTTGAACTTGTGAGAGGCAGCTCAAGGTTGCTGGAGCTGACAGTTGTAGCAACTAGCTATGGCGTCTGGAATCAGCAGACAAAGGTTTTCACATAAATAATTTTCTGGAGCCAGTCATAGGTCTTGGCATTGCCTCCATGTCCCATCTCCTTATGATCTTGGAGCACCAACAAAAGGCAAAGGCTGGGGCGTACATAGGGCAGGTATTGATCATGCACCTTTTTGAAGAGCTGGTTGTTTCAAATGAGAGTGTTCTCAGATAGCTTAGACAGGCAGCTCAAATCTCTTCAGTCTTGTTCTCCCAAGAAGAAGGACACCCAATTAGTTCATATAATCAATCAGCTTCAGTAGGGTGTAGAGCAAGGATAGGCATCCCGGACAATTCATAGTGTTTTGGTGTTAGATCCCAGGACAATTTAGCACTGTGAATTCTTTCAAAAATCACGCCCTTAATGCTATTTCAATATGGCCTTCAAATGACAATATGTGCAAAGATTTAGTTGGTTTTGCTTTTGATTTCAGGAATTTCTCACCTTCTGCAAATGAGTCTGGTTCAATATCCACCCATTCTGGATTATCATACCTGACCTTGACTGATTCTGGTATGACCTCATCCCAATGTGACCCCTTCTGCCACTCTGTCTACCTAATGAGTGTCATTAACCCTTGTTTACTATTTAAGTAGAATCATTTCTCCTAATAAAGACAAGTTTATCCAAATTTGTGTTGGCTCTAGTATTCTTCAAGCCTTTTACTTTCCTTTTTACCAAAAAGACTTTCATATCTTGTATTCCAGGAAATTAAGGTATATGCCCTTAATTTTTCCCTGAAGGCTAACCCAAGGCTAGATTTGAACCTCAAATCTTTTGTTATAAAGATTTCCCGCTGTGTCCTCCTGGATGTCGTCCCCAGGAGCCAAACACAACAAAATGGTGCTCACTACAGGGGCTGCAAGCCCCTTGGTTACCCTGTTCCCACACACATTCTCTGGTCCTTCTCCCTTTGTTTCTGAAGTACCCAAGTAGCCTAAAGTTTCTAGTCCTCCTCTAGAGGAAGACATCATTGATGCCCCCTCAACTCCCATGGTACTGGTGCTGTCTCCCAGGCCTGTGTGGGCTCTCCTTCCAGCTTTCTCTCTCAACTACAATCAAGCTTGTGCTGCCGCCCGCTCTCTCCTTCAATCAGGCACTGTGACAATGCACACTATCACTGGTCTCTGTCCCAGGTACTCTTCTGAAGACCTTTACTCCTTCCTCTTGGACTTTAGTCCCCCCCGCATTGATGGAGTCTATGGATACTATTGGCATGTCAGTCAACCAGTTTATCCAACCCGCCCTGGTTCACCATAAGCTTGCATTAGGATCCCAGAACCAGCTTCTAACTGCCGTAGCCACCGCTGTATCAAACAACCATGCTCAAAATATGGCATATCAGGAATGGTCCCATAGTCTCTTTGCGTGTATTTTGGATAACCAGCGTGACTTGCTAGTCTCCCAGAAATACCTAACCTCATCACTGAATTTTCTTTGCTCCTTACTTCCTGGGTATATTAAGGATCAACTGTGCAAATTGGATGAGCATCAAGCAACATGGCGTGGTCAAATTGAGGCCGCTCTTCTAAAGCATTGTCAGGATTTTGAGACTCTGGTTACCAAACTCAACCAATTTTGGGAGCATATTAATTCTCAGCTCAAGCTGGTTGGGAATCATGTTGATACATGGGGCCACCACCTGCAACACTAATACAGACTTTATAAGGCTGAATTAGGCAACACTCTGTATCAAGTACAAAATTATGTGGATGATAGAGTAGCATCCATTGAGGTGACACATCCCGCTCCTCATGTTGAGGTCCTGTCTGACTTTGAAGCCCAGGTATGGGAAGCCATAGCTGAGCTCAAAGCTGCTACTTGACATCAATCTTCTGTTCAGAGCCCTCCTCCAGTAGAACCCATGCCTGACCCTTGCATTGCCTTGCTCACCAACCAAGTAGCTACCTTGCAAGGAGAAATCAAGTATTTGAGACAACACCTCTCTAATCCTGATGATTTGTCCTCTGAGTCTGAAGGTTAAGAGGAAGCTGAGGTCACTAGTACTCCCGCCCATGGCAATAATGGTTGTTGCCCTGGCTTGGAAGGTCAACCCCGGGTCAACTGCGCTCTTGCCTTAGATCAGCTAGCAGAAGTAACAAATGATGTTGCTGATAGATAAAACACACTGGAACAAGAGGTACAAAACCTATCTTGCTTGAATGAGACAATGAATAGACAGGTTATCTCTTTGGTTGCTCAGACCACTTCCCTGACCACCTGCCTCAATGGGATTGCCAGCACCCTATTGGTGTAACAGATTAAGATTGATGAATTTGGAGCTGCTGCTGCTACCACTAGAGATATCAGTGGGAAAAACAGCTCTACCTTGGATACTCTAGAGGAGAGCCTTCAACTTCTCTGGGCTAGACAACCTGATGTTGAATCTGAGTTTGAGGGCAACCCCCATATTAATGTCCTCAACCCAGGTGACAACAGCCAATCCACCTCATTGTCTATTGACCCTAATTATAATCCTTCATTCAAACATATATTTGACCCTAAAACCTCTATTATTTCTGCCTTACTGACAATTTATGAGACTGCAATGTGTAGGGTCACCAATGAACTTAAAAAGGAACATATTATTACTTGTCTACATCCCATGTGCCAAGAAGTTGTGGTCCCCAAACTCCCTTTTATTGTCACTTGGGAGGACATGAAATGCCTCTTAATTGAGGAATTTGGAGGAGATCTCAGCTTGGAAGTCAAGAAGAATGTGTTTATACACATTGCTTTTAAGCCTAAGGAGACCTTGGCTGAATTTATCAATTGCTTCTATATTGAAGGACAACAGTTGATCACCAGTTGTTAATTAACTCCCCAAGAAGCTTACACAGTGTGTTCAAATGCTTTAAAGGTGAACCAACTCCTATGTCTGCACTTTAAGGCCAATAAAGCTTCCCTTACTTCAATGAAGAGTATCAAGACTCTCTTGTAAGACATGCACTTGACTCATGGGGGTACTGTGGTGCCCAAAAATAAGACCAACAATGTGGGAACCACCTCCTGTACTCTGTGCATTATGACTCTAGGCTCAAGTGAGCAGTCTAAAAGACAAGGGTGTCATAACTGTGGTCAAATGGGGCACCACTCACGTACCTGCACCAACCCTCAGGTAGAGGGTTGCAACCCAAAGGAGCAGGCGGGAAAAGAGAGGTCAGCTTAGACGTGGAGACACTCTCAGCTGACCAATCTCCCCAATTCCTCCTGATCCCCTGTCTGACAAGGAATCTTCCCCCTTGGCTGGCCCAACTATCCTTCACCTGTTCCACAATCTTTCCTGTGATTCTGAACCTAAATATTCTGACTACAATGAGTCTGATGGGTATGGTTACTCTGTGCTAGCAGTCCTGGAGACAGTTTCTGTCCCTTACAAGCTGCGTTCAGGGAAAACTACAACTACAACTTGCCCAACTTTGAGCAAAGCTAAGGCCATAGTGGCTTGTCCTTACTTAGCACAGGCCCATTGTCCCCCTGTCTTGGTAGATTCCTCTGAAGAGGCTGCTGAACTAGCAGAGGCTCTCTTTCAGAATGTGATTTTATCTCTCCCCTTGCAGACTGTGTATAAGAAAATTCCTGCCTTAAAATGCATGTTGGCCAAATGGGAGAAAGAATTGGAAGCTTCTCAGGACGTTCTAGCTGTCTTATACCCCTTTGGGAAAGATACTACCCATGTGGAAGTATCAATCTAAAAGGTTAAAATCAAGGCCATCCTGGACACAGGCTCTCCAGTCAATGTGGTATTGTCCAAGCTAATGAAGAAGCTTAAGCTGGCCCCCAACCTCAACTATACTCAGTCATATGATACCGCTGACATGGCCCAAATCTGAGCCATTGGTGCCTATTCCTCCCTGCCCATGAGGTTTGGGAAGCTTCTTATTGTGTCCCCTGCTGCTGTCTTAGAAAAAAAAGCTACAATCACCTGTTTGATACACAATTCATTATGAAGTACAATGGGATTGTGAACCTTTGAGATGGGTACCTATTGCTCTTAGGGTATGAGATCCCTCTAATCTTTGAAGAACCCCTGCGTCTCCCGGGTAAATGCCTTAAGACTTGTGTGCTCAAATACCCCACAGGTATCTTCTTGATTAAGTACAGGACTCATTCTTCCAATATGTGGTCCCCTCCTCCTTCCTGTTCTTCTGAGGAAGGTGTACCTCTTCTTGCCCCTGCAGCTATCACCATTCTGCCTGGCTCCCAAGTGATTATAGACACCTAGATATCCTATAAACTACCCAAAAAATCATTTCTGGAGCTATATTCACCTGATTCCTTAAGCCGTAGAGAGCCTAGGTTATGACCTGGGATTTTGGACCAGACTCATAAAGAGCCTGTGAAGATGTTGTTGGCTAACCTGACTGCCCTACTTATGCAGGTGACCAAGAGCCAGGTTGTTGGGCATGGTTGTTTTGTAACTGTGCTGTTTTAGCAGAGTTACAAGGGGAAAAATATTTAGAAACTAGATAATAATCTTTATTGTGAGATAGTGGTTATATAGTTAATGTGAATCAAGGATAACAGGAGCATGATTGTTGATCACTTGGTTGGATGGCAGAGGGAGTGGCTTGATCCTGATAATAAGTCAAGCGCCAAAACAAGGTATCCACCATAAAGGAGCATCATCTGTTGATTTTGTTGGATTTGGTAATTTGAGTTGACTTCCTAGTTTGGCTTTGAGTAACTGGGTAATTGGATTGCAGGTCACAAACCTGCTTGGTTGGAACCTTGCTGGCGGGTTGAGCCTGTGGTTTTGACACTTGCATATTAGGTTCAGAGAAAGATGTGTCCCTCTAACCCTTTGGAACGTTTAGTGATTTCAACTTGCCTGAAGGAGACCCTCAGGTTCTCTCCCTGTTCACCGCCACAGACTTCCCTCAGCTGTTGCCCATTCAACAAAAAGATGTTCTGGAACTACTAGACCAGTTTAAGGATATCTTTGCCTCTGGTCTCACCAACTATGGTCTAGCTAAAGGGTTATCCACCAGATTGATACAGGTGATGTCCCATCCTTTTGTGCCAAACCTTACCACTGCAGCAGGATAGAGGATGCTCAGGTCTCTAAGAAGCTTAAAAAGCTCCTAGATGCTGGGCTTGTAGCTCCCTCTCAGAGCCCTTGTGCCTCCCCATTATTGATCCTAAAAAAGAAGGATGGAGGTCATCACATTGTGATGGATTACTGCTGTCTAAACTTGCTCACCAAAAAGGACTCTTACCCTTTGCCTAGAATTAATGATGTTCTCAGACAATTAGGAGGATCAAAGTTTTTTCTGCCATGGATCTAGCATCAAGATACTGGAAGGTTGAATTGTCTCCTGAAGATAGAGAAAAGGCTGTGCTCATCACTTCAGAAGGTCTTTACAAACCAACTTGAATGCCTCAAGGACTCTGCAATGCCCTGGCTACGTTTCAACGGGCTATAGACTCCATCCTACAAGATTTGAAGCTCTCCTGCATCCTAATATACCTTGTCAATATTACTGTATTCAGCTTCACCTTCACCAACCAATTAGACCACCCCAAAGCTGTCTTCATCAAAATTTGTGAGACAGGCCTGAAACTCAAACCCTCTAAATGTGACAGAAATTGCGGGATAGTATGAAGCCGTTTCTAAGTGATGGGGAATTATCATCCAAATCCACATAGAGTTAATGATTAACCACCAATGTGGCTTCAGATATCTTTTTGTAACATTTCCAATTGTAATACTAGGATTAAGTAGAGCAATTAATCCTAATCAAAGTAGCCCAAGATAAATTGCCTGGGAAAGAATCAAAGTGTCTTCAGAATAAAATTTAGGACATTGAGATGCAACACAATTTTCAGTTTCCAGGATGGGGGAGCTCCAAGATTGGCTTGCTAAACTGGAAATTTGGGTGGCACTGACAACAAAGTTCCAACTGCAGGGCCCCATCTTCCAGAAATGATTTGGTTGAGAATCAGGTTGTACAGAATATAGCATAACAACCCAACCAAAGGATGAATTTTGAAAAGTAAATTAGAACAAGGGATAGATGCTTTTTATTGAGTAAAATTTTTGGAGGACTCAACTCTTAGAGTTGAAACAGTGAAAATTATTCAATATATATCAAAAATTAACTAAGCAATACTGCCTGGATCCTGGCCTTCTATTCCTTCCACATTGTCAAGTAAGTATCTGGTCCAGGTTGCAAAGAACCCTTGTGTGACCAATTTCTGACAACCATGCTGATTAACAAGCTTGTATTGGGTGACCCTCAAATTACAACAATTTATCAATGTCAAATTTCAAGGAGGAATTGGTTTCAGCTGACAGAATGGAGCAGCTGTAACCCATTTTCAATCAACTGTTTGGTTTAAATCTGTTAATTTGGTCAATTTTGATAAAGGTTTTCTGGCTTTTTGAGCCTTCCTACTTGGGCAGATAATTCCCAGCATGATGAACCTACTGTGATACTAAATACTCCTTCTTCAAGGAACAACTTGAATTCTTGAGCCATGAGGTCACCCAAATCAGAATACATCCTATTAATAATAAGGTGGAAGAAGTTGAAAAGCTGCTGCCTCCCAAAAATCTACAGGAGGTCCAAGTATTTCTTGGTATGATGGGGTACTATCAACACATCCCTAATTTTGCTGAACTAAGCAAACCCCTCATCCAGCTTCTTTGCAATGTGCCCTTTGAGTGGACTGACAGCCAACAGCAATTCTTTGAAGCGCTGAAAGCCAAACTCAAATAGGCTCCCATTCTAGTCTACCCTGATTATGATAAGGAGTTCATCTTGTACACTGACTCTAGTGGAGTAGCTGTGGGTGCCATCCTAGCCCAGCTTGATGATGAAGGAGTCAACCAATCTGTGGCCTATTCTTCATGAGTCCTCAACAAACACAAGAAGAACTATAGCATCACTGAAAAAGAATGCCTAGTATTGCAACTTAACCAATGAGGACTCAGTACTTGGAATTGGGGAAGACAACAGTCCAATAGAAAGGACAGAATAATAAGAACAAGGTATTGTTTATTGTAGAATATAGTGGTTAATATACTATATGGGGAAAGCCACAAGGCCACAAGGGGGTGGCATGGTGAGGAGTTCCATGTAAGGTTTGGAGCCAAGGAATAACTCATGCAGGGATCAGCAAGTCAAATTGGTAGCGCTCCTAATTAGGATGAAGTACCCGCCATTCAATATTACCATCAGATTAATTTATAACGTTAGACATGTCAAGGGGCAACTTGTTGAGTGCCCCCTGTGTATTTTAAGATACATTAGCAGGCAAGGCTGGAGAATCAGTTGCAACACTAGCTGTTCTGTGTGCAGTAAAAAAGTTCTAGCACTACATTTACGGGACTCACTTCACGGTAGTTACAGACCACTCATCCCTTAAGTAGCTGTAACAATTAAAGGAGCCTGAAGGTTGACTAGCCCGCTGGGCCTTAGCCCCCCAAGGATACAATTTAACTGCAGTACATTTTCCTGGTGCACAACATCAGAATGCTGATGATTTGTTGAGGATGCCTATACTAGCTATCCATCCTGCTGACGCCAATTGCCTATACAGGTTGATAGGGTATCCTGACTCCTAGACCACTTATCCAGAGGAAATTCATTTGGCACTGCAAGCCCTATCAAAGGATACTGTGATTTGATATAGACAACTCTTAAAGAGAGTCAACAACACTTATCTACCCTATGTCTGTCCCAGCATGAGGATGACCATCATCCTCCAAGCCTATATTGATACTGGACATGGAGGTACAGCAAAAACTCATGACTGGTTGTGTAAGAACTTCTACTGGGAGAACATGTGCCTCCTAATTCCTGACTCCTTGCCTCCTGTCATTCTTGTCAGCTCCAACACCCCTAACCTTCACAACATCAGTTGAAGCTCATCCCCCTAAGCATGCCTTTCACACTGTGAGTATTGACGCTATTGGCCCTCTCCCGCATTCAAGGTCTGGGTGTAAATTCTTCTTGGTAGCCGTCAACCACTTTAGCAAATTGGTCAAAGCTAGAGCAACCAAAGATAAAACTGCCAAGATCACAGCTAATTTCTTGTTGCAAGACATCTTCTACCGTCATGGTTGCCCTCAAGTCCTTCTTTCTGACAATAGGACCAACTTTAATGCTTGCCTCATAATGTCCATTGTAGAAGCTATGGATACACATCAATCCTTCTCTGCACTGTATAACCTGTCAATCAACAGGACTGTGGAACAAGCAAATTCCACCCTTGTGTCCATCATGAGGAAGCTTACCCTCTCTGATACCGCTAACTGGGATATGTTCCTCCCTGCTGCTCTCTTTGTATATAGACTAAGCAGACATCAAGTGACTGACCAGTCCCCCTTTGCCATGCTGTATGTACAGGAAGCCACCACACCCTCAATCTTGGGACCCCCATTGATTGAAGTTGATGCCTCTGCCAATCCTGAAGCCCATGTCAAAGACTTGACTAATCAGATCATTGACATCCAAGCTACAGACTATTCTACTGCCTATAAAGTCAAAGCTTTAGAACTCTTGCCCTCTAATGCTTCCAGAGCTCCCCTCCCTGAGTACCAAGTAGGTGACCTAGTCCTCCATTATCAAAATTGTACTGGGGGCTGTGCCCATAAGCTAGACTTCCTCTGGGTTGGACCTTGTGAAGTCACCTACAAGAAGGGTGTCAAGTATACCATGAAGCTGCTGTCTTCTAGCTGCCCCTTTGCATGAGTTCACTCCAAATTTCTCCACAAATATCAACTCACTGTGATTATATTGAGGGGGGAGATGTCAGAAATTGTGCCATTAATGCCATTTTGATATGGCCTTCAAATAACAATATATGCAAAGATTTGGTTGGTTTCGCTTTTGATTTTGGGAATTCCTCACCTTCTGCAAATGGGTCTGGTTCAATATCCATCCATTCAGGATTACCATACCTGCCCTTGACTGATCTTGGTATGAACTCATTCCAATGTGACCCCTTCTGCCACTCTGTCTACCTAATGAGTGATCATTGACCCTTGTCTACTATTTAAGTAGAATCATTTCTCCTAATAAAGACAAGTTTATCCACATTTGTGTTGGCTTTAGTATTCTTCAAGCTTTTTTCTTTTCTTTTTGCCAAAAAGACTTTCACATCTTATATTCTAGGAAATTAAGGTACATGCCCTTAATTTTTCCCTGAAGGCTAACCCAAGGCTAGCTTCAAACCTCAAATCTTTTGTTATAAAGACTTCTCACTGTGTCCTCCTGGATGTTGCCCCCAGGAGCCAAACACAACAAAGTCATAGCCCTGCAGGCAAAGGGCCCATCTAGCTAGTCTTCCTTATGGTTCTTTGAGCTGATTTAGCCACTTGAGCAAGGCGTGGTCAGTGATCACAGTGAAATGGGTGCCATACACATGATGACATATTTGTTTGACTGCATGCAGTACGGTGAGTGTGACCGTACTACAGTCACATTGGGCTGTGGTTTCACAAAGAGGTTGAATTGTGATGAATTTTATAGGTTGAACTTCAAAACAATAGGATTGGCCTTGGAGGGATTTTAAAGCATAGTAATGGATTACCCAGAAATCAATTAGGCTGTCCTAATTGAGGGCCAAAATAAATAATCTGAACAATTCAGATTATGAGACTAGGTGACTCAAACGCAATTTATTAACTGGGAAGGTTAATTAATTGATACCCTGTAATATGATTGATGAGGATTTAATCATAGGGCCAAAATGGACTTGACTATGTCAAGTAAAGACTTGTTGTCTTCAAAAGGATTAATTAGCTGGGAAGGTTAATTAATTTATGCTGGGAATATAATGAATGAGGATTTAATTATGTTCTTTAATTGCCTTGATTGGTCAAGAAGCTTGGTTAAGGTTAGCCAAAAGTAAACCCCAAAATTGTGGTTTAAAAGCGCTGTTTTGGAAAATTAATTAGGTTAAAAGCGCTGCTGCACCGCCTAATTGATTTATAAAGCAATGTCTAGTGAATGTTTCAGGCGCTGGGGCGCCGCCCAGGAAAGTTTCTGGGCGCTGTGGTGGCGCCTGGTTTGAGTTTTGAAGTGTTTCAATGGGGTTTAAGGCAAAAAAAACCATTAAATGCAAAAATAACTAAATATAGACAATGATGTCTATACATTCAGGATTGATCAGCTGGTTCCCAGTTGGAACAAGGATAGCTTGAATCAGGAATATGTATATTCCACAGGGTTTTGGCACCGGAAGTCCAGAATGATTCAAGCCAAAGCAATATATTTCCACAGAAGGAATCATGTGATTCTGGAATGTATTATGGCACATTTTTATAGGTTAAGAATGTGAAGATCTTTTTGGTAAAGATCTGGATTGGATGACGTCATTATTTCATAAACCATGTGATAGGAATCCAGGTGTGATTCCAGAACCGGAGGGGTTTTCAGCTGAATGTACCCCAATTGGTATATAAGGGAAACATGATAATAGTTAATAAAAAATGATGATTATGTGTGACAATGGTTGCTGTCCCCTCAATCTTTTTATGCTTTGTGTTTTTGGCTTTTTACTGAAATAAGACTACCATGGAATGAAAGAGCTGGTCTGCAGCTAAGACTATGGGAAGCAAAAAATGTGGAAGTGATCACCAGATGGCAACAAGTTTAACGCCAAGATTGCTTGCCTGGAATCCAAGCTCATTGAAGCTTACATAAAGGATTCCCTGTCAAAACGTAAAAGAGTCAGACCGGGATAATGAAGAAGCAAGAATGAATTTCCTGGATTTGTCACAGTGAAGCATTCTTTCTCTGTGACACTACAGTTCTTCTCATGTTTGTTGAGGACACAAGAAGTATGCACTACAAGGTGATCCACTCCCTCATCATCTAGCTGAGCCAGGATGTCCCCAATAGCTAGGTTGTAGAATCTATATAGAGGATGAATTCCTTATCATAGTCAGGATACACCAAGATGGGAGCCTCTTTGAGTTTTTGTTTAAGAGTCTCAAAGGCATGTTGTTGACTAGCGGTCCATTTAAAGGGGACATTGTGTAAAATTTAAGCCACTGGCTCACTAGTGTCAGCAAAGTCAGGGATAAACTGTCTGTAATAACCCATCATGCCCAGAAATACTTGAACTTCACGCAGGTTGGTGGGTGGAAGCATTTTTTTAATGGCCTCAACTTTCTTGGTCATTGGGCAAATACCAGTCTGGGTCACCTTATAGCCCAAGAATTCAAGACATTCCTTGAAGAAAGCACACTTTTAAGGTTTTAATTTGAGGCCAGCCTCTCAAATTTTTAGGAACACTTCTTTGAAATGGGCCAGGTGATCAGTAAAGGTAGCGCTGAAGACTGTTATATCATCCAAGTACACCAGGACAAATGAGAGCTTCAGATCACAAAGAATGGAGTATATGGCCTTTTGAAAGGTAGCAGGGGCATTGCATAGTCCCTGAGGCATACATGTAGGCTCAAACAGCCCTTCAGAAGTGATAAGCGCAGCTTTTTGTCTATCTTCTGGAGAGAGGTCAACTGGCCAGCAACCAGATTTCAACTCCATAGCTGAGAAGAACTTGGAGCCTCTAAGGAAGCAGAGAATATCATTGATACACAGCAAGGGGTAAGAATCCTTCTTGGTTAAGAAATTTAACCGGCAATAGTCCATCACAATGTGGTGACCTCCATCCTTCTTCTTCAGTATGAGCAAAGGGGAGGCTTATGGACTTTTGGAAGAAGCAAGTAACCCAGCGTCTAGAAGTTGCTTGAGCTCTTTAGACACCTGAGCATTCTCTAATCAACTACAGTGGTAGGGTTTAGCGCAAAAGGGGGAGCATCACCAGTATAAATCTGGTGAATGACGCCTTTGGCTAAACCATAATCTGTGCTATCCTTAGAAAAGATATCCAAAACCTGATCCAGTAGGTTGAGCACTTCTTTCTGTTGAACCCGAGATAGCTGTGGGAAGTCTTGAGCAGTGAACAATGATAGGACTTGTGGCTTGTCTTCAGGTAAGTTGAAGTCCTGAAAGGTACCAAAGGGATGTAGAGATAGCACATCAGGAGCATTTAGTAACTTGTCATAGCCAACAACTGTCACAGTAAGTTCCATAATGCCAGGAATTATTTGGCCAAGTAAAAAAGCTCAGAAAGACAGAAACACTTTAAAAAAACTGACTGATTTAACATATTTTAATCAAACAGTTGATTGAAATTGGGTTATGGCTGCTCCAGTTTGCCAGTCAAATCTGATCCCCCCCTGTAAGTTGACGTTGATAAACTAACATAATTTAAGGGTCACCAGATATGAACTTGTTAATCAGCATGGTCATCAGAAGTTGGTCACTCAAGGGTTATTTGCAGCCTGGACTAGATACTCAATTGAAAATGTGGAAGGAATAGGAGCCCAGGATCCAGGTGGTATTGCTTAGTCAAATTTTGATATATATTGAATAATTTTCACTGTTTCAACTCTTAAGAGTTGAGTCCTCCCAAAATTTATTCAATAAAAATCACATATTCCCTGGTCTAACTTTAATTTTGAAAATGCATCCTGTAGTTTAATTGTTACGCTACATCACCTAAAATTTAATCCTTAGCCGGATTATTACAGGAAGATGGGGGCCTGCTGTTGGTACTTTTTTTATTGTTGCCGCCAAATGTTAATTCAATGCCTGTCAATCTCAGAACTGTTCTTACTCCCGTCAAAGCTGAAAATCATGTGCTATCTCAATGTCCTGAATTTTATGCTTAAGACACTCTGATTCTCTTAAAGGACATTTATCTAGGGCTTTTCTGATTTGGGTTAATTATTTTACTTAACCCTAGTATCTCATTTGGAAATTTTACAAAATGGTATCTGAAACTGTGTTGGTGGTTAATCATTAACTCTATGTGGATTTGGTGGGTGATTCCCCACCACATGGAGACTGCTTCTTATTATCCTGTGATTTCTGTCACAACAACCTGGACTTTAGACACATTTATGGGGAGAGTAGTTAAGTTAGCTATCAACAACTGGACAGGATCTTTGTGAGAGAAATCCAAGATCCCTGGGCATAGGTAAGGTTTATTGCAACCTAGCAAGGGAGGAGAGTACAACTCTAAGAATGTGTGTTCAGGCAACTTTTATGATATCTGAGAGTCTAAGATGGCTTGAAAGCCAGGGGGAATGGTCACAGCAGAAGTGGCCAGCAGTGTAATCCCTTCAAACGCAGGGCAGGCCATAGAAGGACATTTCATGTTAGATGAGTGGGTACAGTATTTTAGAGTGGAGACACCAGTAGGATACTCTAAGGCACACATCTTGAGGCACTTTCTGGGAACTTTTACAGGCTCCTCAAAGATTAAAGAGACTTTTTACCCTAAAATAGAGAGATAGCTGTCTTTTAAGTTGATGATTTTATTGTACTCCCTAAGGAATTGGGTACCAACTAGAAGATTGTAACTCTCATTCTTTAATACCACAGCAGGCGCAGCTAAGAGTACCTTGCCAAAACGCATAGAGAGAGTAGAGTATGTCCCTATAGCACAAGTCATGGACAATCCAGCTGTATCATAAGACTGGTGGTAATTAAGTTTGGCAGTGATTTGGAGCTTCTTGACAAGCTTTGAGGAGACAACATTAACAGGAGATCCAGTGTCTAAGACAGCCTTGATCTTCACCTTTTGGATGGATATTTCCACACGAGTTGTAGTACAACCAAATGGTAGGAAGACAGCCAGTATATCTTGGGCTTCCGCTAGTTCTTTGTCCCACTTCTTGATCATGCATCTTAAACCAGGAAACTCCTTGTAGATAGTCTGCAGAGGAAGCAAGACTGAAACATTCTTGAATACAGCCTCAGCAGCTTCTTTGGATGACTCTACAAGCACAGGGGACCCTGTGGGGTTCCTGTCCACCAGTCCCCAAGTGTGTCCTGGATTGTAGCCAGGGACCAGGTGGAAGGGGGTGTCATTCTCTAGTAAGGGGAAATGTATCTCAGAAATATGTATAGGGGTCAAAATGGGCTTTTATTTGCTCTCAGAAGGAAGATCCCTTAGGAACCTTCTGGTATTTGGCCCAGGGGGTCCAGGAAACAATATGGATTGACCAATACTTGGAGTCCTCCAACAATATCTTGGACTCCTTGTACTTGGTCTTTGGCTCCTGCTCCTTGGTCTTGGGCTCCTTCACTTTGGTCTTGTGCTCCTGCACCTTGGTCTTGGGCTCCTGTGTTCCTATCTTGGGCTCCTGCGGTCTGTTCCTAGCTCTGGCTTCCTACTCTTGGTTCTTTGCTCCTTCTGTAGCTCTTGTGGCCTTTTTAATCCACTTGATACAGTCTTTTTAAAGAGTCTCAGATAGCTCTCCCTTTTATAGCCCCTTGTTTCAGACCAAAAACCTCTCTTAGAACTCTGGTTCTTCAAATCTTAAACTATCCAGTTTTTCTCCTTTTATAATATATTAAATTTTAAAACTTACTTCAGCCAATGAAAGCCCTGAATTTTCTGCTTCTGCTCCTCATTTTTTAGCTTTTACTCTTAAGTTAAAGCCCTTAAAACACTGATCAAATAGACTCCAGCTTGCAGCCAATCACATGCCTTGATTCAACAGTTTTTCCAAAAAGGTTTCCCTGGATGACCCGTTCTTGACCCTGGTTTGAACCCAAAGCTGTCTTGCTCTGGGTAAACAACTGCTCCGTGTTTCAAACAGTTTTGCCATAATTCCCGTCATGTTTCCCCAGCAAATCTTGATCGCTTTCACATATGTTTTACTTAGGCAAATTTTGACCCCTCAATTTTACAACGTTTCTCCGTGTTTCTTCATGTTTCTCTCAACGTTTTGCAACTTCAAACCTGCTTGCTGCTTGTCCTTTTGCCTCTCCTAGTTGTTCTTGGCAAAATTTGCTCTTTTGCCCTTACAGTTTCTCTGTTCTATTTCCAGCTTCTTTCTAACTCATTTCCTCCTTAATTCTTCTATCTAAAATAATATATAGTTCTAACACACTATGTGTTATTATTTTTCCTTCTCTTTCTTTTTTATTAAATAATATCAAATCCTTTTTTAATCATAATCAGACAGTATTTAATTATTATTTAACTGCTTATTTTTATCTATTTTCCCCTCAAAAGACACTAAAATCAGCTCTTCCAGCCTCTGCATCCAGTCTGGCTAGTTCATCCTCTCAGCTCTTCAGTTCAAACTTCTGGTCCTTTGGCCATCTTGCTTTATGATCATCTAGTCCTGCATCATAATCTTCTTTTCCTTCAACTTCTCCTCAACCAGTTCCTCAACAAATCCTCACTAGGAACCTCCTTTGTTCCTTCTACACACTGAACCATATCAGTTCCCACAATTCAATATGAATTAACAGTCCGTCAACTAGCCTTCACTGTGATCAAACAGTCCCTCTTGCTAGTCTTCTCTGTTAATTCTGTGAACCACCTAGGTTCTTTATCTCAGTCCCCATTACCAGAACTTGTAGACCTAGGCATGAGTCTACATTGAACTGGCGTTTGACTGGGCCCTCGCAAGTGGCAATCCACTTAGGCCATTCAATCATAGATCAATGTCTATGTGTTGTCTTTACTCACCCAAGTGATTAAGTCTGGGCTTTCAGTTGCAGAGTAATCAGCTCTACTTCCCAGAGGCCTGATCACACCAAGTTCTTCAGCTTACTTCCGTGAGCAAACCGCTTTGGTGACACCTCTGAGCAAATCTATGCCCTACAATGCTCACTCTGGGTTCCCCCAAAGCTCCCATAGGGGCATAAACAAGGACACCCTACCAGTCTGTTAGGTAGGATGCTTGCTCACAGACCTCCTGTAAGTGTATTAGGGTACATAGAGCCCTAAAAGCTCTTCCCCTCCCTGGCAGCCCGTGTTACCTGCCAGGGGTCCAAAACCTACTCCCCCCCAGACAGACAAAGTTCCCTGCTTGCTATTTCAGTCTTCACCCTTCTGCAGCCACAGTTCTCTGCAAGGTGAAGCACTATAATCCAAAGCAGTCAATTCCTTCTGCTGGGTGGAGGAAACATCTGCCTCTGGTAGTCCTATGTCACCTACCAGCCAGGCCTTACTTACCCTAGTAGTCCCATGTTACCTACTAGGCTCACCCTACTTACCCCTAGTAGTCCTATGTTACCTACTAGGCCTCTACCTGCACCAAACAACCAAACTTTTTCTTGGCCAACATTAGCCCCGCCTGCAAACCACCAAACATGTGGATTGTCACAGACCCCTTAGCTTGAGTGAGGTACAGACAGGAGACAACCTTTTTGGCTTCAGTCAAAGGCTTAGCAGCTGTTGTAGTTTTCCCAGAGTGTAGCTTGTAAGGGACTGCAATGGTTTTGAGAACTGCTAGAACTGATTAGCTGTATGTATAAAAATCATCAATGTCTGAGTCATCCATGTCAGAGCTGTCAGAAATATCATGGAATAGCAGCAGAATGGGAGGAGCTTCAGTGTTGGTGGGCTCAGAGTCTGCTACAGACAGGGGAATTAGAGGAGAATGGGAAGGATTGTCAACCAAGAGTGTCTCTGCCTCTAGTTTGACTGTTCTTTTCCCGCCTGATCCTTGGTATTGGCACCTTAAACTCAAGGATTGGTACAGGCTCAATAGTGGTGACCTATCTGGCCATAGTTATGGTAACCTTGACGCCTAGAAGGGTTCTGGGAGCTCATAGTTAGGATGTGTGGGCCATAGGAAGAAGAACCAGAGTTAGAGGCAGCTTGATTTTCACGTACAACAGCTTCAGAGTGGGTCAAGTGCATATCCTGCAACAACTTCTTTATGCTCTTTATAGAAGAGAACATGGCTTTGTGAGCTTTAAAATGGAGGCACAGAAGTTGATTAACTTTGAGAGCTTGAGTGCAAGCCATGTAAGCCTCATGTGCTGTCAAATGTCTACTAGTTATCAATTGCTGTACCTCCATATAGAATCTGTCTGCAAATTCAGTCATAGTATACTTGGTTTTAAAGGCAATGTGCATAAAAGCGTCCTTTTTCACTTCCAAACTAAGGTTGCCACCAAATTTATCAATCAGAAGCTGCTTCATCTTGTCCCAAGTCTCAATGGTGGGAAGTTCTGATACTAACACCTTCTGACAAGTTGGGTGCAGGCAGGTTAGAATGTGCTCCTTCTTAACCTTCTCAGAGGCTATTTTCATGAAAGTTTTGTAGATAGTCAGTAATGCTGCAATGGTGGATGTTTTAGGATCAAAGACTTGTTTGAAGTTAGGTTTGAAGTGTGCTTTGGGAGTAGGGCCATCATTATTACTATCAAGCACATTTATACCTGGAGAGAATTCAGCTTCAGATTCAGAAGGGGGCTGTTGCACTCACAACTGGCAGACACTCTCTTCAAGAGTGGTCAAGGTCTCAGAGGCGTGGGCACCCCCATTGTTGGCCAGGTCAGTCTGTTTTTTGGTAACATCTAAGTGTTAATCATGTGTGGTTACCACAGTAGAAAGCTCAGCCAACTAGGAGGTCAGAGAAGGTCCCACTGAGAGGCAAGGGGCAAAACTGTTATTTACAGAGTCAATTAACTCATTCATTTCTTGAACATCCCTGTCCATGATGAGATGATCCTGTTTCAGATGGTCTACTTCATTAGCTAGAGCAATCAAATCTCTAGCGCATTGGATTTGGGGGCTCCCTGGTAGTCCAGGGCAGCAGCCATCTATGTTGATGACCTCAACTGGGCTAGCAGTAGTTGCCACAATCTTGCATAGAGCGGCAATTTCTTGCTATAGCTCAGCAACTTGAGTTTTCAAAGCAAGCACCTGAGGGTCTAGCTGTGGCAGGTCTGCTGGGCGTCCTTGACTACAAGTGGACACACATAGCTATTGAATAGTGTACCATATTTTCTGTTCTCTATCCATCAGGTCCTCAGATGGGAGAGAAGGAGGAACATCTTTCTTGGGTGTAGATAACTCATTTACTTGAGCTTGAAGCTTGAAGCTTGTAAATGGTGGCAGCTGTAGTAGCCCTCTCTTGATCAAACTCTTCATTGAGATTGCAGAGGCCTCTAGCAGCAAGATCCTCTGCCTGTTGCAATTAGTCAAAGGAGCAAGTACTAAATACGTTGAGCTATTGCACAAGTTATTCAAAGTCAGAGAGGTAGGCATTCAGGGCAGAGTCTACTTGAGTTTGCCAAGGCTGTTCTAACTAGTGAAACTCATGCAGACGTTCCCTGACATACTCAGGGATGGACTGGCACATTTTCTCTATGGAAGTAGCCAAGAAAGCCCAAAAGGTAATAGAGCTGTGTTGGTTGTCAGATACCAAGGAAAACAGGGAGTGAATTCACTTCTGGTAAGCAGAAAAATGATCCCAGTTATTAATGACAGCGGCTTGAAGAGACTAAAATCTATTGGATGTGAAGCCCCAACACCATTTGATGATGGGCTAAAGCAGGCTGCACAAAGGATGACAATAGATGTTCAGCAGAACCAGCCACTGCAAGTAGATGTTGTGGAAACTGCGGGGCAACAATCAACTTGTAGTATTCTGCTCAATTGGACTGTAACTGAAGTCAAGGGATGGCCTTATTGCAGGCTATTCCAAGGGCAATAGCCATAATTTGTTCTAGGTTGGGGGTACCCATGGGATATGCTACTAGACAGGGACCATTTCCGAGGTTCAGTACAGTGGGGAAAATAGGTGGTTCTGAGATGTCCTCCTTGATAGGAGGACTGGTGATTTCAGGTGAAGACAGCTCTTTTATAGGAGGAGACAGTGGTCCTTAAAATGTGGTGGTAAAAGGGATAACCAAGGGGCTTACAGCCCCTGTAGTGAGCACTATTTTTGTTGTGTTCTGAGGTGCAGCAAAAAACACAACAGGGAATCCTAACCTTAGGATTGGATTCATACTAAGTCTTGGTTAGTTGGAAGGGAAGTGTAAGAGAGGGGGCTAGACTAAAAAGTCTGGCTCTCATCCTGGTGGGACCAATCACCAGGATGCCATCCAGTGCAGGACTGGAATGGCCGCTTGAAGAGGCCTCCAAAAAGAGGTCATCCAAGAAAAGGGAGGAAAATAGGTGTCTAAGGCCATAATCAAAGCACCAGTAAGCAACCACAGAAACAATCCTGGGTGGGAGGAATATCTGGATCCACAGTGGAAACTTGATGCGGAGAGGGGAGGGATTGACTTGAGACTGTGGTAATTTTGATGTTGTGCAAGTCCAAGGAAGGGGGTTCATCAGTCCCTGATTCTGAAAAGGATGAAAGGTCCTCAGGATAAGGACCTGACCAGGATAACTGGACAAGTGTAGTAAGGATGGTGGGGACCTGAGTCAAATTACATAAGGCATTGGAGAGCAGACCAGGGTTGAGAATAGAATTTTGGGCAGCTAAGGAAAGTCTATTACAAATACCTAGGGTTATGGTCCAGAACAAAAGGAATATGGGTACCATAATCACCATGAATACCTTATACAAAGGAGACAACATTGTTGCAGACAAGGTTTTTAACCAAAACTTCCGGGCAGGTGGTCTGTAAGTGCTAGGGCAATTCCAAGGGTTTGAACCAAGTTTAGATCCTCTTAGGTCAAATCTCAACAAAAAAATACAGGCGGACAGGCAGCTGGGCTGGTGGGCAGTAGGGCAGGCAGACCAGAAGAAAGCAGGAGGAGGGACAATGACAGGAGTCAGGACAATTCTTTGTTACTTAATAAAACTTTTAAAAATACAAATAAATTTGCAAAATCATGTGTTTTATTTAGTAATTAGAATTGGTAAGCAGGGACCTGACAGCCCTTGCTTCCATTATATGCATAGGGAGTGATAGTACTGGGCGTTATAAGAGGGGGGTTTTGGAAAGCAACAAAAGGGGAGCCAGTTAAAAGTAACAGCCTAATCTTCTCATGGTCTGGGCCTGAGAAAATAGGAGCAGTAGACCCAGGTGTAAGGAACAGCCACCTGGTTGTCTAGGTGCATTCTGGGGACTAAGGGTGCACATTACCCCTACTACCTGACTTTGATGTCACCACTGGGATGCTCCTAAAACCAATTGCTTTGGGCCAAGGAACTCCCAGGCTGGAGGAATTGCTTGACTGTGATTCTGCTGATTGTGGAATTTTATCCCCAATTTTCCCAGGCCGCAGGTTAGCCAAGCCCTGTACAATGTGGCTGTGTTTTCTTGTTGTCCTGCCAATTGTTTTAAGGCAGGACAACACCAAGAAAGAAAACAATCCAGCTGGATTAAAGTCTCCTCCACAGTTGAAGGAAACTCCAGAGAAGGGAAAGGGATTTCAGCCGTGAAGGCCAGTACAAAATGTTTGTCCAAAGTGTAGGCCAGGTCCTCCAGGTTTTGAAGAGGCTTTGCCTGCATGCGGCCTGCCTTTTTTGATGGTCTGGGAAATATATCCCTGTCAAGAGCTAATGGTGAGCCTCAGAACTTTACAGGAAGGTTATTGGATTACCTTGTGGCCCTGAATGATAAATCTCTACTAGTTGTAGTTAGAGAGAGGCGCTGAAGTACTTGGAAACACAAAGACATAAATGCAAATAGAACTTAATTTTTATTGGTGAATATGAAATATAATATATAGTGATTAGCGATACCACAAAACAGTACCAGGCCAGTAGAATCACTTGCCACAAGCATGAGTGGGGCAAGTGAGTTGCGCAGAATCAGAAAACCAAACAATTGAATTGCCCAGTTTAGAAACAAACTTATTTTGAGGGGCAAAAGCAAAAGCAAGCAATTTGTCCTCAAAATAACCCATCAAAGGAAAAATTGAAACAGTGTAAACAGCAACATTCACAACAGATCCCATTTCTTGGGCCCAGGACATGGTTAGATTAGGTTGGCACTTCTAACTGGTTCAATCTTTGTTACTTCCTGAAACACCCTCCTATAACGCCCTGGTATTATTACCTCTCCCATGCATATAATGGAAGCAAGGGCCATCAGGTCCCTTACTTACCTATTCTGATTATTGAATAAAACTCCTGATTTTGCAAGTTTATTTGTATTTTGTAGTTTTATTAGATAACAGATATTAATGTCCTGACTTCTGCTGTTGTTCCCTTCTCCTGCTTTCTTTGGTCCGCCTGCCCTGCTGTTTGCCTTCCCAGCTCCACGTCTGCCTGTGTTTTTTTGTTGAGATCTAATCCAAGAAGATCCAAACTTGGTTCAAATCCTTGAAAACACCCTGGTTCTTGTAGCCTGTCTGCCCAGAGGGTTTTGTTAAAACTCCTTCTGAAAAATGTTGTCTCCTTTACTTAAGTCACTTATGGTGACCATGGTACCCACCTTTGTGTTGCTATGGACCACAACCCCAGGAATTTGGAATAGACTCTCATTGGCTGCACAACATTATGTTCCCAATTCTGGCCTGCTCTCAAATCCCCCTTTTCATTTGACCCAGGCTCCCACCATCCTTAATACACTTATCAAGTTGGCTTGGGTAGGTCTTTATCCCAAGGAACTCCCACCCTTTCAGAAGCCAGGCACTGATGAACCCCCTTTCCCAGACCCAAATGACACCAAACTTATGTCAGTTCCAAATCACTCCCTCTCCTCCTGGCATCAACTTCCTCCTATGGATCCAGATTCCCCTCCCACCTGGGAATGTTCTCTGTGGTTGCTTACTGTTGCCTTTTTTATAGGCTTAGACGCCTATTTTCCTCCCTTCTCTTGGCCTGCCTATTTTGGGAGGCCTCTTAGGGAAGCCATTCCAGTCCTAAACTAGATGGCATCCTGGTGGATGGTTTCACCAGGATGGAAGCCAGACTTTGTTATTATAGCCCCCTCTCTTATACCAGGATTCTGATTGATGACTGGCATGCAAGGAATGGGCACCTTATTGTAGAAGTCTGCAACCTTCTTTAACACCAGCTGTCCTTCCACAGTTCTATAAAACTCAGGCTTGTTGTTGTCTTCCTGGTTGCCACCACTGAAATAGGGCTCATAGCTGGTGTCAAGAACAGGCTTCACCTTCTTCATCATGGCTTCTTGAACTGCTTCTTGGAAGTACACAGCGTCAAACACATACAAAGTAAGTTCTACCTCCTTGTTTCTAATTATTTTGGTAGTGGTGACTTTGTTGAGCTTCTGGATCAGCTTGGGGACCCAAGGGTTGATGCTCTGCACCCTAGCAGCTTGTGCTCCTTGACCTGGTTGTGTCAGTGAAACCTCATTATTGATCTCCTCTCCGTCTCCTTCCTGAGTAGGCACTTGTGTTACACTAACTCTGTTCTTTGACCCACAGTTACAACTGCGGTGCACAACAGGTTCATTATTACTCTGTTGTTATGTTCCTTCCATTTCAAAATTTAATAAAATACTAAATAAATTTCAATTAAGCTACTCCCTAATTTTAATTTTTGCTTTTGTCTGTATATGGATATTTACTTAAAGTTTTCCCCACCCAATATCCCAATTATGGTTTTTTATTTCTTAATTAGTTGTTTTTGGTTTTACAACACCCTTTTATAATACCAAAAATAATTTCCTCCCTTTTTCCTAGATTTTAAGCCATATTTAAACATGCAGAACAAAGTTTATATAATTTATGTTTTAGATTATGTGCCTTATTTTAGATACCTTGGTATAATTCTTGTTTGCAATTCATTGTAAACAAAATCAAGTGATTTTGTTTACATGCTGAGTTGCTATTGTGTTTTGTTTTTGGTTTGAGTTTTGACTCACTGCGCTTGAGTGTATTTTGTCACCAATTTCTATAGTAAGCATATCTCCACCAAAGGTCAACTCAAACCATTCTGTTTGTGAATCCATGTATTTTGGTTTGTATTCTGGATATTTTTGTTTGAGATGTGAGCACTTTATTTCTGTGTTGACGGCTTTTGTCTATTAACCCCCAAAACCCCTGTTACCAGAGTGTGTATTTTCCACTGATGGTTGGAATTTGCTCAAATCTGAGTCCATTTTGTTTAAATCTGAAGTATTTTTTCTTGGTGCCATAGCTTTTAAAACTACTGTATTTTGAATCTATCCCTAGGGCTGTGTGCCTGTGATTGTTAAATGGATGTATTAGTTAGTCAATATCCCAAAATCTTGCAAAGGTCAAGGAATAAAATGAGCTATATCCATAATACCCAAGCTGATAAGTATGATAGGCTTTTGCACAATTATCAGTTTCATGGTTAGGTTTATTAAACTTTGAAAATTTTAAATAAATTTTCAGAGTCTTTTTATTGCAATAATAAGTTTTTTTATATAAAGGGCTATACAAATTCAAAGGTTTGTTAGGTATTTAGAAATGGTTCAGAAATATGGGTTAACCAGTGTGTATAGGGCTGTGTTGGATTTTGGACGGGTGGCACATTTTCTTAAAAGGAGCACCTGTCCAAAATCCGGAAACAATTTCCAGAAAATCTTCTTTGAGAAGATTCTCTTGGAATCGTTTCCTTCTACACCCTTCTGTGGGTGTGTTATTTTGGATTTTTTTATTTTAAAATAAAAATTATATATTTTACTCTCTATTATTTAAAAATTAAAATAGTCAAATTTGAAATTAAAGAATTTTAAGAAAATAAAATTTATTATAAATATATATTAAAAATAACTCAAATCCAGAAAGCAAAAAGCCTTCCAATACCTTTTTTAGTAATTTCAGATTCTCCTACACTGGGGGAATCTGAAAGAAGATTATGGGGATGGGACAATTACGGCAAATGCTGTAATTGTCCCTTTTTAGGCTGCCGCAGCCCTAAGTGTGTACCTTGTATTTACATAATCAAACTCAGTATTAGTGCGGCTTCAATTGTTCATCGACTCTTGATCTAAAAAGCGTAGAAAGGAAAGTGTTATGGAATCAGGTTCAGAAATTTGTATGCTTGTACCAATAGTGAAATTAAGTTGGATCCTTATTTTTCATAGAAATATTTTTTATTTACACCTCAAAAAGCAGTGGAATCCTACAATTTGTTGGAAAACATATTGTTGGACCTGAGGTGGGTGCCTTGATTTTAATTAAATTGGCTAAGGTGGTGTCTGGGCGTGAGGAGCTAATTTGGTGGCAAAAATCCAACTCTAGCGAGAGTCAAACTTGGCAGGGAACCAGCGAGGAGATTAAATTTTGCTTAAAATTTGATAGCAGGCCCCTTTAAAAGAGTACTGCTACACAGCATGGTAGGTATAGATTTAAACCGAGCCTGTTTTGATTAACTTCATAGAGAAATATAGCTACAACTTTTAAAAGGGCCCCTTATCATAAGAGCTCAAGGAATGGGTTGGGGCTGGCAAATGAGTTTAATGCTCTCTGGGGGCTGCTAAAATTTTCAACCAGCAATTTCAAATCAAAAACTCAACCCCATAAATATTTTTCAACCGCCTTCTCTGGTTTTCAAGAGAAGGTTCATAGTCAGCCAAAGACAGGTGTCCAAGCACCCCTGGTCCTTGATAGGGAATATCTTTCTTTGGCCTTCTACCAGTTCCAAAAGCTAGGGGAAGATGAGCTGGTACATCTACGCCAAAGGTTGTTAAAAGATTTGGAAAAATTTGAGGTTGTTGGAAGGATTTATTTAGCCACGGAGGGCATCAATGCTCAGTTTTCGTGCCCTGCTGATCGGCTAGAAGAGGTTGAAAAGTATTTCAACAGTGCCGAGCCAAACACTTCCTTAAAGTTCCCCCTTCCATTCGCTCCTACCATCGAGTTCAACTTTTCGACTTTCCACAAGAAGGCGTTCAAGAAGTTGAATGTAAAGATTCGTAAAGAGGTACCCTATTTACATCTTGCTTTAAAAAACTTCCAAACCATTTTACTGTCCTAAACTCCATCAATTGTTTGCCAAACTTATAAATTTCCTTTTGGTTTTTCAAATTAGCGTCATCGTTTTAGACTGAGAAAAGGTTGCCCTATTACTTATAGTTTCTTTATCTTTGGAAAGCAAGCTTTGAGCCTTGTATTCGTGACTTTTTTAATTTAATTTGTCACTTGATATTA
Organism: Entomophthora muscae; assembly: GCA_014839935.2. Classification (NCBI taxonomy): domain Eukaryota; kingdom Fungi; phylum Entomophthoromycota; class Entomophthoromycetes; order Entomophthorales; family Entomophthoraceae; genus Entomophthora; species Entomophthora muscae. Next base: position 403,965 of record QTSX02000745.1, on the reverse strand, counting down.
ACTGCTTTTTGATAAAAACCAATCTAAAAGCAAAGTTTGCTGAAAAGCGAAACATTAAAATTTTATCGTCGACTATTAAAAGGTATGCCTACTTAAGAGCGAAATACATGCTGGCGAATAGAACAGCCCTCTTGGATACCCGATGACACCTGCTAAGACAACAGCAGCATCAATACTAAAATTCAAAGCTATGCATCAGTTATTAGAAGTGATCTACTTTGAATTTGTCACATGTTACTTTGAGCCATGAAATAACTCAATTATGTCTTCAATATTATTTAAACATCAGTATTACGATGTTCTTATTTTATATCATTTAAATTTTATTTATAGCTTGATCATCAGGGTTTAGGTTCCAGTTTTACGCAAGGTAAACCTTACTTCCATCAGGAAAAGCCTCGTTTTCGCAGCATGCTAGGAGTTTAAAGTTGCCGTTCTAATCTACACTTAATTCATTCTTTAACGAAGCTCTGGCTAAAGTAAATATTTTTGTCGTGGAGAGTAAGGAGTATGCATACCGAATCCCCTAGTTTTTTATGGCCGTTATTTTGCCATTACAGCCTGACTTTATATTTCCTTTCCAGCATACCTTATTAATTAACTCGTGTATAGATAGTGTCATCAGATATCCCTGAAGGAGAATACGACCCTTCCAACCAGCCCACATATCTTTCTGCAGAAGAATGGCATAGTAGACTTACCGAATTAAAGACTTCAGGGAAGGCACCCCTTCTATTTGATGTTCGCAATCAATATGAGCAGTAAGTATGATCCGATTGTTTATCCTCTATCTTTTGTTTTTAGCTTCATGACTTAAGTCAGGAGCGTATTAGGCTTTCTACACTTGTATCTTAACTTGTTTTTATACTCTCTTGTTATAAATAAGAATGAAAGCCGCCTTAGAAAGGGCTGCTCTCACGCTCCGAGGATTATTCATGTGTAACTTATATTTTTATTGCTGGCATTTTTTGTAGTCATTACATTTTTTCTAAAGCGCTTGCTTACTAATAGAATCATTGACGTTCAATAAGCATACTAAAACCAATAACAGCGTCATAGGACACTTCGAGGGAGCAATACTTCCAGACGTTGATACTTTCAGAGAGGGCATGGATCAATTGATCAGGGACACAAAGGGGCAGGAAAATAAAGAAATTTTCATGTATTGTACCGGTGGAATCCGCTGCTCGAAAGCAGGCGCCATCCTCAAATCTAAAGGCTTCGCCGACGTGAAGATGCTGAAGGGGGGCATTACAGCATACGGGAACTTTATCCGATCCGCCAAAGAGGCCAGCGACAAGGAAGATTTGCCGGATAAACTAAAATCATTTACATCGTTGTTCAAAGGGAAGAACTTTACCTTTGATAAGAAGCTTGGAGAACCCATCACCGATGAGATTATTTCTCACTGCTTCCAATGTGGGAGCCCCACCGACCATTACACCAACTGCCGGAACATTCTCTGCCATGTTCTGTTTCTTCAATGCGCATCCTGCGCTGCTCGATTCAATAGAACCTGTGGATCCCAGCAGTGCCTGGATTCCCCGGTGTTCTCCAAGCAGGAAAATCTAGACCGCAAACCAACCTTTAATGTTCACGCCACGCGAGTCCGCCCTCAACGGTGCAAATCCCTTCTAGAAGCATGCCAGAGCGACTGATGGAACTCAAATAATTATCAAGCGTTAGAAATTTAGAGGAGATGGATTTACGTTTGCTTTAAAATTAAACATGGTCGGCTTTCACCCTGTGGCTTGGTACGCAGGCTCCAGTTTAGCAAAAAGTTATTTTCGCAGCAACAAAGCATACCACGGAGTCGATTGATCTTAATCTACTTCAAAATGATGTTGCACTTTGCCATAACTGAGGTTTATTTTCCTCTTCTCTGAGTCTACTAATAAGACTGAACAAGATAATATCTTAATCGAAAGAGCAATAAGTATATAATGGGATTGCATGAGGTGAAAGTACTTTGGTGATATGAGTGCCCTGATTCTGATCATATATAGGTCGCATCCCTAATCAGGCTACATGGCTGCTCTTCTCATAGTGGCTAACTGAGCTCATGACATGTTTTTGACTTCTGGTACAAAATAGACCCAAATCAGGTGGCTTGCTTAGCGGTTAAAGCCTTTCCTAGGGGCCTAGCCTTCACTTCTAACACCCTTGCGAAGGATGGCCCGAGGGCATGTTAGTGAGGGGTCATTTAGAGTGTAGACAAAATATTTGACCAGCTGTTGCTCAGTAACTTTTAGAACAGCTCAGTATTGATGTTTTCAAAGCGTAATCAATTATGATGCATTGTCTTGCATTGAAATCTTTTTACCAAAGCTTGTATCAGGTATGTGTTACGTTGTTGACTTATAAGCAAGTAACCGGGCTCGCTTTTTTGGGCTGGATTCTGCTCTTGTCGAAATTTCTAACCCATACTTCATCCCCTAATTCTGCAAAGACAAACATCAAAGCAAACACCTATGGTTGAGAATATAGGGAATAAAAATATATACCAAATCAGATGAAAATACAGTAATTTTCAACCCTGTTGAGATAAACAAAAAATCTCAGTCTAAAAACAAAAACAACTCAGTCTAAAAGCAAAATCAACGTGGATCTAAACCCATTGTAATTTAATATAAATTCCTTGATTTTCAATTTTGTCTTTAGACTGAGTTGTTTTTGTTTTTAGACTGAGATTTTTTGTTTATCTCAACAGGGTTGAAAATTAATGTATTGTCAACAGCCAGAATTGTGGACTCAACCTGGAGAGGTACAATTCCCCCTCAACTTTTGTAGAGAACAGGCAGAAAAAGTACACAATGTGAGAGAACAATTCAAGAGCTTTCCCAAATTGTCTGAAGAGATGAACAACTGAACGGGCTCTGGCAGATCTATCCAGAAACTTTTTCAGAAGGACAGCAAACTTCAAAAATTTTGCCCAAGGCACATACAGTAGGTTTAAAAGCTATGGCAACAACCAAAAATACCTCAGATTTAAACAAAATGATTTCAGATTTGAACAAAATCCTACTCTCAGGTTAAAATATACACTCTGTTAACAGGGATTTTTGGTGTTAATGGGCAAAATGGGTCAACACAGCAAAGAAGTGCTCACGCGCAAAGCAAAACCATTCAAAATATAATCCAAAATACATGGATTCACAAACAAAATTGTGTGAGTTGACTTTCGGTGTACATATGTTTACTATAGAAACAGTAATGAAATATATCCAAGCGTGGTGTGTCAAAACTCAATCCAAAAACAAAACACAATAGCAACTCACTATGTAAACGAAATCACTCACTCAGTGTGTACAATGGATTGTAATCAAGAATGATACCAAGGTATCTAAAATAAGACACGAGATCTAAAACATAAATTTTAAAAATATTGTGTTGGGTGCTTAATTTGGCGTAAAATCTGGGGAGATGGGTGAAAATTATTTTGGGTATTCTAAAATAGCGTTGTAAAACCAGAAACAACTAGTTAAGAAATAAAAAATCTATAATTGGGATATTGGGTGGAAAAATATTAATTGAATATCCATATTCAGATAAAAGCAAAAATTAAAATTAGGGAGTAACTTAATTGAAATTTATTTAATATTTTATTAAATTCTCAAAATGGAAGGAACAAAACACCAGAGTACCATTGCACCCGTTGTGTGCTGCGGTTGCGGTTGCCCCCGCGGGTCAAAGAACAGAGTTAGTGCAACACAAATGCCTACTCAGGAAGGAGACAGGAGAGGAGAGTTTGATAGTGACGCTGCACTGACACAGCTGGTTCGAGGAGCACAAGCTGCTAGGGTGCGGAGCATAAACCCTTGGGTCCCCAAGCTGACCCGGAAGCCCACCAAGGTTACCTTCACCAAGAAAGTTAGAGACAAGGAGGTAGAACTTACTTCATATGTGTTTGACGTTGTGTACCGGCAAGAGTCAGTCCCGTCAGCCATGCTGGAGAAGGTGAAGCCTGTACTTGATACTAGCTACAAGCCCTACATCAGTGATGGCAATCAGGAGGAGGACAATGAGCCCAAGTTCTATCAAACCAATGAGGGACAGTTAGTGCTCAAAAAGGTTGCAGCCTTCTATAACAAGGTGCCCATGTCTTGCAAGCCTGTCACCAATCAGGATCCTAGTTCATCTGAGCCTACTAAGCCCGCTCAGAAGCGCATCCCAGATATCAAACACATCATCCTGCTCAAGCTAATGTGTGAATCTGGCAACTACAAGGCTGCCGCAGCCATTGTTGGAGTGGATCCCAGGTACACCAGCAAGACCTTCCACAAATTCATCAATACTGGCTGAGTCCTTGCCGCAGAGAAATCCTTGCGCGTTTCTACCATGCTCACCAAGGAGCACAAATGGGCAATCCTCCAGTGGATAACCTGGGACTGCAATCTTGAACTGGCAAATATACAGGCCTTGGTTAAATCTACTTTTGGGGTTGAGGCCTCAATTTTCTTTTACTACCATCTGGTCAAGGAAATGTGCTTTTCCTGGAAAAAGCTCGGGGTATCTCCCTACAACAGAAACAGCCCAGCCAATGTTGAGACCCATAAAAAATACGCAGAGGCGTACACTGCCCTCAAAGCCAAGGGGACAGTCAAGTTCTATTACATTGACAAATCAGCATTTGTCTCGTCTATGTGGAATGAGTATGGCTATGTCCCAAAAGGCTCAAATGACAGGATGGCTTGGTATGCTGCAGTACGTGCCACAGCCTATTCAATGGTGGCTCTCCTTGGTCCAAAGGGGGTTAAGCTCTACCAAATGATATTGGGCTTGCATAACATCATGACCTTTCTATCATTCTTCCAATTGGTCCAGGAGCACCTGAGGTGCATGAGCCCAGGCTTCACCAACATTATTGTGCTGGATAACGTTGGTCTCCATAAGGCGGCTGATATTCTTGAGGAATTACCGATGATTGACACTAGCATCACAGTGGGCTCCCAGCAATCAACCACAGCAAATTTGCGCCTTCTCTTCCTCCCAGCTTATTTGCCCTTCCTAAATCCTGTCAAGGAAGTCTTTGGGTGGCTCAAGCAAGTTTTCAAGCAAGAAACCCCAACTGGGACCAAGGACCTCTTTAATTTGCTGCAGGCCGGGATCCATACCCTACCAGCTGAGACTATGGCCAAATTCTATGGCCACACTGATTTGTTCATCCCTGTGTGCCTATCCAAACAGCCAGTCAATTAAAGGCTTAGCTTGTCCAACTTTTTTATATTCTCTAATTTACTATTTAAGATTTATTAATTATCATTTTATATTTAGAAGCTTATAAGCCCACAATCACATTTGGCAAGACCATCAATGGAGGTAAGTTATTTATTTTTTTATTTTATATTATTTTATTATGACATCTGAGGTTATCCCAAACGCTCAATACTGGATTACGCAAATATATTTATATCACTTTTGTCAAATAAATATAAAAATAGTTTAAAAAAATTAAACATAAAATGTACAAGTTTGAATTTATTTTATTAACATATAATTTTATGCTTTTATGAAAACTGTTTCTGTAATATATTTTGCAAATCTTGTTTGCTAAAAAAAACTAAAAAAATTAGTTATATTAAAATAATCTAGAGTATAAAGATGTTTATTGATATAGAAAAAAATTAGGAGCACCTATAATGGGTTCAGCGGTATGTACCCACCCTGCAATAGAGGTGGCACACAATCTCCACCGCCACACTGTGAACAGTGGACACACCCTGGTTAAAATATTCTCGGCGGGTAGTAAAAGGGAGATTGGTCAGGTGGGAATGTAGGAGCAGCTTCTCTGGTGGGGCTGCAAACCCATGAATCCCTGCCGGGACCAGGGCGTCTTGTATCACGGGGTTACTGAGTTGTACCTGGGGTGACCTTCTTCCCATCCAGGGAGAGCCTGGCCTTGTCAATCCCTAGGAGGACCCCATCAAAATCCTCCACATCAGTGCTCATCCTGAAGTAAAACAGGAACCCCAGGTAAACCACCAGATGAAGCCTTTGTCCAGAAAAGGCTTCAGTAAACTCACATAGCTTATTGTATACTGCACTTATTTTTTTCTTGTGTTTGGTTTTAGCAAAGGTCAGCTCCATTGCTTGAGGGACCCCTGTCTTGTTGGCACTCCAGGCCAGCCCAAAGTCTGCCAGGAGGATTTTGGTTTTCTTGACGGCTGTTGCATCTGCAACAGCCAATTTTGACACCACACACCCAAAGTTCTCCAACAGGTAAGATATTGTGTGCTCCACCGGGAAGCAGAAGCAGGCAGCCGCATGGGCCCAGCCCATCTTTGGTACATTCTTGAATGGGAGAGTCTCCAGGACGTCCCAAACAAGCTCAATGAGTTTACAAAGTAAACTCCACTGAGGGATACCGGGTCCAGGCGGACCAGTTGGGCATCCTTGTAGGCAGTAACTGCCCACTTGTATGCCTCCTTGCCATGCATCAGCCCGGCCAATGCCTCCTGCAACATAGGAAATGACCCATGGATGTGGTCCTCCAGCTCCCACAAGACAGGGGGACAGATACAGCTGCTTGGCCACATGAGTGGCATAGTTGGCGTAGAAGATGGGGGGACCAAAAGGGACCAGGACCTGGCAGAGTTCACCGTTTACGTTTTCTAAGAAAAAAGGTAAGTATTTTGGAAATTGATCAATTTTATTTTTTAGGTTACCTTCTTGTGTTTCTTCCTTGCCCGCAGCCTTGGCCAGCTTGGCCATTCTTGGCGCAAGAAGTTGAGCAGGCAATTCTGTGTCCTCTTTCCTGGTGCGCTTGGTTGGCTTGAGATGGGCATACATTTCAGGGTCATCCGTCCAGACAGACAGCACAGAGAGGGAAAATGACTTGAACTAGAGACCCTCAACCACAGTTTTTTTAATATTTAGTAAGCACTTGATTGTCTTCTCCAGGGTGTCTGGTATTTTGGTCATAAGGGCCTTTGCAGACACCTTGTCTATTTTGTCCCCTTCAAGGATGGCAGAATTAACTCTTGCTTTGACCTTGCGGTCAATTTCTTTGATATCTGCAAATGCAGAGTCAAGATCCTTCAAAACCTTCTCCAATTCTCTCATTAATTTTTTACTAACCTTTCCATATGTTTTTATAGCTTTCATCCCAATAAAATCTGTATTATTCTGATACTATTGCCTTTTTGTTTATTCCTGTTTGTTTTCCTATTTACTACATTATCCCATTTTTTTGGTCATTGTGTATATGTTTTACGCTTAACTCAATATGTGTTGTTTGCTTTGTGTTGGCGTTGTTTCCTTAATTGCCATATTATTTTTGGCGCTTTGCACAGCCCCTTGTGAAAATATTAACAACCATTTAAAGATCAGCTAAATTTGAATTAGAAAATCATAGGTTAACTGTTTTTAGATAAAGTTGTTACTGATCCAAATTCAAAACCTTAAGGATAAATTTTAAGCCAATCAGGAGCCAAGTGATAAAGTGATTGTTGTGACATAAAGTGACATTCAATAATTCTTTGATGCATGTGTGCTAATTAATATGATTGACTGGTTTTTTTGCCATTGTGTGCCATTGCTGCTGTGGCAAATTGTTGGTGGACTAGTGCTAACCCAGCAGCTGATTGGGCACTAGTCCACCAACAACTTGCCACAGCAGCAATGGCGCACAATGGCAAAAAACCAGTCAATCATATTAATTAGCACACATGCATCAAAGAATTATTGAATGTCACTTTATGTCACAACAATCACTTTATCACTTGGCTCCTGATTGGCTTAAAATTTATCCTTAAGGTTTTGAATTTGGATCAGTAACAACTTTATCTAAAATCCATTAACCTATAATTTTCTAATTCAAATTTAGCTGATCACCAAATTGTTGTTAATATATTCATAAGGGGCTGTCCAAAGTGCTAAAAATAACTGTTTTCTGGATCTAGATACACAACATAGTAAATATATGATTTTATAGAAATAAGCTGAACATAAGGAATATAGCCAACTATAAACAAAGATAACATGAATAATTGAAATTCAAAATAAAGATAATATAAATAGAAAATGTTTAGCAACAGGGGGTTTATTGGGGTTGGGAAGAGTGATGCCTAGAAGGCGGAATAGCTCAGGAAGGAAGATGTATAGGAAGTGCTGGCCTGGGGGGTCTGGGATTGGGTGGGTTGGGCTTGCGGGTGAGGGGTGTTGGTGGAGGGGGTAGGGTTAGGAGGATTGCGTGTGATGGCCGCCATATAACACTTATTATATTCCTTGTCTAACATTGGCTGGTTTGGTTGATATGTGGCAGTGGCACAGGGTAGGAGGCGCTTATCCTTACGTGATTGGTTGCCTTTGTTCACATGGAAAACAATTTGGGAAAACAAGTCAGCCACCATTTGGTGACAAAAGAGAGAATTGTGGTCAAAGACCCCAAGATAGAGGTTGTTGAAAGCCTGAGGGCAGCGCTCCTGGAGTGCATCTTCAATATTAAAGAACAAATCATCAGCCAGATGGATTTTAGCGTGACTAGATGGGTACACAGAGGCCTGGTGCCCGCGTTCCTGGATGGCCTCAAGGGCGGTGGAGCTACCCTCCATCTGGTGGCTCAAGAAAACCCAGTACTTGTAATTTGAGCCATCCCAGGAGTTAAGTAATCCATCAAGGATGTGGCTGTACAAGTAGCCATTGATGAAATCTGGGCTTGTCTGATAGTAGACAAAACCCTTGGCTGAAACAGCCAGAAACACACCAATGAAAGTCCCCTTCTTGACCTTATTCCTTCCTTTTTGAGTGGTGTCTCTTCCTTGATTGCCAAAATCATTAAAATATATCAATAGCTTGTAATAGGAGATGAACATGACATCATCAGTTAGACTAGTCAGGCATCAGACTAGGGTTGATTTGATGGTAGTGTCATACGGGGAATCCTCAGCGCCATCCCATTGGTTGTCGGCAAAATCGGCAAGAACCCGTATTGAAGCCACCTTCCCATACATCCAGAGCTTCACCATGCACTCAGACACCCAAATGCCATGGTGAACAAGTTGCTTCCAGACCTGAGTCAAGGGAAGCTTGGGGTCTTTCTGCAGGAGGTCAAGCATAATTGGGTATGCCTCATTGATTTAGGACTTGGAGGCCTTCTTAGGCTTCTTGGCTATCCCAATCAGATTCCCCCTGTTCATCAGGTTATTGAATTCCTGCATTAAAGTAGCCCAAGTGAATTGCAACTGGGCAGCAATTTGGTCCCATGACAGACCCTGCAGGTTCAGTGCCACAATTTCTTGAAAAATCTGAGCAGTAATGATTCTGCGTTTGGGGCACTGGGCCAGAGGAGCTGAAGCCTGATTGGCTGTAGGAGGCAGGTTAGCTGGTGGCAGAAAGTTGTTCCAAATCAAGGTTGCCATCCTGATTAGTTGATTGATGGGCAGCTTGTAAGGGGGTGGGTACAGGAGCAGGGGCAGAGCTAGACACTAAGTGACTACTGAACAAGTCAAAGCCATATGGGTCAGGAGTCAGTAACAGGTCAGCTTCCTTGTTACCTGCCTCAAAGGCTTGGGTGTAAACAGGTACCTCCACGTTCTGAGCCTTGCCTCCATTGAAGCTGGCTTGTCTGCTGTTGGCTTGGCTGCTGGCGCTGTCAAAGATATTGCTAGTAAAAACCAATGTAAAAAACCTAGGATAAAATCACTAAAAGTAGAAATTTTAAAAATTAATGATTTATTTTTATTGTAATCTTGAGTCCAGATTTTGAAGGTTCTCAAAATCATTCCATACAAATCAGGAGCCATGAAAATGGATAAAATACCTCTGTTCCTAAATTGGATAGCTGTTGATTGGCTGTAAAACTGTTACTTTTCTATTTTAGGCTGCTCACACTACACATCTTGTGTGACTTCATTTTGTTTTGTGCTGGTGGAATCTTGCTTCTAGATTAAATATTTTGTTTCATTTTAGTCCTTTTGTTGGTGCCTCATATGAATCCTGCTTGGATTATAATATAATATGGAATAGCATCCATCCATCTCACTTGTTGTGTCAGTTTATTTTTTTGTGGTTTACATTACATTGATTGATGTGTGATATAATTTTTTATAATGGGCTAGTGAAATTTTGTTTTTTGTTTGACAGTTCATTTATTAACCAAAAATATTTAAATTATTTGAATCCTGAATCTTGCACAACTTGGATTTTTTTCAAATCTGAAATCATTTTGTTTAATTTTGAGTTATTTTTGGTTGTCACCATAGCTTTTAAAACTACTGAATAAGATGTACACAGGGATCATAAAGCTGACATTATGCTCCTGCTGCAGCAAGTGGGGTTAAGAAACCAAGTATTTTAATATCAGCATTGCAGCTAGAAAGCAGTTTTAATATTTGGCACTCATCTAACTTCTCTAACACTTTTTTGCTTTTTAGTGAATGAGGGGTGTCTAGAGAGTACTTAATGTGAAATTTATTTATTAAGCTTGGCAATATTGGTCTTAGTTTGCACAAAATTTTTAATCAAAGGAGTCTAACATGAAGGCCAATCAACTTTAATATATCACTTTATCCAATGGGGTTTAGGACAATGCACAACCAGATTTTTCTGGCTATCTCAATAATCTAATCCAGGAAAGCCACTTCTCAGTGCTTATTTGAGCAAATGATAACAGATTAGGGCATACCTAATGATTGGGCTCATAAACTGGGATCAGAGGCAACTTTTTGCTGTGAACACAATGATAATGATATCTGAGTATGGGGAGAAATTGATTAATTTCATAACTGTGCTGTTTTAGCAGAGTTACAAGGGGAAAATATTTAGAAACTAGATAATAATCTTTATTGTGAGATAGTGGTTATATAGTTAATGTGAATCAAGGATAACAGGAACATGATTGTTGATCACACAGTTGGATGGAAGAAGGGGGTGGCTTGATCCTGGTAATGAGTCAAGCTCCAAAACAAGGTATCCGCCATAAAGGATCATCATCTGCTCATGTTGTTGGATCTGGTAATTTGAGCTAACTTCCTAGTCTGGCTTCAAGTGACCGGGTAATTGGGTTGCAGGTCACAAACCTGCTTGGTTGGAACCTTGCTGGCGGGTTGAGCCTGCAGTTTCAATACCCCCAACTTAAAGTTGGCCTCCTCTGGGGGAAAGTTGTCAGGGAGGTTATCAGGAGCCTGGGCACCATATTGGACTAACTGTTGTTCTGTGGCAGGCGGGCAGGGCAGTTTCTCATTGTCTTTGTCTCACCTTGCAGGGTCTCAGGCAATCATGGTGTAGGGTCTTGTCTTGCTTACAATTACCAAGTCCTTGCACAAGGTAAGTGTTATTGTTGTTTACCTTTAGAATGATTGCTGGTCCCACTTTCTTGGGTTGTAGTTTGCTCTTGTCAACATTCATGACCCAAACTTTGTCCCCAACTTCATGTCTATTTCAGATGGGGACAAAGGTTTTTTGTAAACGTTCATTCTCCTTCACTGTTTGTTTGCTGTTAGCTTTTACAATGTGAGGGTCTGAGCGTGGAGGGACTTCACTTGGGATTTCCATTTTAGGTCCTGTCAATGCTTGAATGATATTTGGCTGTGTGCTGTATACCAGTTCAAATGGGCTTTTCCCAGTGGATCTGTTCACTTGGGTTTGACACACAAGTAACACACTTGGTAGCTTCTTATACCAGTCTTCAGATCTCCCGGTGGTGAGTTTGGCTAAGGCTTGCACAAGGCTATCATTGAGCTGCTCTACACGTCCATTGGCCTGTGGGTGGTATGGCGTTGTTACAGTGTGTTTGAACCCATTCTTTGTGAGGTATACATTGGTGGTTTTGGAGATTAATTCTTTCCCTCCATTAATTATCAGGAGTTCTGGCTTTCTGAACTTGCTTATTATCTTCTTGCCAATAAATTGTTGTACATTGTTGCCAGTATGTGTCTTTACTGCTTGGGCTACTGGCCATCTTGTAGCAAATTCAATGGTGGTGATGATGTATTTCTTGTCATTGTGTTTTCCTGGCATGGGGCCAACAATGTCAAGAGCCCATACCTTGAAAAGTAGTTGTGTGCAGACGGGGAGTACTGACTTTGGAGGGGTTTTGCTCTTAGAAAACTTTTTTCATACCTCACATTGGTCTAGGACTTCCTGCACATTGCAATATAAGGTTGTCCACAAGGCCTTGTGCTTAAGGAACTCATATAGGTTTTGGCTCTTGGTATGTCCGAGGTCTCTGTGATAGCATAGGATGGTGTCTACCCACTGGTGTGTGGGGGTGTAGGGAATGGTCGTGCTGTCAGACATTTTTCTGTGTAGGGTCCTGTATACGTCAGCAAATAGGTGTTTATTTTTGATAACTGTTTCTTTTTTATGTCTGTTGTGCCAGGGGGAAGCCTTTGTCTTTTGTTTGTAGTACTAGAAGAGGCCAGTCCAGGTCAAGCCCATTTTTCTCTCTTGAAGCACAGACATACAGGCAGGACAGGGCATCTGCCATGGCAAGCTCAGCCCCAGGTTTGTACTGGATGAGCATGTAAAACCTCTCTAGTAGCTCCATCCACCGGGCTTGGCGGCACAACAGATTTGCCTGCGTTTTGAAATAGATGAGCAACTTGTGGTCAGTTAGTGCTGTGAATTCTTCTTGCCGTTCTAGGTAACAGCGCCATTTGACTAGGCAGTGCACAATGGCCAACAGTTCTTTGTTGTGGATAGGGTATCAACACTTGCCATCTGTCAATTTTTGCAATTCATGAGCCACAGGCAGGAAGTCACCGTCATTATTTTTGATTTGTAGTACTCCCCCAATGGATGCATCTGAGGCGTCAGTTTCCATTTGGTATTCCCCGTCACATTTGGGGTATTGCAGGATGGGAGCTATCATGAGCTTCTCTTTGAGGCGTCTAAAACAGAGGTCATGTTGAGAGGTCCATACAAACTTAGACTTGGCGCCTGTTATGGCAGATAAGGGGGAAGTCAAGACGCCACAGTCAGGTATGAAACGTTGTACATAGGCCATCATTCCCAAGAAGGTGTGGAGTTCCAACTTATCCTTGGGTGGTGGCATCTTGCAGATGGCCTATATCTTTTGACTGTTGGGTTTGATGCCGTCCTTTGAGAATATGTGTCCCAAGAAGGGTAGTTGCTCATGGAAGAACTGGCACTTAGAGGGCTTGGTCAACAGTTTGTGTTGTGCCAAGGTTGCAAAGACTGTCTCCAGCTCTTTGTGGTGTTGTTCCACTAAGGGGCTGTAGACAATAATGTTGTCTAGGTACACTAGGGCATGCTTGCCTATGTGGGGCGCAAACACTTTGTTCATGAAGGTTATGAAGGTGGACAGGGCATTGGTCATGCCAAAGTTGAGTACCACACATTTGTAGGAGCTGTATTTAGTGCAGAAGGCCGTTTTGGGAATGTCTTCCTCCTTGATACAAATCTGATTGTAGCCTGCAGTTAGATCAATCTTGGAGAAGACTGTGGCTCCTCCCAAGGCATCAAAGAGGCCATCAATTGGTGGCAGTGGGTAACAATTCTTAATGGTAACTTTGTTTAGGGCGCGGTAGTCTGTGACCAGGCGTAAGGTACTGTCCTTTTTAGCCACAAAGAATATGGCGGCCCCAAAGGGAGACTGTGAGGGGCAGATAAGTCTTTTTTCCAATGCCTCCTTGAGGTAGGCGCGTAAGGCGTTGTCCTCATTTGAGGTCAGCCTGTAGATGGGGCGCGCCTTGGGTACAGCCCCCTTGAGTTAGATAGAGTGCTGAATATGCTTCTCAGGGGGCAGCCCAGGTAACACTTCCTTAAAGATTTATGGATGGCAGGCCACAATGTTGCAGTCCTGAGGCGTGGAGGTATCCTGGTGGTCTTTGAAGTGTATGATCTTGTACTGGCAGGAGTCCCAGTCAATTGACTTCAGGTCTTTCTTTTTGTCCTGGGTCTCTGTGATACGTACAAAGATGTGGTTGTGTAGCAGTTGGTCCACAGAAGCAGGGTAGATCTGGTGATTGATGCTTTCACGCTTGATGGTCAACACTGAGTTTGCTCAGTCTATGTGAGGGTTGTTCTTCTGTAACCAGTCTAGTCCCAGTACAGTTTCAAACTTAGGAAAGTCAATGACAGGACCTTGGATGGTGGAGTGAAGGTTCTCAAGCATGACGGAGCGGGGGCAGTTTCCTTTGTCACAGCAATGTGGTGTTCATCAGCCAGGACCACATTTTTAATCCGCAAAGGATTAGTGGCCAGCTTGAACTTATCCACAAAGCTACTGTTGACTAAGGTTTGGTCTTTGCCCAAGTCCAGGAGTGCTGAGCCTGTGTAACTGCAAAAGCAGAAAGGATAGGACATCAGTTTATTGGGATGCTGGCAATGGTGTACAGTACTGGGTCCTCCAAGGGCACCTGGATCATTGGGCATTGATCCACATCCTTGGGTTGGTATTCATTGTTGGGCAAGTCAGGAGTTGTGTGGGGAGAGCTTGGCTTACTTAGTGCTCTCCCTGGGCTTTTCCCTCATCTTGGTTGCCTTGCGTGGCAGTGACACGGAAATGAGTAAAGTTTAACTGGCCATTGTTTTCATTTCCATGCCCATCAGAACCCGTGGGTTTGTGGTTGGCGTTGTTCCTGTTGCCTCCAGGGGGTGGTCAAGTGGAGTGCCCGCCTGGGTGGAAGTCCTTGAGCCTCTCTTGATTCCCAGTTTGTGCCTTATGGAGTGCGTTGGAGGTTTGCTCTGCTTTTTCTGCTTCAAAGTACAGGCTTTGCAGGTTGGTCACCTGGTCCAGGTTTACATACCCCATTACGTGCAATTTGAGAGCGTTGTAGTACATGAGGTGTGTGGCTGGGGTGTCAAAAGCCATATTGGATGGTGCGCAAAGTTGGAGTTCCTTGTAGGCGCAGGTGAGTTCCTTCATAGTGCCTGTCTGGGTTAGGTTCTTTACTTGGTGTATTATCATGAGCGCTGTATCCTTAAGCACAAATCTTTTCAGGAAGTCTTGCTTGAAGGTGTCCCAATTTTTTTTTGGCGTGCTCTGCGTGCCACTTGTTGCACCAGGTGCCAGCGTCATGGGTCAGGCAAATGGAGATTTCTGCAATCCAGAATTGCTGCAGGCATTCCATCTGGGCCAGCTTGCTCTGGGAGGACTGGATCCATGCGGCAGCACTGTTGTCATTGGCCCCAGAAAAGGGTTCCAAGGCGGCGCTTTGTAGTCTTTGCACTACATAGGCGGGCATGGTGGTTTTTTTAGCTGGTTGCAGCATCAAGGAGGGTGCCTGGAAGAAACCTTGGGAAGATATTGCATTGAAAGCGGGTAGCAGGATCACTGTGTTTTGGTATAGGACAAAACCATTGGGTATCTCAGCACCAGGAGTGTATGGAGTCTAGTCAGGCGGGAGGCCAGACATAATTCTGTCAAGGATTTATTGGCTGCAGCGTGTGCGGGCAACAGGCGGAATTTTTCAAGATAAGGTAGGATTGAGAACCTACCTGTGCTACCAATGCTGTAACTGTGCTGTTTTAGCAGAGTTACAAGGGGAAAAATATTTAGAAACTTGATAATAATCTTTATTATGAGATAGTGATTATATAGTCAATGTGAATCAAGGATAGCAGGAACATGATTGTTGATCACACGGTTGGATGGAAGAAGGGGGTGGCTTGATCCTGGTAATGAGTCAAGCGCCAAAACAAGGTATCCACCATAAAGGATCATCATCTGTTCATGTTGTTGGATTTGGTAATTTGAGTTGACTTCCTAGTCTGGCTTCAAGTGACCAGGTAATTGAGTTGCGGGTCACAAACCCAATTGGTTAGAACCTTGCTGGCAAGTCAAGCCTGCGGTTTCAACATAAAGAAAATGTTCCTTAAAGTAAACCTCATACCACTTTAGTAAGAAATGGGCCCAGAGCCTGTAATGTGCATAGTTAAGATTTTAAAGGCCTCACTCAAGACTTAAAACTCATCTTCTTGTTGAAAAAATGTTTGCTTTAAAGTATTTTGCTACTAACCTTAACAGCTCTATGCCTTTTCTAGTGGAGGACAATACCTTTTACCACCCTTGGGCCTTCATTTTTCTATGCCATATTATTTTTTGTCACAGGCTGTGTTGAAACTTGGTGTATGCCAGCAGCTTCAACAGGAGAATTAATGGACAGGAACACACAGTTACTGTATGCCTTTGAATGTGAAGATTCTGAAGACATTGATCAATTATACTTATTATTAAGCACTTTATTTAATCCTATATGAGTAGGAAAAATTGTGGCCCTGGCATTTTCTACCAACACCTTATATAGGGACATTTTCATATTATTAATCATTAGTTTCTGACAATGTCTTCTAGGACATTCCAGCACACTGTAGAGCCTTGGCCATGCTGACAGAAAAAGTGACAACTTCCCATTTTCAGTTGTAATCTGCAATGCTGTAGCGCCTAGCACAAGGGTGCCTTCTGCTAGCACACCAGATGGCACTCTTATTTGATATATGAAAGCTTCTATATTCAGAATCTATTTGGTATGAAAGTCAAACTACATTTTGAGCTAAACCTGATAATTTGGCTTTATTTTACACAGAAGCTGGTGCCTCAGCGCTTGATGGTAGTTATTACAACACTCTGGTGCTTGCAATTAATCATGCTGGCGCCCCAGCACTTGATGTAAACTGTAGCAGCGCTCTGGCGCCAAGCATAATTAATGCTGGCATTGTGGTGCATATTTTAAAAATTTCTGGTGTCCCAGCACTCTATTATTAAGGTGGCGGCAACATGGTGTGATTAATCCTTGTTGACAATGTCATGGGTCACTAATCATGCTTTTAATTATGTGATAAATGACATCAATTTCTAAGAAAGCAGTTGATTAGCCCTCATTAGTCTGTCATTAATTGAATAAGAAAATTAGACATCCACAATTCCTATTCAAAAATTCTTCACAGGCTGTATCAAATGATCATCATATGATTAATATCTTTTTTATAACACAGTAGTTTTCAAAGCGGTGAGACAAGCAAAATTAAGCTATATGTAAGCCAGATGAATTCAAATTAAACAACATAAGATCAGCCTAAAGCAAAATAGAAGGGGACCTAAATCTATTACAATCTCATATAAATTTATCATTTTTTAATTTTGTTCTGTTTTGAGTTGATTCCCTTTTGAATTTGAGTTCATCTCACTTACAAATGACTCAATTTTTCTTGTCCTGTCACCTTGAAAACTACCTTAATTATGTTTTTTGGAAGCTTCAGATTGATTTATGGGTGATTACTCATATGAAAAATACCATCCAAACAAAAAATATTCTAGCCTATCAATTATTTAAAAAATACAGTAAAATAGCCAATCAATAATCTCATTTTTCATTCTTTTAGCAATAGCTCCCCACTTAATTGACCCAATTGTGTGCTCATTTTAAATCCAGACTTCTAGTTCTTTACTTCTATAGTCACAATTCCTCAAGTAGCCCCTTCTTATATAGCTGTTGGTTTAATTTGCCAATCTTTTTATGAATGAAGAATTAATCAATCAAGCTGATTGTTTCTGCACAAATCAGTTATTATAGTACACAACTTATACATTCAAGATATCTGAAAGCTGAAACCAAATCATACAGATAGCTCTCATCTCTTCAATTAAGATATCCTGAGTATTACAAAAAGTCAGTTAATATCCCAAAAATAATCATCCTGTTAAATATTTGCCCTGATCTACCACAGTCAGGTGCAACACTAGAAGTTAAATTAGATACCATACTATTGCAAATTTTACAAGATTTTTATATATAATATTAATATCATGTACTGGTTTTTTGACAGCCACCAAGGTGTGTCCTGGATCAGTTCCAGGAATCAATTGGGATGGGGCAATATTCTTAAAGTGACTTAGTTCAAGTGCAAGAGTATTACACTGATCCTAAAGACTTGTTAACTCTTACAGCCTTTTCCCCACTAGCATCACAGAATCCTTACCTTGTATCACTACATATTACTATGTTTGCTCTTACTTGGGGGTGTAGAGCTTATGAAAAAGCTATCCAAATTCACTTTGGTGAAACTCTTTCCCCTTGCAAAAGCTACAAATCTTTTGTTGTTCTTGTTCATTCTTTATCAGGAGCTTAGATGTATACAATCTTCTTGGATCTTTGCCTATACTGTTCTTCCTGCCCAGAACCAAGATAATATATATTAGGGAAGCTGTCCATAATACTTTCAAAATTTTGGATGTTAAACCAATTTGGATAGCACCAACCTAGTTCAACATACATCATCTGTTTTGGTATCAAACCAATTTCCACCCAACTTTTCCATCTATCTACTCATCTCTTATCTGAATCCTGTCACCTGATACCAACCAATCATCCCAGCTATGTCCCTTTTACAATATCTCTGGCTATAAAGGCCTAATTCCTTATCCAATAAACTTATTTTTCTCTAAATCACTCTTTGAGCCTCCATAAATTTTTTCTTACTTATCACTATCAATGTCTTTGAAGATTTAGAGACTGTAAAAGTCTTTATTGTTGTTGCAACATCTTTGATTACCCCCTCTTGAAGAATTAACGCCCTGAGTGACTCACTAAACAATTCACTAAATGGCTCACCAACTAATCATTAAGTTGGTGGCAATACTATCATTTGGTCATCTATTACAAGGATCAAAGAATCCAGATCCTAAGCAGAACACAACTTGAATAAGCCTTGTGACTTAAGAGGAACATTACTCAGATAAGCCTCATGACTTCCATGACATACATGGACAGTATGTGGCTTTCCATGATACTATATATTATCCTATATTAATATCTAATAAAGTGCCATTATATTCTTAATTTCCCCCTTTATCTTGTTTATTATACTTCTCAGAAGTATAAACTTGTCATTCTTTAGAAGGAAGATCCCATTAAAGAAAATTACAATATTTAGTCAATTGTTTGATTGCCCTGTTTTGGTATTGTCTTATAGTTCCATCAAGCTATTGTTATGTTTTTCTCTTTGGCTGGTAGATTGTCTTTAAATCTATCAGTGTCTCTGACTGTGGTTTCTGAATGGTATATTCACTTCCTTCTTTCTATTTAACCAGCTGCTCATCTATAGCTCTTTGTTTCAAGCTTATTTTCCAGGAAAAATCCCCAGGAAGGATCAAATAAGCTTCTACTGCTGACCTCTATATCATAGAATCAGTGTTTGCTGATACCTCTACCAAAGCTTAAATTTTTTCTAATAATGATTTATGCTCAACTTCATTGAGCTTCAGACTTTTCTACTGATGATCTTTATGAGTAGAAAATACCTCAGACTAAAACAATGTCTATTTTTTGTAGAACAAGCCTTGAAATCAAATAATGACTCTTCACTAGTAGGGCAAGCCTTGAACACAACCAGTGACTCTTTGCTAGTAATCTCAGAGTGATTCATCACTATCCTTATGGCTTTAAACAATCCAGAATGTTCCTTCCCCACTTATTATTGCTATTCCCTTAGAGAATTTTACCATTAGATGACTCTTGATTCAAAATTTTGGTAAGATTTATCTCCAGTTCTGTAATACTATTACCCAACCCTTTTCTATATTCTCTGCATTTTCAATTAATTCCACCTTTTAGCCTCCCTCAATCTGAATCCCTCCATTTCTTATTCAGCAACTTATTTTAATTGACCTAAAATTTTATCAAAACCATGCAGCAAATTCAAAAATCCTCTCACAAACACCTTTTTACAAGAAAACATGTTCCTTATTTTGCAAAATAGCATGTAAATAATTCTTCATAAAAAGATTTCACAGTCAATAGTGGCAAAAGCAACTGTAGGGATGCAAAAGTTAGAATTCAAAAGTGAGAATCTAAAAGTGGCCAAGTTGACACTTTTTAAAATTTTAAATGGCTTTTTATAATAAAGTAACTAATTTTTCTTGACTTTTCTATTTAGAGGATGAATAAAAAGTATTTTTATGGCCATAATAATATTTACTTACATATGAGAGTTTTAATTTTAAAGTTTTCAACTTGGCCACTTTTAGATTCTCACTTTTGAATCCTCACTTTTGCATCCCTACAGTTGATTTTGCCACTGTTGCCAATTTCATCTGTCAAAGAATCATTAAAAAATGACTTTACCACTCCTAAATACTCCCAAGAGCTCCCCCACAGAACCCTCAGGAATATCCTTTTTTAGCTCAACAGTATATTCTTGAGAAAGACCAAACTTATCCTTCTGAAAATTAGTAGAATCATACACAAGAAACCCTGTAAAAGGATTGAGGGGGAAGCCAAAATTTTCAGTAAGTTTATTTTATTCTTTATAAAGTAGTTTAAAATCTATGGCACTAAGCAAATAACTCATCTGTAAGTGAAATCAACTCATCTGTAAACAAAATCAACCCAGATGTGAGTGAAATCAAATAAGATGCAAACAAAATTTAAAAAATAAATTTATATTGATCAACAATAGATTTGGGTTCACTTCTATTTTTTTCTGGGATTCATTGATTTTTCTTTCATCCAGGTTGATTTTGTTTACAGACAAGTTGATTTCACTTAGCCTCATAGCTTTTAAAGCTACTGTATCAGTTTCTATTTATATATCATAAAGATTATACCTGGTTGAAACTCCCTTCTATTTTGAAATTCTACTTGGATCTTCCTAAACCCTCTGTTGATAGCCTTATCATGTAATCCTGCTCCTAGTTTGAAAGAAAGCGTTTATTATTGATCCTATAAGAACATGGTTGACCTCTGTCCTGGATTTCCTCAGTTTTTTACCTAGACATTATTATCATAGCTTGAAATATTCCCTACTTTATTTGCTATAACAACCTACTATTATTTTATTATCCAAGCCTTTCTTAGTTTCTACTGGGAACCAGCTGATCAAATGTAGAGACAAAATTACTGCTATTTTTAAAGCCTAATTTATTAAGCTCTATGATGAACAGCTTATCCACCATATTTGGGGATCTAATAGCCTTGGCTTCATGCCACATCTTGAAGCTATCAAGAAATTTTGATCCCTGAAATCAACTTTCTGTTAATTACATTCCTGAGCTTACTTAACTTTCCCAGTTAATTAACCAAATTTTGGGAGACTGAGTCTCCAAGACTGATACAATAAATCTTACCCAAATCTTGTTAATAAGTTTGAATTAACTTATTCTGGGGATTTTCAACTTTATACATGTCAATACTGGGCTTTCCTAGAGTTCATATTTGAGGCTCCTTAATACCCGTCTATATAAAATACCAAAATTCATCCTCCAGATTTTATGCTTTTGTTACAATATCTACAATCACTCCCTATTGGGTAAACGTTCACTAAGGATCAACCCAATTGATAAATAATGTATTGTACTCTTATAATTCATGCTTTACTAGGATCAAGCATTCTAATCCTAAGTGGAACATTAATTGGGCAAGACTATGACTGTCATAACATACATGGACAGGATATGGCTTTTCATAATACTATATATGCACTTCTCTTATATTCAATAAGTACCACCCTCTTCTTAATTTTACCCTTTATCTTGTTCTATATACATCCAAGAAGTATATACACAATATTTGCAAATGATTTTATTGAATTAATCACCCAAGGCAACTGTTATACGGTCATAATAGCTTTATTTAATCCTGAATAGGAAGTCAACGTTCCACTGGCAGGCTTTAAATTCTGCTGCTGAAAGCAGCTAAGTTTTCTTGATCTGCATAGCCAAACCATTTCCCTAAAATTTACATAGTGTTTTTCATTATCAAGAAAAATTTTCTTTTTGTTAAAGATAGTGCTTCTCTAAGATCAAGATGTTTTTTCCTTTGGGCTTGGTGTGTTGGATTTGCCTTTTTCAGAGGTGGAGATGAGACAACACTATGACATTGTGGGGATATTGAAAACAGACAGCAGCTATGATTGTTAGAGAAAAGGAAACAAGGGGCAAGTGCCTTGGCTCTTTTTAGGAAAGATAAATTAAAGCAAAATTCTTAATCTTTCCCTAAGACAGAAAGAAAAGGAATAGTTTAAAGGGACTAACAATTATAGGTGAACAAGAATAAATTATATAGTATGTAAATTGACTTTTGAGTCAATACACACACAAGGATGTAGTTGGATCAAATATATCACAACAAAGGAAACATTTGTAGACAATAAGTGAAAAAACGGGCCCAAATATAGAAAGAGATCAAATTGGGAGGTTCAGAAGCTTATGCCATCAAGTATTATGACAAATATGCAAACTTGAGGACCTGGTCATTCAAATTCAAAGAGCTGTAATTCCCAAACGTCATAATTGAAACTCCTTAGGAGAGAAAATTCACAACATGGCTCAAGATAGTGCTTTCTAAGATAAAGGTGTGTTTTTTTTGAGCTCAAGGTTAGCTGACACTATGCTCTTGTGTTAAAGTGCCTATGGAAACTTTAACTGAAAATTTTACCCTTGTGGCAAAATGCTTGGAACAGCTTCCCCAAGATTTTCCTAACACTTCCCTAGCAGTTTGATCCTGTAGCAAAAGCCTTTGGATAGGGGTTATAGAGCTTTTTTTAACAATTACTTTCCATTTTGCTCTCAGAGAAAAAAATTTGTGAATTTTTCTCTGAGAAGTGTTCATCTTTTGCTCTTGTAGCAAAATATCTTGGAGAAATGCTTCAAGATGCCTCTTGACATTTCCCTGGGACACCATAAATATTTACTGTGATGGCCTGGTATGTGCCATCTATCTAAAAAAACAGCAATAGTGGTGTCTGATCAACCATTTCTATTCCTGGCTAATATTATATAGTATTCCCTAACCAGATTACCTCAAGTGATGAACTTGGGATATAATTGCATAGTAACTGACTTTACTTCCTAAACACCTTAGGATATTAGGTTCATAAACTGCTTTTCTTAATAGCTACTATAGTGGTGGTTTTAGGCACCCCATGCTTTCACAGTAGCAGTAATTGTTCCCCTAAAGCTAACCATAGACACTAACAGATAAATTCACACCATTGTGAGTTTACACCCAGCTTTATTATTGCCAAATTTGGTCTCATGATTTCAATAAATGTGATATATCCATAAAAGGGCACATTTTTATCCTTTCAAAGTACTCATAGGATTCCCACCTATAATCACCTAAAAGAAATGAAAAGCAAACAACTAAAAAGAGCTAGATGTTATTGATAAGAATAAAATATTTATTAAGACCACCAATAGCACATGTCTGAACAAGTTGCTGCTTGCTTTAATCACGCCTGCACAATCAAAAAGCGAATTATTTTAGCCAGACATAAAGCTTGAAAACTTATACAATACCTGCTCCCCACAGCAGCATAAAAGTAGAAATATGAAGACTGCTGTTATCATCAAGAGCTTTCTGGGAAGCCTGTCTACAGTATTATTGTGATTACTGGTAGATGTTTAAAGGCATGCTGTATAAAAAATTGATTTAATAACTGATTGGTGGGGCAGCTTTTTTTATAAACAATAAAATCATCCATCTTGTTGGTCAGGGTACGTTTTAAGCTTGTTAATAAGACCCCTAGCTTAAAAGTTACAGGACCAGTCTATTATCAAAGGCATTGAAATCCTATCAAGTAACCTGAGGCAAGTTGAATATGTGGATCTCCTGTGCTAGGAATTAGGAATGAATATAGATTTTGCATGATACAAGGATAAAATATCTGCAGCTGGGTATATTCAAATTCCAATCAACATAACTTTAACCAGGTACTGAACTTCACTAATGCCTACTCAACTGTGAATCTTTTATTAATATGAATTACAAAAAAACAAAGGCACAAGACTTTTTTCTTCCTGTCATGAATGTAATTTTGATTCTAGTACTAAGCACAAGTCAAAACCAATAATTGAACCCTGGACCCCAAGAAATGTGGCCCACAAACCAAAAGGGCCAAGGAGCCTCCTGCTGGCGTTTTTTGGGCTCAAATCCAGAGACTGTTAAACAAACCACCTATAAACCCAAGGAAATTTCCTGAAAGGAGCATCAACCTCAGTACAATGTGTGATGCTGAAGATCTAGACCTATACAGAGGTAACCGCTTGGCTAAAGGAGGTTAAGGCTGAACTTAAAAATAAACCTTCTAACAAGTGCCCATCAACATCAGTCCCCAGCATCAAATTGATGATGTATTTGTCCAGGCTGCACAATGTAGGGAATAGAGGTGGAGAAATAGAGCGTCACCACTTCTATTCTCCAACACCAGCCAACCCAGGATTAGCCGCCTATGAAGCCTCCCCAAGTGCCAAAGTCTGTTGGAAGAATGCCTGCATATATAAAGCCCACAATTACATAGACACAAATTTTAATAGTATAAAAGCCCTGCTATGTTGAGGAGGGCAGTATTGCTATTCTGATAATAAAGTTTAAACACACCTTTGGTTCAGGCAGATTTTACTTTATCTAGATTGAGTATTTTACTATATACACTCCAGTACTGCAGGTCACAGGTCCCTGTCACTCCTACCAACAAGCTTACAGGCAACTTTCCCATGTTATTTTGTCCACCTGGAGCACCCTTTGGACCCATAAATTTCATCAAGCACCCCCTGAATCCAGCCTATCCTGAGTCCACCCCAGAAAACTTGCTCCTTTCTGACTCCTTGGTAAGAACTAGAGTCACCAAAACAGTTAGCTTTGAAGGGGAGTGGTATACCATACATCCTAGGCTTTTCTGCAAAAAATAAAGCTACCTGCCACCCTACTTAGTACCAATTACCCCCTGTCAAAAAGCCAGGCATAGGTAGAGGCATTAGGTGACTCCAGACAGGGTACTGCCGGGCCAGCAGGTAATGCCTGCCATTGTCACGGTAAGTTCCATAAATGCCAGGAATTATTTGGTTGATTAGATAAGCTTGAAAAGCCAGGAAGCCTTTAACAAAAATTGACTGATTTAATGGACTAAAGTCAAACAGTTGATCAAAAATGGGTTACAGCTGCTCCAGTTTGCCAGCTGAATCCAATTCCCCCCTGTAAGTTGACGTTGATAAATTGACATAATTTAAGGGTCACCTGATATGAACTTATTTATCATCATGGTCATCAGAAGTTGGTCACCAAATGGTTCTTTGCAACCTGGACCAGATACTCACTTGACAATGTGGAAGAAATAGGAGCCCAGGATCCAGGCGGTATTACTTAATCAATTTTTGATATATATTGAATAATTTTTACTGTTTCAATTCTTGAGAGGTGAGTCCTCCCAAAAATTTACTCAATAAAATCAATTATTCCTTGAAAAAATCTTTATTTTAAATGCATCCTGTAGTTGGATTATTGCAATACATTCCCTACTATCTTATTATAAGCCAGATCATTACTGGGAGATGGGGCCCTGCAGTTGGAACTTTGTTGTTGGTACCGCCCAATGTTAATTCAATGCCTGCCAATCTTGGAGTGGTTCCCCCTGTCTTTGAACCTGAAAATTGTGTTGCATCTCAATGTCCTGAATTTTATTCTGAAGATACTCTGATGCTTTCACAGGCTATTTATCTTGGGCTACTTTGGTTAGGATTAATTATTTTACTTAATCCTAGTATCTCATTTGGAAATTTTCAAAACAGTATATGAAACTACATTGGTGGTTAATTATTAACTCTATGTGGATTTGGGTGGTCATTCCCCACCATTTAGAATTGGCTTTATACTATCCTGCAATTTCTGTCACATTACTCAACTCTTCTATGTCTGAGTTTTTGGAAGTAGTTTGTCATGAATTTGTGTTTCTTTTCTCCTGTTCTGTAGAGATATCTGGGTTTACCATGCTTATTTGCATCAGTTCTTTTCTGAGTTTTCAGTTTGGACTTTTCTTTAATTTGTATTTTCCATCTCTGGTTACTGTTGTTGAGACTGACCATCTGTTTCCTATTTCTGCTGCACCATGTCATTTTGGCGTCCAGATTATTTTCCTGCTTCACCCACTGATGAGGTTTCACGTGAAGTTTTGTCAGCCCTATCATTCTATCCCAGTTCAAGCCTTAGCCACAAATCCTAAGTTTACCATGTGATGATGAAGGTTTCTGAGGATGCTTGTGAATGGTTGTTGTCTGTGGTGGATTGAAATCCACATGTTTTAACTGAAAGTGCCTCTATACCCTTTATTAAAAAAATTATGTGTATCTATTGAGGAGCTCAAAGTTTACTGTAAGTTGTACGCCTTCCAACAGGGTACTACTCTGCTCTCAATATTCCTTCCTCAGTTTTTTGCCTACTGCTGTACAATTGATGTTCCCAAGGTTAATAAACTCTCAGCGTTGTGGTTAGCAAATGACCAGACTGCCCAGGATTTGGAAGTTTGGGATTCGCCATTAACCACAAATGAGGCCCTGGTAAGCCAAATTCTTTCTCTGGTCTCAAATATGTTGACTTCCAAAAAAGGTGCTATGGAAATTGAAGCCAAACCTGCTGCACACTCCTGGTTTTCTGGTAACTGTCCTGCGGTAGCTTCATCTAGTCAGAGTTGAGATTGTTCTCCCTGTGTGTCTTCTCAATTGCAATTGGCTATATTGAATAAAACTGCCAAGGTAAACAAAGCATCAGTAGTGGCCATCCCCAAGAGTTTGTTGGCTATGCTTCAGCATGTTGTATCTACAAAGCCTGTGGTAGCTGAGTCTGAGGAGTTACCTCTTGTTCCTATTGATTGTGACCAACCTGTCCTTCCTAATGCTGTCCAATAAATAATTAAGTGTTATTCTCAGGAGCACCCTGCCTCCTTAGCTGCAGTCTGTGCTACTGAAGAGAAGCAAGATCTTGCTGAGATTGCAATCTTTGCAGCAAATAAATCTACTTCTGGTTACTTCTTGTTTTATGGTAGCATTGATAACAGTCAAACTAACTATTGGTCAACCATTCTGTTGGATACCAGTGCTTCTGAGAGCTTCATGAGTGTTGAGACTGCAGATCTGCTGCAACTCAAGTACCATCCTGGAATGCTAATTAGGGGTGGAAACTGTCAAACGTTTCCCTCTTTCCAGCTTAAGAAGCCAGTGTCATTTGTAGTTTTGGGTCAATACTTTACTGCAAGGTTCTCTTTATGCCCCAAACTTATATATCCTATTATCTTATGACTGGGTTGGTGGCGGGACCATAACATATCAACTCTGCTAACAGAAAATGAGCTACAAGTAGACCACTCTTTGGGCATAACAATTTGTATTCTGTTGTTGGGTATGTCAGAATTAGAGCAGTCTTCCCAGTCAATCCAGTTGGTTCCTGCCCCCACACCTGTGAGTTTGGATTTACCAGCATACTTTCATCCCTGGTCCGCAGCATTTGACGCCACTAGGGGCAAGGTCCTTCCCAAGCATAATCAGTTTGACTTTGACTTTAAGGTTACTGTTGATCTGATTTGTATTGCATCTCCTATTTATCCTTTGACCTTGAAGGAGGACACATGTTTGGAGGAGTAGACTTGGGACATGTTGTCAAAAGGATACATTTTTAAGAAGGCTTTGTCCATCTGCCCTCCATTGTTGTTTGTTCAAAAATCTGATGAGTCTCTTTGACCTTGTGTTGATTATGGGAATTTGAACAACATTACAGTTCCTGATCCCTACTTGTTGCCTCTCAAGGCAAAAATTTCTTGGTGTGTTGAGAAGGCAAAGGTATTCTCAAAATTCGATATGTTGAATGTGTTCAACCAGATTAGAATTTCAGAAGGAATGGAATGATTGACAGCATTCAAAACCAAGAAGGGTATCTTCCAGTTCTGTGTTATGCCTTTTGGATTGAAGAATGTTCTGGCTTGCTTTAAGCACTTAATTGATTTGGTCTTGGGGGATCTCCTGGGTGTATGTGCCATTGCGTACATGGACAACATCTTGGTGTTCTCTCTGTATGAGGAGTCACATAAGGCCCACCTGTCAGCAGTTTTAGAGCAGATCCTCCAGACTAATTTGATCATCAAAAGGAGTAAGTGTGAATTCTTTAAATTTAAGGTTACTTTTCTGGGTAATATTATCTTTGAGGATGACCATACTATTGCCCCTGATAAGGAAGCAGTGGTTTGAGAGTATGCTACACCAGTGACAGTATCTCAACTTTGTAGTTTCTTGGGTACCTGTACGTTCTTGAAGAAATCTACCCCTTACTTGTCTGAAGTGGCTGCCCCTTGTATTCAGCTAGAGGGAAGACAACTTTGGTCTGGATGCCTGAGTGCACAAAAGCGTTTGCAGCAGTCAAGGCTCTTTTGTTGTCTTCACCAGTGTTGAGGCATCTAAATCCTGAGCTTTCTTTTTGTGGTCTCCACAGATGCCTCTAAATATTCTGTGGATAATGTGTTGTTACAGACTGCTGGCAATGGGGGTGAGAGAACTGTAGGTTTTTCTCCTGGAAGATATAGGCTTGAGAACACAATTACATGATTTACAATAAGTAATTGTTGGCAGTTGTGGAATCTTTAAAGCATTGGCATCACCATCTCATGTTGGTGTGTCATCTGTTTGTAGTAAGGACCAACCATAAAGCTCTTCTGTATTATTGTCAACCCAGGGTTTTGTTGGGTTGCCAATCCAGATGGCATGGTGACCTGATGAGATACAAGTTCCATTACAAGTTTATTAGGGGAACTGATAATCACTTGGAAGATACATTGAGCAGAAATCCTTCCCATCTCTCAGATCCTGGCATGGACAACAAGTTCAACACGCACACTATGATTCCAGACAAGGCTGTGGTTCCTTTTTTGTTGACTCTGCCAGCTACACTTGCTACCATGTCCTTACCTGAGGGCGCAGGCTTAGACCTATATTCTAAAGTTAAGTTTTTGCAGCCTCTGTCCAAAAGTTATGATAGGTTACTGGAACTGGATTGTGCACATCTGATAGGCCAGCTGCAGGGTTATTACAAGATAGGACCAATTCTATATCATCAAGGTTGCTTGTGGGTCCCAGAAGGAACCATTTGGGATGAATTAATGGAGGCCTATCACACTTGTCCCACAGCAGGCCACCCAGGGAAAAAATAAAACAGTGGAGCTAATTCACCAACAGTTTTCTTGAAAAGGTTTGACAGTGCAGATGGCAGCTTACGTTTGAGACTGCCTGGTATGTGTTTGGTCCAAGGCAAGCAGGTACAAGACTACCAGGTTTTTTTTGGTTTTTTTACAACCAGCTGCAGGGCCCTGGACGTCGGTATCAGTGTATTTCATTGTAGAACTTCTGTTTTCTAATGGGTTTAATGCAATCATGGTGGTGGTTGATTGCTTCACAAAAAGTCACACTTTGTTCCCTGCTCAACCACAATTACTTTGGTGGAGACATCTAGACTGTTTGTGAATAGAATCTTCTCCCTGCATGGCATCCCAATGGAGATTGTGAGTGACTGCGGGCCCCAATTTATTGCTCAGTTCTGGGAAGCTTTTACCAGAATCCTGGGTATCAAATTATGTTGCTCCATGGCTTTCCACCCCAATCAAATGGACAAACAGAGAGGGTAAACCAAAGTTTGGAGGTCTACCTATGTTGCTACACTAATGCGCGCCAAGATAACTGGTGTGCTAACTTACCCATGGCAGAGTTCACATATAATAACACCCCACACACATCAACTCAGGTTTTGTCATTCTATATCAACATAGGTTACAATCCTTCATCCAACATGGGTCCTTGTTTTGTTAGCAACGTGGAAGCTGCATCTGATCAAGCTGCGGCATTGAAGCAGGTTCATCAAGAGCTTCAGATTACTCTTGCCACTGCCGTGACAACTTACAAGGAATACACAGATTGCAAGCGCCAGAAAGGTTCAACTTACTAGCCAGGTGATCTGGTCATGGTGGATGCTCACAATATGAAACTGAAGGTTCCCTGCTGCAAACTAGGTCCCAAGCAAGTTGGTCCCTTCAAGGTTGAACAATAAATTAGTCCTTCTGCATATTGGCTAGATTTACCCCCCGGCTTTTAAGATTTTCCACCCCTTCCATGTTTGCTTGCTTACTCCCTTTAAGGGTACCTAGATCCCTTCTTCTTGACCCATTCTTGTGGAAGGAAAACCTGAGTACAAGTTAAATTGTATTTTGGCTTCCCATAAGAATTGACGCCAACTGGAATATTTGGTGTCATGGAAGGGTTATCCCAATTCTGAAACTTGTGGGTCCCCCATTATTATTGTTAAAATTCCCCAGACTTTATCCAAGAGTTCTACAATCACAATCCAGCTGCCATTGGTCACCCTGAGCTCACCTTAGCTGCAATAAAACTTCCTCCTGCCCACAAAAACTTCTCCTTGTCCCATCTTCTGGATGGTATTGTGCCCCAGGCTAAAGCAGAGGGTAATGTCACGGTAATTTCCATGATGCTGGGAATTATTTGGCCAAGTAGGAAGGCTCAAAAAGCCAGAAAATCTTTAACAAAATTGACTGATTTAACAGAATTGAATCAAACAGTTGATCAAAAATGGGTCACAGCTGCTCCAGTTTTCCAGTTGAATCTGATCCCCTCATAAGCTGATGATGATAAATTGATGTAATTTGAGGATTACCTGATATGATCTTATTTATCATCATGGTCATCAAAAGTTGGTCACTCAAGGGTTCTTTGCAAACTGGACTAGATACTCACTTGAAAATGTGGAAGGAAAATGAGCCCAGGATCTAGGCGGTACTGTAGATTCAGAACCTGAACATAAAAATGCAGGATTGTCAAATCCTTGGTCCAATTTTTGAATCACTTTTGCAGGATGGCCTTTTTTTAATTAAATTGATTTTTTGAGTATTTATTTGAATATTTGAAAATACAGGAACTCATAGACACTTTGCAAAGTTCAAGTCAAACTGCATATTTCCTATGGACAAAATGAATTAACTGGACTCAATTTTGAAGCGTTCAAATTCATCAACCATTTTCATTAAGTTTACTGTTTTTTAAAATTGCGGGATTGTCAAATCCATGAACCAAATTTCAAATCACTTTTGAATGCCACTAGTAAACTCAGATATTAATTGCAGGAACTGGAATCCAAATTGAATGTACAGTAAGCACACTAGGAAACATCAATCCAAATCAAGAAGCTCCACCACAACTAAAATCAAATGAAAAATTCAATCTTGATAACCCTTTTTAGACATAAAAAAGGATTAAACTTTAAAATTATGCAAACCAGGAAAGTATACAATATTATACACTTCAAATTATGGATATAAAAATTCTGTTACTATTCAAGGCTAAATCAAGAGAAAGCAACTACCCACAACTAAGCCAATAAATCCAAATAAATACATATTTAATCTGGAATTTATTTTTTATTTTATTTTTATGGACCGTCAATCACATTCTCAACCAGCTCCTGCATCAGCCTGTGGGAAAGCCTGTCCACAAGGGCGTCCCAGAGGGTCCAAGAACAGACCCAGAACCCAAATTGAGGGGAGTCATGCCAACACACAGGCCTCCCAAGGTGTCAGCGCCAGCCAACCACCTCCTGCATCTCAATACAGGAACAGTAGCCTGAATCTAAGACAGAAGCCGCTCTCAAGGCCTGCCACAAAAGTCTCCTATACAAAGATCATTGGGAATAATGAGGTTACATACACCTCCACTGTGTACCCAGTTGTCACCTGGCCCTGCACTCTTGATCCAAGAGTTGCTACTTCCCGCCCCCGCATCTTTGATACATCATATGAGCCATTGACCACCACCAAAGAGTCATCTGTGTCTGTGTCTTATGCCACCATTGATGCCGCCAGCGCAACCAAGCGTGATCCCACCTTCTACACAAAGTTCCCCATCTCCTGTATTGAGCCTGCTAGCCAGGATGCCGCAGTACCTTCCAAGGGCTGGCATTGGTTGACAGATAGTGAGTGTGAAGCTCTCCTCAACTGCTTGAATGGGGGAATGGCAGTTTGGGATATTGCGTCCCAATTTGGTGTCACAGCCAGATATATTGGCAATATCAAAAAAAAGAACAGCAACACCAGGAAAATTGCCAAATCCACCAAGGCTAAGTGGCAGCTCAGCCTACTTCAGCCCACTCATCTTGAGGCAATCAAGCAGTGGGTTACCAAGGATTGTCACCTGGACTCACTTGCTGTCCAATCAATGATTATCACAGAGTTTGGGCTTTCTGTTTCTAAAACCCTTGTATACAAAGCAATGGTCAAATTGGGCTTCTAGTGGAAGGTGCTTGGAGTTTCTCTGTACAACAGAAACAATGAGAAGACCATTGAGGATTGACACATTTATGCCAAGACATATCTGGCCCTAAAAGAGACTGGGAATGTCCAGTTCTTCTACATCAATAAATTGTTGTTTTCCTCCTCACTCAGGTCTAGGAATGGGTGGGTTGAGAAGGGGTCCAAGGACGGTTAGCCCATTGTGCAGCTGTCTGTTCCCAGACCTATTCAATGGTTGAACTTCTTGGTCCTTGTGGTTTAGATTAATACCAGATGATTAAAGGCTCCCATAACAGCAGGACATTTCTTGATTTTCTCTAAACTGTTAAGGAGTATCTCCGGATCAATTACTGCAGTAAAACCAACATTGTTGTGTTGGATAATGTTGGGCTTCACAAAGTGGATCCGTTTGTGTCCAAGTTGCCCTCATCAACAAAAACAGCCACACCTCCAGCCACTGGCTTACCAATTGTCCAATGAGACTTCCTTTCCTCCTGCCATATTCCCCATTCCTGAATCCAATTGAGGAGGTCTTTGGTTAGATCAAAATTAAGGTGAAAAACGGCATCCCTCAGGACACCAAGGATCTCTTCAACATCCTTGAGGTCAGTCAATTTGCAATGCCACCTGATGTGGTGGCAGCTTTTTACAAGCACTTGGAATCCTTCCTCCCCAAAGCCCTGGCCTCTGAGTCAATCAGATAAATGGGTGCTCCAGGCTTTATTTGTTTTTATTTTTATTTCTTTTGTTTTTATTAGGACTCAAAAATTATTATTTATATATAATGCTGTGACATTTGATTGTATTATAGACATATAAGAATTCATAGAAAAGGTAAGTATAATTAATCATACTAGGTAAGAGGATATATATATTTATTCTAACACACTGAATATTATATTGACTGTTGCACTAACAAATAAATATATTAGAAAAGATAGAAATAGATTAATTTTATTTAAATAATTGTGAATCCTTGTCAGTACTTTGGATTTTTTAAGCCACAAATTGGACCTTACAGGTCACCATCAGGTCCTTATTATTTCAGTGCCACTATAGCCACGCAGCACAAAAACCAATTATTTTTATGTATCTCTTACTAATTAGTACTTATGATATGGGTCAAGCATATCAAATATATTTATCAAATCATATTACAAGGAAAAGGTATTTCAAGTTCTAAACAATCACTTTTTTAGAACATAAGTGAAGTGGGCTGCATGATGCAGATAAATTCAATTCTTGTTGTTTTTATATGTAATAAATGAACTTGTACTCAACGAGCTAGTAAATAAAAACATTTTTAACTTATTTTCTATTCTTTGACATGGTTGCAACTATAACTAATGTTTTGTAATATATTTAGATATATTGCTATTATAATTTACCTATTAAAATTTAAAACAATCTTAAAATATTAAAATTAAAATTATAATTATAAATCTTAAAATTTATCTATTAAAGTTGAAATATTAAAAATTTAATTATTTTTAAAATATTAAAATTTATATATTAAAGTTAAAATATTTTTATTTAATCATGAATTATTTAATATTGAAATATTTAGTATTAAAATTTTAATAATTAAAACATGGAATATTAAAATTTAGATATTAAAAATTTAATTTTTAAAATATTTAAAATTAAAATTTTACTATTAAAATTATAATATACATATTTCAATATTAGAATTTTAATAAATAAAATAAAAAATTTAAAAAATAAAATTTAAGTTGCAAGGGAAGATGATTTATTAGGGGGATGCAAATTGCTAAGGGGGATGTGATTATTCTGGGGAACTATACCCCAAAATTAAATTTCTGGCTAGAGCGTCTAATTGGATCCACGTACTCTTCTGTACGTGGTGGACAACCCTGGAAGCAATTGCTAGAGGGGTGGCACCCTGCACCCCAGTGGTTTTTGAACATTTAATAAAAGGAAAGTGGGTGAGCAAATCAATTAATAGGTTCTTTTCAGGGGGCATGTAGCACCCATATAATGATGCCAATGAAAATAAGTTGTACAGAACGTGCTCAACTATTCTATACCCCCGCGGTGTCTTCTGGCGTTTGAGTGCTAAGCGGCATATATCAATTTGAATAGGTACATCCTCCAACTTTTTGACATTGGTTTTTAATATTCAATGTAGGAGGATTCTTAGGTATACCGCGGCATGAATTCTTTGTGAGGTTTATGTTGGAGAACATGTACAATTTTTTGAAGACTTGAAATAATCTATTGATATAAGATGTTTGATTGAATTTGAAGAGGGTTCCAGGGGCACCCAACTTGTATCAGCCCCCCATGCCTTGACAAACAAAATGAATTAAGGTTTAAATGTTTTCACAAGGACTGTGTCCCCCTTTTTTTGACAATGCCTTGAATACTTCATTAAAAATTTCAGCTTTTAAATATTCAGTTCCTATTTGAAAGTCAGTTTTTATTAGGTTTTTTTCATATTCATTGATGTTTGCAAATGAGAATTGTTAAATGCTTTCATATATATATTCATCAAAGTTTAGCTTGACATCCCCGCAAATCTCATTCATTTCTTTGATGTTGATATTTGCTCATATTTTGTATGCTTTTCTAATCCACAGGGTGCACCCCACGGGTGGTAAATATTCCTTAGATTTAGCTTTGATATTTAAAAAATTATTCATATTCTGTTGAATTATTTTATTTATTTGGTTTTTATTTATTTGTTTTACAGGGACTACCAGGGATTGATAACTCCTGTAGAACAAACTCAGCATAAAAGCTGCCACTTCTGCAACCTTGCCCCCATTCCTAGTGATAACTAAAATAAATATAAGTAAAACATAAAAAGACATACTAATTGTTTTCCCTGCATCCCCCTCAGCCACAGGCGCCACTTAAGCAAACTTCATGAGTGTTGGCTGCTCTTCATTAATTTTTCTAGGCTTGATTTTCCTTATCTTTCTTGAAACTTGTGTTTCTTCTTGGTTTTCATTTGATAAATTTTCTGTATTTCTTGAAGCACTCCTGCTTCTTGACTGAGTTTCATTTTCATCTGTTTCCATTTGGTTGGTTTTCTCTTCATTTGTGTTAATTTCCTTTGAGCTTTCATTTCCTTCAATCAATTTGATTTTTTGAGTATTCTTTCTGTTGGTTTTCACAAATTCCCACAAGTTGTAACTTTCACTTTTGAAATCTAACTGCTTGAGTATTTTCTTTTGAAGATTTAAAACTATTTCCTTGTGTTCTTTGTTGACTATTGTTCCCAGGTTATTTTTTGCAGTTTTTTTTTGCTGTACCAAAGCCCTTTCCTCATTTCCCAGTTGATTTGCCACAATTTCCCTTATGTTGTGTTCAAGCTTGACCGCTTTTTGGAGAGCTGACTCTAATTTGTTGATTAGGCTGTAGATATTTGACATTTTGTTTGAATTACATCAAAAAACTGGTTTTTATAGTACTACCTTCAACACATGAATATTTTTCATCATAATTAATAACTTAAAGACCATAAATGTAAATATTACAATTAGACATCAACTCTTGATATTTTGATATTATATGCATAATCAATTCATATTGTTTAATAAAATTCCTTATAAATGAGGCCTTTTTCATTGTAATTTATTGAAACAAACTGTGTTTATATTAGAGAGCCATTATCACTTAGTATAATATTGATACATAGTGCATTTTACAGCCTGTATATTTACCTATTGGTAATAATTCTAAAACCTTTTCATTCAGTTTTTGCGAGGTAATAATAATGTAATGGATTAATAAATTACTGTTTATTGCCATTAATTGGCTATTTTCTTTGCTGTGGCAATAGTGCATTTTCTGATATTTATGTACTAGTATCCAATTTGTTGGTTTCACATCCAATCACACTAGCAATAGGAAATCCAGCCGCCACCCTGACCACATCTGGTCTTGGGGTGGCAACTTGATTTCCTATTGCCTGTGCAATTGGATGTGAAGCCAAAAAATTGGATACTAGTGCGTAAATATCAGAAAATGTACTATTGCCACAGCAAAGAAAATCAGCCAATTAATGGTATTAAAAATAATTTACTGATCCATTACATTATTATTACTCACAAAATCCAACTAGAAAGTTTACATAATTATTACCAATAGGTAAATATACAGGCTATAAAATGCACTATGTATTGATATTATACTAAGCGTTAATGGCTCTCTAATATAAACACAGTTAATTTCAATAAATTACAATTAAAAAGCCTTGTTTATAATGAATTATATTAAACAATATGAATTGAGTTATGCACACAATATTTAAATATCAAGAGTTGACATCTAATTGCAATATACTAATATAACTTTAAATTTATGGTCTTTAATTTATTAATAATGATGAAAAATTTTCATGCAAATAATTATATGTTACTGTATCAGATGTATACCATTTTATTAATTATATGGAATGACAATAATGTAAAAAATATATTATTGATGTTGCAACATCTTTAATTACTCCCTCTTGGGGAATTAACACCCCAAGTAAATCACCAAGTGGCTCACCAAGTGGTTCACCGCCAAGTCAATAAACCAGTGGCACCATTATCAGTTAACCATTTATGACAGGTATCACTCAATCCAGGTCCTAAATGGAACACAACTTGATTAAGCTTTGTGACTCAAGAGGAACATTACTCAGATAAGCCCCATGACCTCCATGACGTACATGGACAACATGTGGCTTGTCATGATACTATATATTAGCCTATATTCATATTCAATAAAGTATCATTCTTCTCTTAATCTTCCCCTTTATTTTGTTTATTATACTTCCCAGAAGTATAAACTTGACATTGATTATGAATTGGAAGAAATAATATCAACTTTAATAAGTTGTCACAAAGAAAAGATTTATTTTACTTATAAAAGAACAATAAGGGGAGGGAATGGGCAGAATGAACGTTGCCATCATCTGCATCTGTAAAAGGGATGGCGTCAGAGGTAGTGGGAAGGGAATGGCTGGTGATCTGGGAGTCAGGGTTGTAAGGCAGGTGGCCTTATGGAGGGGTTGGGGAGGCAGGGTTTGTTGACTAGGAAGGGGCAGCAAGAGCTGATTGCTTCAATTGCTCAAATTTGTCTTCTGCCACATATGCAGGCTTGGTGAAACAAATGGATTGGCGTGGGGGGAGGTGGGAGACCTTTCTGGACTTATCACTATCACTTGCATAGAAGATAATGAGATCTGATAAATCCTGGACAAATATGGAAGGGAAAAATATGTACCCCTTCTTGATTTGAGAGCATAGTTCATTGTAGGTGGCAGGCTTTAAGCACCTGAGAGCTGAACCAAAATTGTAAAGACATACATCTACATGATGAATGTCAGCATGGTTGGTGGGATAGGACCAACAGGTATGCCCCACAGCCCTAATTTCTTTGGCTGCCCATTTCTGCTTCTCCATCTCTGCACTCATTACAACTGTGTACACGTCTTGTTGAGTAGCCCACTCCTCCAGCATGTCCTTGAGCTCTGTCTGGTAGGCATACCCATCTGCAGTGTTTGATATTGCTGAGTAATAATTAGTCCCCAATGGGGAAACTGCCAATAAAACACCAACAAAATGATACAAAATTGGGCCACACTTATAGACGTCATATTAGATACACTTTTCTCCAAAGTCTTGAATACTTGCCAAAATCTTGGCATATGACAGGAAAATTACGTCATTACGGGCCCTCATTGCCCTCCCTTTAATAAAATTGATGATGTTTTAATTGTATGGGTTGGTATCCACAAAACTGGGGCCACCAAGAACCTGATTGAATAGTATTCTTATCGGCAACCACAACTCTGTGCATCCACAAATTCACTGTTCTCTTATTAGTAAATATGCAATGGAGTCCCAGCTAGAGACGTACCTGGACCAGGGGCATCCAAAGGTCATGTTTCATAATGGCCATCATCAGGGGATGGGCTGTGTCACCTTCAGTCAACGTAAAGGCGCCAGTTGGGGTCTTCTTGGTAGGGGGGCCACAGTTGGTGTGGGCTTGCAGGGTTGCAGCCACAGTGGACTTTACAAAACCCATTGCAGCTGCAATTTCCCCAAGGGACATAAGCATCCCTTGCTTTTTGACCATTTTGAGAACAATCTCCGGAGGGATTACTTTTCTTCTGCATCTTACAGGCTGATTGGCTGGAGGCAGGATGTGTTTGCCTTGAGAACCAGACAGTGCCATCTGATTGGCTATTTCTGGATTCTGGCTTCAATTGGTGGCCCCATGGCTCACTTGGTCAATTCCAGATGCTAGTGTTGCTATATGCTTTGGGTTAGCAGCTGCCTGTGTGTGATGGGCAAACAGGGCCATGCTTGAGGACGCAGGAGAAAGAACACACTCCTGGGCGGTGCTTGTGGAGGGGCCCGCAGGTTGGGAGTGGCCATAGAGAGAGGCTTCACTATTAGAAGACCCAGTGTAGCCCTGCATGATTTTGTCAAGGCCAGGGAACAGCTTGTTGACTTGGTTGTTATTGGAAGAAGATATAATAAATTTTTATTGAAAAACTTAAACTCAAAAAGAGGAGTGTATATTTTAGTCAATTTTATTGTTAAATATGTTAATTTTGTGAATAGTAGGGTCTAAATTTTAGCCGCCCTAAAATGGAATAGGGTGGTTTTTGAGAATGCCTATGCTTCCTAAAAGCATTAGCACAGATCCACTCTAGATCCTTTGACTTCCTTTTTGAGACACCCATAAATTATATTTATTTCAAATTTCTTGCAATTATGATTTGAAACTTGGTTCTTGGATTTGACAATCCCGTAATTTCAGATTGTTAATTTTTACATGATGTCTATGATTTGAATGAAATACAGAAAATCTCAAATTGTACATTAGAATACTGCATTTCTGTTCATGTATCCCGCATTTATTTGCTGGGTTTTGTCTTTTGTCAGTTGAGTTTTCTGCTTGAGAGATTTGAAATTGGCCAATTTAAATAAACCAAAAAAGTTGAATCAATTGGTTAATTTTATTAAATATTTTATTTTTCACTCAGCTGAGTTGCCTGCAAAAGTGATTCAAAATTTGGACCAAGGATTTGACAATCCTGCGTTTTTACGTTCAGGTTCTGAACCTACAGTATTGCTTAATCAAATTTCAAAATATATTAAATAATCTTCACTGTTTCAACTCTTAAGAGTTGATCCTCCCAAAAAATTACTCAATAAAATAAAATTCTGTTTCAACTGAGTTTCCAGACTTGCCTGCTAACGCATCTTACAATACACAGGGGGCGCTCAATAAATCCCTTGACGTATCTAACAACATGAACTAATCTGATGACAATATCAAATAGTGGGTACTTCATCCTAATTAGGAGTGCTACCAATTTGACTTGCTGATCCCCACACAAGTTATTCCTCAGCTCCAAACCTTACATGGAACTTCCCACTATGCCACCTCCTTGTGGCCTTGTGGTTTTCCCCATATAGTATATTAATCACAATATTCTACAATAAACAATACCTATTCTTATTATTCTGTCTTTTCTATTGGACTGTTGTCTTCCCCAATTCCAAGTACTGAATCCTCATTGGTTCAGCTACAACAGTGGTAGTAGCAGTAGGTTTACAACCTACCTAAAACAGAAATTCCCCCAAGAAAGGACAGAGTACGGGATATATGGCTACTCCCCAACAAGAGACCTTCCTGCCAATCCCCGAGGGGGACATCCTGATGGGTATGTCATCTATCAAAACCAGCTAGTTCTCACAAGTGCGTACAATTGGCTCCATCTTGGGCAGTGTGACACCAGTGTCACCCTGCCCCAATCAGATCTGTCCCAGCGCATGCTCAACCTTCAGCTAGAATCCTTTGCTGATGGAATCAAAGGGGCCAACATCCTCAGTTGGCTCCAATCTACTTAAACCCGCCTTTGCATCTGTCAGGTCCCTGAGCCCATGTGGGTTGCCACTGCGTCTGGTTGCCTCACAGGGCCTGCCGCTGTGTGGCTCACCAACTGGGCCAGTCAAGAACTTGACGTTATCTGGGCGGCATTCTGAGACGCTGCCAAGTCCCGCTACAGCAAAACCTTCTCCCCATTGTTGTGGGAACTCCTCTTCTAGCAATCAAACAAACTGGTTCCGTTCCTGAGTACGTTGTTGCCTGGCAACAAGCTCTTGCTGCCGCCCCCAAAGCCATGACCAATGGAAATGCAATGTTACTCACTCTCATCATCAATGGGTTAAAACCCCATATCTGCAAGTGGGTCCCTGTAGGTTGCTGCACCTCCATTGATGACTGCTACAAGACATTGGGGAGGCTAACAACCAGGCTTCAATGGGCTTCTGCCGTACCAGTGACACTCCATCCCAACCTTGTACAACACCTGGCAATGGCCACAATCAAGTAGGCTGCCGCCAGCCCTGCCAGCAGGATAATGGGACTAAACACCCCCGCAAGGGGGGAGCTCCAGCTAGCGCAGCTTGAGGATCAGGGAAAAGCCTGGGAGTTGTAGCAACAAGAGGCCTTGCAACCCCACCTGACCCATCCTCTCAATCCTTGCTTGCAAAGAACTCCTGCCACTACAACATCCATGAAGTCAAAACCCTGGATGTCTTCCAAGTC
Organism: Entomophthora muscae; assembly: GCA_014839935.2. Classification (NCBI taxonomy): domain Eukaryota; kingdom Fungi; phylum Entomophthoromycota; class Entomophthoromycetes; order Entomophthorales; family Entomophthoraceae; genus Entomophthora; species Entomophthora muscae. Next base: position 363,375 of record QTSX02000745.1, on the reverse strand, counting down.
CACAGTGACAACCCCGTACTACAAGCAAGCCACTCCTCAAATAAAGTAACACACTTGTCCTATCCCTTCTGTTTCCGTGGGAACACCCACAAATTACTGGTAGATACTGGGGCAGACCACACTATGGTGGACCAGGCGTTTGCCAACTCTCAGCAATTAGACCAAGTGCCCAGCAGATTCAAAGCAGTACAAGTAGCTGACTCCCGCAGAGTTGCCATCACCCACAAGACAGTACTTTTCTCTGTGAGAATGGGGAACATTCAGGTTAAGCTCTCTGGGCCAATTATGGCAGGGCTTAGCCACAATGTAATTGCTGGCCTCAACTGGCTTCAGCATAACTGTCCCTACATTGACTGGGATACCTCTGTCATCACCCTCAATAGAAATGGGGTGGGGTTCCAGATCTACCCTGTGGAAATGAGCAAGTTACTCCACAATACTGTGTTTGTTAGGATAACAGAGACAGGCTCGTACAATTTCAAGGGGTAAACTAGACTTTAACCAATGCTTAGTCAAAGTTATCTGCGCTGAACCATCTGCAGTCTCTCCCTTAATCTCCTTACTACCACCAGTGCTTTCTGCACTCCTCAAAGAGTACAAGGATGTATTCAGCTAGACACTTGAACAACTACCTCCTCCCCAGGAGATCCAGCACGCTGTACAACTTCAAGGATTGTTACCTAAAGCACAGCCATTATACTGTCTCACACCAAAGGAAGATGAAACCCTCCGCCAGCACCTTGTGGATGCGCTCAATAAGGGCTTCATTTGTCTCTTGTTCTCTCCATATGGGGCGGCTGTCTTCTTCATAGCTAAGAAGGACAGGTCCCTTTGCCTGATCACAGACTACCGCACCCTAAATGAGGTGACGGTTAAGAACAAGTACCCCCTGCCGCTGATTGACGGCCTGTTTGATACACTTGCAGGTGCAAAGGTCTTTAGCAAGATTGATCTCACTGCGGGGTACAACCAGGTCCGTATTGCACCAGGGGATGAGGCAAAAGCTGCCTTCTGCACGCGCTACAGGTTGTTTGAGTGTCATGTCATGAACTTTAGAATGATCAACACTCCCTCTACCTTTGCCATGTTGATGAACAAAGCCTTTGAGGAACTGATTGGAAAGTGTGTGGTGGTGTACCTTGACAACTTTATTGTCTTCAGTCAAGATCATACCATACACCTCTAACACCTCTGTGCTGTCCTTGACACCCTTTTGAAAAACCAGCTAAAAGCTAAACCCTCCAAATGCAAGTTCCTTGAGTTGGAGCTGTTATTCATTGGGCACACCATCTCTGCCCAAGGAATAAAGCCCAACTCTGCCAAAATCAAGGCAATCACCAGCATGCCGCCCCCACCAATGTGGGCCAGGTGCAGACATTCCTAGGCATGGTTGCCTATGTACGCAAGTTCATTCCCAACTGTGGGGAACTAATTGCACCTCTCACTGAGCTCCTAAATACTAAGCAGCGCTTCCACTGGACCCCTGTCAGAGATTGAGCCTTTGAGACGTTGAAGCAAAGGGTCACAACAGCACCAATACTGCAGTTTCCCAATCAAAACTGACAGTACAAACTCGAGACCAATGCCTCTGACAGGGCCATAGGAGGTGTGCTAAGGGTAGAAACTGACAATGGCGTCTTCCTCCTCATGGCATATGAGTCCAGGAAACTTACTGACTTGGAACAACGCTACCCCATCCATGATAAAGAACTGGAAGCAATTGTGCACTGTGTTGAGAAGTGGTGCTGTTACCTGGAAGGAGCTACCTTCCCACCCTGCGTTCTGACAGACCACAAGTTGCTCCAGTACTTCAACACACAATCCCACTTGACACACTGCCAAGAAGGATGGGTTGAGCATCTATCCCCCTACCAGTTGCGCATTGAGTACAAGCCTGGAAAGGAACTTGTCACAGCTGACACTCTTTTGCAACTCTACATAGCGTCCATCACTGGGGATAATGGCTTGGACCCAGGTTAGCCCATGCTTTACCTCTGCCCTGAGGCAACTCACTACAAGGGCCTTAACTTGGTCATCATCTCCAAATTGAAGGACAACAGAAGTCAGTTCACCACCAATGCTGGTAACGTCTGCTGCTGGGCAGAGACAGATGAGAAGATGCCTTACATTCCCACCATACAACAAGGGGACACAATATTGCACTACCACCAAACCCTGGGTCACATCAGAGAGTGTAACCTCTTTGAGATCATGAAACAGAAGGTTTGGTGGCCAGGCATGCTTCAAGACATCTTGGATCTCCTTGAAACTCATGTGCTGTGCGAGAAGAACACGTCCAAACCTGCACCCCCCCAAGTCTGTCCTGCCCATCAAGGCCATGGAACCCTTCAAGCAGTGGGCCCTCAACATTGTGGGGCCACTCCCCAAAGACAGACTGGGAAAGAAGTACATTATCACTGCCATCAACTACTTCACTTGCTGGCCAGTGGCCTGGGCGACAACTAATTACACTGCCACCACCATCACCCGCTTCATTTGCAAGGAAATTGTGGCCCGCTTTGGATAACCCAAACGTCTCATCACAGATGGTGGCCCTGAACTCTTTGGGCACGTCATGAAGGCATACTGCGCCAAGAACACGCTCCAACATATAGTTACAACCCCCTACCATCCTCAAGCCAATGGACGCATGGAACAGTTAAATGGCTCACTGGTTCAATTGATTGCCAATCTCTCACAAGAGCACCCTAACACTGCATGGACTGAACACCTGCCCACCGCTCTACTTATCCTGCAAGCAAGAATCAACAGGGGTACAGGGTTCAGTCCTAGTACCCTGGCCTTTGGAATAACTGACAGTCTGACAGGGGTTGAACAGGGAAAGCTATGGTCCAAGGTTCCTGACAAACCTCCCCTAGTAACAACTCCATCCCTAGACCAATGGCGTGCCAAAGCCGGGAAAATTGAACACACGCGGATTGCAGGAGGGACAAAGCACCTCAAAGCTAGATACGCTGTAGGTGACCCCGTCTACACCTTCAATCCCAATTCTGCCAAGTTGGAACCCAACCACCTAGGGCCCTTCAAGATAGCTGCAGTCTATGACAATCACACTTATCAACTTGAAGATGCCCAAGGAAACACCAAGAAGCTTCACCATGATTGCTTGTGCCCCTGCCTTGCCATCCCCATACAAAAGCTGTTTGTGCGGACCTTCCCAGACCTTCTGCAGACTCTGGTCTTGGTGTCTGATGACAAGCAGGGGGCAAGGGGGGTGTTACAACCAAGTTTCCAGACTCACCTGCTAACGTATCTTACAATACACAGGAGTGCTTGATGAGTCACCCCTTGATGTATCTAATGACATGAACTAATCTGATGGCAATATCAAATGGCAGGTACTTCATCCTAATTAGGAGCACTACCAATTCAACTTGCTGATCCCTGCACAAGTTATTCCTTGGCTCCAAACCTTACATAGAACTTCTCACTATGCCCCCCTTGTGGCCTTGTGGCTTTCCCCATATAGTATATTAATCACAATATTCTACAATAAACAATACCTTATTCTTATTATTCTATCCTTTCTATTGGACTGTTGTCTTCCCCAATTCCAAGTACTGAATCCTCATTGGTTCAGTTGCAACAATTCCCTTGTTCTAACTTTATTTTCAAATTCATCCTGTAGTTGGCCTTTTTTGCTACATCCCCTAAAATTTAATCCTTAGCTGGATTATTACAGGAAGATGGGGGCCTGCTGTTGGTACTTTTTTATTGTTGCCGCCAAATGTCAATTTCATGCCAGCCAATTTTGAAGCTCCTCCCCCCATTATTGAAACTGAAAATTGTGTCCCTTCTCAATGCCCATAATTCTACGCTAAAGATGCATTGATGCTTTCCCGGGTCATTTATCTTGGTTTACTCTGGTTAGTACTAATGGTTCTACTTAATCCTGGAGTTTTAATTGGAAATTTCACAAAAAATATCTGAAGCCGCGTTGGTAGTTAATAATTAATTCTATGTGGATTTGGTTTGTAATTCCCCATCATTTAGAAACAGCTTCATATTATCCAGTAATTTCCATCACAAAAGGGGGCTCCAGGGGGTTGGTATAGTGCCAGAGGTAGGTTGGCAGGTTGGTCTCTAGAGAGGGCAGTTGCCTGGTTGTCTACTTGGACAGAGTTAAGATGGAAGATTGCTAAAACTAGATAAGGTAGGATTTTTTTGAACCAAAGGTTCAATAACTTTATTATTGGAAATGGCAATAGGGCCATCCTCATACCGCCAGGGTTCTTATACCAGGTGATTTTGCTTCTTCAATTTTTGCAGACTTCAGGCCTGTGGACAATTTGCTAGCAGAGTATGGGCCTTGGCTTAGGTTTTCAAGGGTGGCAGATCCTGGTTGGGCTTGCTCTGGTAAGCAGAAGTGGCGATGCTTTTTTCTGCTGCTGCTGTTCACTATATCACCTGAGCCGGCCAATTGCATCACCCATTCTGGACTGGAGACTGGTAGCAGCTGGTGCTCATTGGCAGAGCTAGTGGTAGGCCTTGTCTTAACCTTCTTTAGGAAAGCCACAACCTCTGCATAGGTCTGGGTCTTTAGTGGCACAAGGTTGGCGGCAATCTGATGACTATTTGGGGAATCATCCTTAAAATGCTGGCGGGTTGTGGAGTAATTCAACAACCCAAGTTTGTGACTCAACCAGTTGGAGGTCCCCATCTATCCTGGTTGATGCAAGGCTTTTTATGAGGGCCAGGGGTTGATTCGTGGATTTTGATACAAGTATTGGAATGTTATCCATGAAATGCACACCAGAGGCCAGGTCTGCCCCTGAAAATAACATCACATCCTCTGATGCAGCCAATTGGATCCTGGTAAGTCAGCTGATTCAGATCACAGCAGAGACTAGAGATCCATGATCAGACAGAGGGCAAAATACATGCACCCAGAATGATATATATAGCATTATTCACAGGCATCATCAAACAACCCTTTTACACCCCACATTGCACGTCTGGCAAGCCTCAGGCATTGGAAGGCTTAATTAAACTACATCATTACTCCTATTACTTTGAGCTTGAACAGAATGGATGATACAGGTCCTGATAGTATCTGATTAACCCAGGCTAATATTCCTGCTTACAGCTGGGCAGCTGTAGGCAAACCCTGACCAACTTTGCTAGGATGGTTCTGCTATACCAGGCACCAACTTTGGAAAGTGGCTCACCCCTTATATACAAAGCAACCTGGGTAGAATATTTTTGCTGGCAAGCTTGGCTTGTCCTGGATTTGGGTCCTGGGTGGGTTGAGTTGCAGGACATCTTCCCCAACTTGGAACCTTGCTAGGGGAGTTGTGCACAAGTTTTGATATACCTGTCAGAGAATGGTTGGGACACTTGATCCATGGATCCTAATGGGAGCGGCCCACATCCCCAAAAGAAAGGTTATCTTGTGTTGCACAAGATGTGCATGGGCATTGCTGTTATAACTGTGCTGGGCTAGCAAGTTACTGGGGGGTATTTTGGAGGCTAGATAATCATCTTTATTGGGATGTATCACTTATATAGCTTGGGGAATTGTTTTAAGAGGGACATGGTTGGGACAATCAATCAGTTGGATTGGGCAGGGGTGGCTTGAACCTTATAATGAGTCAAGCGCCAAATTGAGCTGCCCACTGAGTAGAGATTGTTGCGAGGTCCTGTTACCTTGTTTGGGAACTTGGGTTGGCTTAGGCATTTGTCTTCAAGTTGTGGGGAAGTCAGTTTGAGTGGTGCAAGGTCTCTTGTGTGGAACTTTTCTGGGGGTCAACCCCACTGCTTTGACATTGTGTGGCATGCTTTCAACTATAAATGGTGGCAGTAAATATACCGTATATATCCTCACCGTTTCTTGGACTATATTTGGTTTCCAAGGGGTTAGGTCCTAGAGGCAGGTTGAAGGTTATCTTTGGATGCAGTTTTAAAATTGTCCAGAAATCCCTTGGGGTTGATAGGGTTCACTGGCAAAGGTCCATTTTGGGGATAGATGACCTTTTGGGTCCATGTAAAGTCAGCCAAGGGTCTTCCCTGGAGCTACTTAGAAGCTGCACTTTACAGGGAAAAAACTTGCGGTAGGGTGATGAGGGGTTTCAAGTCGGTAAATAAAGGTATGGTTGGTCAGATTTCTGCTGCCCCGACAGGAAAATGGGTAGGCGGGCTTGAATCGGAATATCTATTCAGAGCCAAGAAAGGAAGTCGGTTATATTTCAGCTGGTGAAGGACCACGGATCAAGGGGTTTATAAAAATGTAGCTTTGGGATTGAGCTGAATCCAAGGTGCTAGATCGGGTTACTGCCATGTCTGTTTGGTATATTGTACTTGGCCAGAAGTAGAGATGTAGTTTGATTGGGTGGTGGGAGTCATGAGATGCCGCTTATAGAAACATTGTCGTGAGCCGGAAATGGTGGCCGACGAGGGGCAGGGTTAAAGCATGCGGGTGTTTGTTCTGAGTAGAGCACTATGTGTGCTCTAGAACTGACTCGTGGTTTAGCCATGATATCTGACCTCGAGCTCAGGTGTTATGCGTACATGGATGCTGCCTAATTCCTTGTATGTTGAGGTTTGGCTCGCTCGGCAAAAGGGTTCAGCATCCAATTCAGGTTGGTAGCTGCCTTTCAAATGGGAATTTTTATCAAATAATTTAGGCTTGCCAATCATACTTGTCCAATCGTACTTGTAATGAGCGTTGATTTTGATATAAGTACCAATTCTATCCTAATTAACCATTCGTAAATCTGTTCCAGTTTCAACAAGGCGAAACGAATTCAAGGTGCCGAACCATCCTCCAATACCCAAACTTAAAAATATAAATCAAAACAATTAATTAAATTCACCACCGATTAAAAATCAAATACCTATGCACTTTCCGTCCCCTATAAAATCTATTTAAAGATCCATTTTAACGGGAAAAATCTCTACCGATTACGTAATAATTGAATCCGGTATAATAAAAACGATAAGTATGGTTGGATCAGACGTTTTAAAATGGTTCCATGGTGAGCTGTTTAGATCCAAGCTAAGGATTCACCTTGAACCTTACTCAACGGCGTTGCAGGCATATCAAACTCCACCAATCAGAGGTCTTCCTAGAAAGCTACAGGCGTCATGGATGATAATTTTATCAATAAAGTTATATAAACCAGTTATATAAACCAGTCATGATGGGTTCACCATTAATTGGGTGAATACGTCTTCGACTCGCTGTCTTTATGGGAGCTCTAAGCAGGTTAAGGGTATAAAATTTGATTGGGTAGTTGTCAGGATTGGTGATATATGCAATCCCGATTAGGTGTGTAATCAGTGAAGAGGGGCAATAGCAAACCTCAGAGTTGACCCGGACTTTCATATGCCACCTAATGCACGCGTCCACGTGATTGTTGCTTTGATGAAGGGTGTTGGCCATGAACCTTGATCTATTTTGTTATCTAATTTTAAATGCGCTATTTCTTTAGTGCAATTAATGATTTGATTGGTTGGATAGGGGCTTTGTTGAAGGGACTCGGGTATAAGTTGTTGCCAATGCGAATTACTGCCTCAGATGTCAAACTCGGTCATCAACGAGGCGACGCCTAAAGAGGCCGTTATCCCTGTTGAAGAAGAGAAGGTGCGGGTCGATAGTGTTGCTGATGAATCCAAGAAGAGAAGCACAAGGAGTAAGCTTAAGCTGGGGTTGCTGCTGGTATTGGTGCTGGTGTACTATGTCGTAAGCATGGTTTTAACTCCCGCCAATCCCCTGATGCGCACTGTGATCTGTGGCTTTATTGCCTTGAAGATCTTCTTCAAGTTCTTCCCAGTGCGGCGCATAATACGGCCCGCTTCCCGCTCCCTGGATCCTCTTGTATCCAAAGCAAGGGGTATTCCCAGTCTGGTCAGGAACGGGGTTGGGGCAACATTGATTGTTGCTCTACTGCTGTCAGTGACGTTTGGATTCCAAGAAACCGATGCAGGGACCATCATGCAGCGGTGCCAGTCTATGCTGGGACTGGTGGTGCTAGTAATTCTGATGGTCGTCTCATCGCGCGACTTCCGTAGCATCAACTGGCAGACGGTGATAGCAGGGATCCTCCTACAGCTCCTAGTAGGGCTGTTCGTGATGAAGACGACGGTTGGGAAGGATTCCTTCCGGTTCCTTTCTGACCAGTGCGCATCGCTGCTTGGGTTTGCGATGGAGGGGAGCACGTTTGTGTTTGGACCGCTGGCCAAGACGCAAGCGTTTGTCTTCTCGGTGCTGCCCTCGATCCTATTCTTTGCTGCATTCATCCAGATCCTGTATTATTTGGAGGTGATGCAGTGGATCATTGCCAAGTTTGCTTGGTTCTTCAAAGTGGTGATGGACACTTCGGGGTCCGAGTCGGTTGTAGCGGCAGCATCGCCCTTTGTTGGGATGGGAGAGTCTTCATTGTTGGTCAAGCCGTTCCTCCCTGAGATGACGCGTAGCGAGCTGCACCAGATTATGAGTTCAGGGTTTGCGACAATTGCTGGCTCGGTGCTGATTGCTTTCATCAGCTTCGGCATCAACCCCGAGGCTCTAATTACCTCCTGCGTCATGTCAATCCCCTGTTCCCTTGCCCTGTCCAAGCTCCGCTATCCCGAGACTGAAGAGAGCAAGACCAAGGGGCACATTACCCTATCGTCAGAAGAAGAGCGGGAAAGCAACCTCCTCCATGCCGCCACCAACGGTGCTGCTCAGGGAGTCACGTTGTGCCTACTGATTGCGGGGACTTTACTTGCCATTATTTCGCTGATTGCCTTGGTGGACTCCCTCCTCACCTTCTTTGGCAGCTTCCTTCGCATCAAGAACCTCACGCTCCAGCTGATGGGTGGTTACATCTTCCTGCCGTTTGCCTGGCTGGTTGGGACTCCAGCCGGCGAATGCGAGGCGGTGGGGCAACTGATGGCGATGAAACTATTTGCGAATGAGTTTGTTGCGTTTGGCCGGCTGGCCGAGTTGCAAAAGGCCGGCGTGCTTTCGGCGCGGGCCTCCACCATCGCCACCTACGCCCTGTGCGGATTCGCCAACTTTGCCAGCGTCGGCATCCAGGTTGGCTGCCTCGGTGCCATGGCCCCCACCCGCAAACGGGATCTGGCCGAGCTGGCCATGAGCGCCATGTTTACTGGAACCATCTGCACCTTTGTCTCCGCCGCCATTGCTGGCCTCCTGATCTGATAAGCTACCTCACCTGCACCCAAATACCCCAGTAAACCTATTTTAATCTCTACCGCTATAACTGTGGCGGCTGTTCGAGCATAAATGCTGGGAATAAAGTATCCAGGAGATTTAGAAAGGCACCCGTCAAGCAGCATATACCGCTGGAAACCACTTACCAGAACGTAGCCAAGGACGGCGACGATCATTGCTTAGCTTCTGAAACATAAGACCATGGCTTTTAACAAAGATCAATCAAAGCTATACCCTTTTCAGGATACAACCAAAGGTCTACATGAAATTGAATCACTTGATTGCATTGCCAACGCAAGATCAACAGCAGTCTAACCCACCAATCCAGAATCGAGACACTAGCAACTCCACCACCAAACAGAAATACTCAGCCGCTGTGTATAATGAGATGCAAACAAGAATGATACCTAACTATCTAAAACAAGCCCCAGGATCTAAAACATGAATTATAAAAGCATCGTTCCAGGCATTTAAATATGGAATAAAGTCTGGAAAAATGGGCATAGATCAATTTAGCGACCCTAGGACAGACTAAATACCCCCCCAAAACCCCCCAATCAAGGCATAGAAGATCTATACGCAGGCAGCTGGAAAGTGCACAATCCAATTAGTTAACCATATTTCCATAAAGAGCTGACCGTAAAACCAGGGCTGCAGCTTAATTGAGCTCAATCTAGCATTTTATTGCACTTTGAAATGTAAGTAACACAACAACAGTTTAGCAATGCAGCCAGCATGCGCCAGGGTCAATGGCATCCCTGTCAGGTAAAAGAGTGTGTTAGTGGTTTACAGGTACCAACTCATGAAGGAGATGAGAGAGCAATGGATACTGTTGAAACTGCACAGAAACAACAACCAGTTCAATCTGCACAGGTAAAAGGGCTGCAGAGCATGAATTCAAGGGTGCCCAAGCTATCAGAAAGGCTACCAAGGTAGCCACATCTAAACCCATGAACAACAGGGAGATCAAGCTGGATTCTTTGATATCTGACCCCATTTACTGCCAGAAGTCAGCCGCAACAACTATTATACAGAAGGTTTGGCCAGCGCTTGGCACTAGCTATGAGCCCCATGTAAGCGGTAGTAGCCAAGACAAAGACAAAGATCCAGAGCTTTACAGGACTGTGGAGGAGCAGCCACTGTTGAAAGAGGACACAGCCCCCTACAGCAAACTGCCTATGCCCTGAATGCCAGTCACTGCACAGGATCCCAATTCACCATTGGCCAGAAAGTTGGCTCATAAGGCTGTTTCTGGCATGAAGTGCCTTATTCTCATTAAACTAATCCAGTGCACATGTAGACTTAAGAAGGCTCTAGGTGACACTGGAGTGGATTCACAGCTTTCCAACCATCTGTACAACTGGTACCTCAACACCAGTCAAACTCTCCAGATGGGGAAACCCAGGCACCTTTCAGCCCTGCTCACCAAGGACCACAACCCAGCCAATTTGCAGTGCATCAACCAAAACTACCACCTTGGACTGGCAAACATACTGCTTGACCAAGCCATCTTTCAGGACCAGGGCTTCAATCCCTCCCTCTACCGCCAGGTCAGAGGGCTGCACTTCTTGTGGGGAAAGCTTGGGGAATATTCATATAAAAGTAACTGCCTGGTCAATACTGTGCTCTGGGAAAATTTTCAGGGGTGTGCACTGCTCTCAAGGACTTAGGGGCGGTTAAATTATTTTGTGTTAAAAAATCAGTGTCACATCATCTACGTCAAATCCATATGGCTATGCCCTCTGAGGTGCCCAGGGCGGAGCCTCTCAGGGTTCAGCTGGCTCCTAAGCTGATTTTTTATCAGCTCTTTCTGACCAAACAGGACTGAGCGGTAATGAATAGTCAAGGGATGTTATAATAGCCAAGCTCCCTATAGTTTTTCAGATCAATCCAAGATTGCCTTAAGCGGGCTAGCCCAAGGTTTATCAACAGCATTATGCTGGATACACTTAGGCTTGGCAGGGTGGGTGTCAGGGATCCAGTCTTGGGCGGCCAGCCTGTTGTTTTCAGAGGTAACTTGGGCCGGTTTTTTTGCGGGCAATGCCCACCACAAGAGGAGAGCTAACTTAAAAGGTAGGAGGCAGACTTTCCCACCCAAGACCACAGGCCGGCGGCTGGGATTATAGTGTCAATTGCCCCTGTGAGGGTGATGTACACAATCCCAAACAGTTTATCAGTATGATCAGTTAGGAGGTCAGGTGCAGAAGTAGACATGGGTTTTGGGGTCACAGGCGGTTCCATGGACAGGTTGTAAGCAGGGAGATAATTGAATTTTCCTCTAAACAACTTGGGTGTTGAAAATATCCACAGGCCTTGTCAGTTGTATCTAACTGCAGATTGTATGTGGGCCAGGGGATTGAGTTTGAGTATCTTTTCTGGGGTGTAATATTTGTATTCAGACTTCAGAAGGTAGTCGGTAAAGTGGACGGGTCCAAAGAGTACACCAGGAGGACAGAAAACAGCAGGCGGTAGGGCAGGCGGGCCAGGAGATCTCAAACTGAATTGGTAGATAGCAAATACAAAATAAGGCAATAGCTGTATGAGCCAAATTAACATAACCTTTATTCAAAAATGGCAATAAGTTTGAAGAGCGGGGTTCTTGGGTCTATATAGTACCCCCCCTTCAAACTTAACATTTTCCATGGGGGGTTCATCAGGGCATTGGGGAGGCCAGGGCTGGGGAAACTGGGTGCTTGGGTCCAAAGGCAGCAAAATGTCACTTGGCCCGGGGGTTCTTTTATTGGTCAGGAATCTCAATTTGGCTGCCTGATTATCTTTCTTTAGTGTCAAGGTCATGAGACCAGGTTGCGGGCCTGTACCTCTTTCCTGGGTTGGCTCTTGATTGGTTGCTGGTGTAGACTTTGAGTTTGAGAAGCTGATAGTTTTCAAATCAGTGCCTTCATTAGGCGCTGTAATTAATACTCTATTTGGCGAGATGATTTCTTTGGTTTGTCTCTTTTTACCGCATGAGTCAATATGCTTGGTATCAGCTTGTGGGAGCTAGATCCCAGAAAAACGTGGGCAGGTGGTTCTGCGGTCCACAAGCCCGGCAGCCTAAAGGAATCCAGGTTCAGGGTTTAATTCCTGCTCCCGGGCCTGGGTTTCTAGAGAGGAAGAATTGTCAGTCCTGACAGTGGGGTATTCTCAAGGGATCTCTCAATTTCCTGATCAGTGTGCTGATAGGCCCATGACAATTGGCTGCAGCGGCAAGATCTCTTCTGGCACATCTGCCATCCCAAACCTGGTTAGGATATCTTTGTCTGGCTTAAGCAAGTTGTCAGGGGAGGGGTTTCAGCTGTACAGGGCTGTGTTTGATCTGTTCTGGTTGGAGCCGTCCCTTCTGGCCAAGAGGATGGTCAAGGTTTACCCCCATCTGGACCGTGCATCTGGCTGTGCCCTGAAGCTCAGTCAACTGCTTAAGGGGCCTTCTTGCTCTGCACTGTTGTCACGCTTTTTGCATTACAGCGCCACAATCATTTGAGATTATAGGGCACAAGACATTTGCTTGAACACAGTCCTATGTGAGAATATGAGTAGTATTGTATCAGAAGAGCCAGGATCAAATGAAACCATGATTATTGTCCAGTGCTGGCTTCTGATTGCGCAGAAGCACTTAAGGATAAGAATAAAGGTCAACCAGATTAAAGATATATCAAAGATGATCCAAGGCTAAAGCCTCCAAGATGATTTTATTGTAAATGATTAATTCTTCTTATACCTTCTTCAGGGTTAATCTCTGGGCTGCTAGCAATGTCTTTTAGGACATTCTAACACGCCCCCAATTTGGGTAATTTAATCATCTAGGTTTGGCACTTATTGCACATCAACCAATAGAATATCTTCATCTTCACCCAGCACAGGTATTCCTTTCTGGCATATAATAATTTAGTAACTTCAGGATCACTTCCTAGTTTCCTGACATACTACAAGCTTAATGCTTATTAAGGCAACCTCTGGAATTAACTCATACAGAATAGAGAATCCTTCATGTCAACAATTCTCAAAAATGTTTTTCTTATTTTCAATATTAAAGATTATTTTTTCTTGATTAAATAATTGGCACTGATAATAGAAGCAATATTTGATTTTTATTTTGAGCTTTTAATTGAAATTATAAAAGATAAAGCAAAAACAAGTTTTGAAATTGTTGACATGGAGGATGTTTCATTCTGTATGAGTTAATTCTGGAGGTTGCTCTTATTAATGTGATAAATATGGGGGTTTGAGATAATAAGGTATCAAACCCAGCGCCTTGGCACTTAATGTAAAAGTAAGGCAGGGCCTTGGCACCTGCAATGTTTGCCAGGCAGCGCTTGACGTAAAAGCAGTTTGGCGCTTTGGCGCCTAATCCAGTTGCTAGGCAGTGCCTGTGTTTTTTAAAGTGGCACAACAGTAAATCATGTATCATTTAGTGCCACAGCAGCGCTTATCATTGGCTACTTTGAGGTTCAGGTCAGCAGGCCACTGCTGATCCAATATTCATATGATTTATACTACTGATATAGGTTATTTGGCAGCTGCAATTCATATCTGCGAGCTCTATCATAATTAGCATCATTGTATTTTATCCTACTAATTTATGGTTTTGGTTGCAGCAACCCTAATCCGTGAGCTCCGTCATAATTGGCATCATTGTTTGGTCAAAATCCCCAACAATCATATATCAGCTTATATGCTTCTCTCTTGCCGTTATTTTCACTTGGCTTAGACCTGTTGATGCCCATCCTATATGTAAAGTTTGCCTATCACATAGCCTGGAGATAAGTATCATTGGCTCACAGATTGAGTTCACTGCTTTACTTTAAACTTGTGCATTGTGGCTAAGATGGCTATCCAAACACTGGCTCATGGAGCAATTTATACCTGTCTGCATCACTCTATCAGATTGATATAAAGGTGAACCAAGCAGGTGTTAAGGAAAGCTCTCAACATGGTATAGCATATTTTTATTAAGCAAAACATAATTTTATAGTATATGAATATATGCTGTTGCTATATATTAGCCTGTAATAAGAATTCTTTTTAACTTGAATAAAAGGCTAAAATGTATCACTGAGAAGCTATAAGATCAAGAATAGAAATAGAAATAGACCAAACTATATTGGGGTGTCTATCCTTTCTGGCAACAATGAGTCCACCTGAATGCCATCTCCTGTCAATATGGGTGGTGTACAACCTTCACTGCCACACTGTATATGTGGATATGGTTTGATTAAAAGACTCCCAACAGCTTGTGAACAGGAGTGTTGTGGGTTAAAGATGCGGGAGCAGCTTTCCTGCCAGGGCTGCAAACCATAGATTCCCACCAGGACCAAGGTGTTGTGGTAGTTTCTATAATGCCTGGTATTCCCTGTTCTAATTGGAAAGCTTGGGATTTGGGTAAACCATGATCCAAGTTAATCAAATTGACAGATTTAAACCAAACTGTTGATTGAAAATGGGTTACTGCTTCCCCGGTTTGTTAGCTGGATTAAATTACCCCGTGCAAGTTGAAAATGATAAATAAACATAATCTGACAGTCACTTGATACAACCTCATTTATCAAAATGATCAGCATGAATTAATCACTCAAGGGTTTTTGCACACTGGACAAAGTACTCTTTATATGATGTAGAAAGAATAGAAGCCATGGATCCAGGTGATATTGCTTAGTCAAAATTTTGGTACATATTGAAAAATCTTTCACAGTTCAACTCTTAAGAGCTGGGTCCTCCCTAAATTACTCAATAAAACCAAATGCTTTCCTGGGCAAACTATTGCTTTACAGCCCCTCCAGTAGTGGGCCAACTCTGCCACATTCCCTATAACTTGATCTTAAGCCAAATTATCACAGGACAATGGGCCCTGCCTTGGGTAATTTGTTGTCTGTGCCTCCTAATGCTACTCCAATGCCCCAGGATCTTGGTGGCTTTCCTGCTGAATCTGAAGCCAAGACAGAAATAACTTCTCAATGCCCAGAGTTCTACACTGAATATACTCTAATCCTTTCTCAGGCCATCTACCTAGGGCTCTTTTGGTTGGGGCTAATCATCTTGTTGAACCCCAGTATGTCCTTGGAAATTTTACAAACCGGTATTTAAAGCTTCCTTTTGTGGTTGATTATCAACTCTATATGGATTTGGGTGGTGATTCCCCACCGCATGGAGACTGCTTCTTATTGCCTGTTGGTTTCTGTCCCATTACTCAACTCTTCTACGCCTGAATTTTTGGGAGCTTTTTGTCATGAAGTTGTTTTCTTCTTCTCCTGTTCCGTCAAGATATCTGTGTTTACCATGTTCATCTGTATAAGCTCCTTCTTGAGCTTCCAGTTTGGCCTGTTTTTTAATCTGTGGTTTCCCTCTCCAGTTGTAGTGGTCAAGACTGGTTCTATTGTTTGCTGGTCCTGTTGCAGCATGTTATTTTAGCGTCTGGACTACTATCCTGCTCTGCCCACCAATGAGATTTCTTGCAAAGTTGCCTCAGCACTGTCATCCTATTCTGGATCCATACTCAGTCATAAATCTCAGGCTTATCATGTTATGGCAAATGTTTCAGTGGATGTGTGTGAATGGTTGTTGTCCCCAGTGGAGTGCAGCCCACGTGTTTTAACCAAGAGTGCATCCTTATACTCTTTGTTAAATACTGTGTGTGTACTAATTAAGGAGCTAAAAGTCTACCAAAAGTTGTACGCCTTTTATCAGGGCACTATTCCCCTGTCAATATTCCTTCCTCAGTTTCTGGCTTATTGTCAAACCATCAATGTTCTTGAAGCAAATAAGCTCTCAGGGTTATGGCTAGAAGTTGACCAAACTGCATATTATTTAGTAGTTTGGGATTATCTGTTAACCACAACTGAGGCCTGAAAAGCCAAATCTTTTCTCTGATCTCAAATTATTCTGCTACCAAACAATGTGTGTTGGCAATTGAAGCCAAACCTGTTGCTTGTTCATGATTTTCTGGGTCTCATCCCGCTGTGGCTTCTTTGGGCCACGTGCAAGAGCGCACTTTGTGTGTGTCCTCTCATCCTCAGTTGGCAATCTTGAATAAACTGGCGGATGGTGAAGAGGTAGTTGCCGCTGCCACTTCTGAAAGCTCCCTGGCTATGTTGTAGTGTGTGCATCCAACAAAGTTGTCTGGTGATGAAGTGGGTGAGTTACCAATGGTTCCTATTGACTGTGACCGCCCTGTTGTTCCTGAGGCTGTTCAATAAATGGTTGAGTGTTACTTTCAGGAGCATAATTTCTCCTTATCTGTAGTCTGTACTACTAAAGAGAAGCAGGATCCTGTTGAGGCTGCTTGATTTGTGGCAAATAAATCTGCTTCAAGTTACTTCTTTTTTACAATAGCATTGATAATGATCAAACTATCTTCTGCCCTGCAATTTTTTTGAATACTAGTGCTTCCAAGAACTTCATGAGCATGGAGACTGCAGAGTTGTTGCAGTTGAAGTATCATCCCAGCATGTTGGTCAGAAAGGGTATTAGCCAAACTTTCCTGTCTTTTCAATTGAAGAAGCCAGTGATCTTTTTTGTTGCAGGTAAGTCCTTTGCTGCTTGATTCTCCATATGATCCACTCTTATGTACCATATTATCTTGGGGTGGGGTGGTGGCAGGATCTTAATGTGTCAACTCTCCTCAAGGAAAACAAATTTTAGGTTGACCATTCCTCAAGTATTACCGTTTGCATTCCATTGCTGGGGATGTCTGAGTTAGAGCAGTCTTCCCAGACTATCCAGGCAGTTCCTGTTTCTATGTCTGTGAGTTTGGATTGGCCAGTATGCCTTCAACCTTGGTTAACAGCTTTTGACTCTAATAGGGGCAAGGTTCTCCCCAAGCATACTCAGTTTTATTTTGACTTCAAGGTCACAGTTGATCTCATCTGCATTACTTCTCCTATTTACCTTTTGACTTTAAAGGAGGATACATGTTTGGAGGTGTGGACTTGTGACAGTTTGGCAAAAGAATACATCTTCTAGAAGTGTTTTTTATCTGTTCTCTGTTGTTGTTTGTCCAAAATTCAGATGGGTCTCTAAGACCATGCATAGACTATAGAAACCTAAACAATATCACCATTCTGGATCCCTTTTAATTGCCTCTTGAAGCGCAAATCTCTTGTTGTGTTGAGAAGGTTAAGGGTTTCTCAAAACTTTATCTTTTGAACGTGTTAAATCAGATTAGGATAGCAGAAGAAATGGAGTGATTGACTGCATTCAGAACAAAGAAAGGCATCTTTCAGTTTTGTATTATGCCTTTTGGTTTTAATGCTCCTACTTGTTTTTGGCGGTCAATCAATTCAGTCTTGGGGGATCTCCTGGGAGTATGTGCCATTGCATATATGGACAGCATCTTGGTGTTTTCTCCAGATGATGAGTCTCATAAGGCCCATATGTTGGCAGTGGTAGAGTGTATCCTCCAGGCTAATTTGATCATTAAAAGGAGTAAGTATGAATTTTTAAAGGTAAGGTTATCTTTCTGGGTAATATTATCTTTGAGGATGATCACACTATTGCCACTGACAAGGAAGCAGCAGTTTGTGAGTATGCTACTCCTGTGACAGTTTCCCAACTTTACAGTTTCCTGGGTACTTTTACTTTTTTTGAAAAATTTTACTCCTCATCTGTCTGAAGTGGTGTCCCCCTTGTATTTGGATAGCAGGAAAACAACTTTGGTCTGGACGCCTGAGTGCGCAAAAGCGTTCACAGCAGTCAAGGCTCTTTTTTTGTCTTCTCCAGTTTTATAACATGTGGACCCAGAGCTTCCTTTTGTGGTCTCCACAGATGCCTTCAAATATGCTGTGGCCAGTGTATTGCTAAAAACTGCCAGTGATGGTGTTGAAAGAATGGTAGTGTACTTTTCCTGGAATATGGAGGCTTGGGAACACAATTACATGATTTACAACAAGGAAATGTTGGGGGTTGTGGAATCTTTAAAGCATTGGCATCACCACCTCATGTCAGTCTGTCATTCTTTTGTGGTAAGAACCGGCCATAAAGCTCTCCTGTACTATTTTCAACCCAGGGTTTTGTTGGGTTGTCAAACTAGATGGCATGGGGATCTGACAAGATACAAGCTCTGCTACAAGTTCATTAAAGAAATTGGTAATCACTTGGCTAATGTGTTGAGCAGAAACCCTTCCCAGCTCCCAGATGCTAGTTTGGAATTCATGTTTAACACACATACTTTGATTCTGGATGAGGCTGTGGTCCCCTTTGTATTAACTCTGCCTGCTATGCTTGCAACAATTTCTTTAGCTAAGGGTGCAGACCTCAACTTGTATTCCAAGGTCAAGTTTTTGCAGCTGCTGTCCAAGGATTACAACAGGTTATTGAAATTAGCTTGTGAGCATCCAGTTGACCAGCCACAGGGTTACCACAAGATAGGACTAGCGCTTTATCATCAATGTTGTCTATGGGCTTCAGAAAGAACTATCAGAGACAAAATCATGGAGGTGCATCACACTTGTCCTACATAGGTCACCCAAGGAAAACAAGAAAGTTGAGCTAATCCGCTGACAATTCTCTTGAAAAGATCTGACAGTGCAGGTGGAAGCCCATGTTCAGGATTGCTTGGTGTGTTTTTGGTCCAAGGCAAGCAGAAACAAGACTACTGGTTTTTTGGTTCTATTGCAACTGGCTGCAGGGCCTTGGACGTTGGTATCTGTAGATTTCATTGGAGAACTCCCTGACTCTAATGGGTTCAATACAATCATGGTGATGGCAGATTGATTTACAAAAATGTCACATTTTGTTCCTTGCTCAACCACAATTACGTCAGTGGAGAAAGAAAGGTTATTTGTAGACAGAGTCTTCTCACTACATGACATCCCAATGGATATAGTAAGTGATTGTGGACCCCAATTTATTGCCCAGTTCTCAGAAGCCTTCATGGGGATCCTTGGGATCAAGCTCTGCCACTCCACTGCTTTTCATCTCCAGTTGGATGGACAAACAGAGAGGGTAAATCAAAGTTTGGAGGTCTATATAAGATGCTACACCAACGTGTGACAGGATGACTGGTGCTCAAATCTACCCATGGCAGAGTTCACATATAATAACGCTCCAAACACGTCAACTTGGGTTTTATCATTCTTTGCCAATGTGGGTTATAATATGTTGTCTAACATGGGTCCTAGACTAGTTACCAAAGTAGAGGCTACAACTGATCAAGCTGCTGCATTGAAGCAGGTCCATCAGGAGCTCCAGGTTACTCTTGCTGCTGATATGAAAAATTACAAGAAATACACATATTATAAACGCTAGGAGGGTCCCACTTACTGGCCAGGTGATCTGGTCATGATTGAGACCTGTAACATGAAGTTGAAGGTCCCATGCTGCAAGTTAGGGCCAAAGCAAGTAGGTCCTTTTAAAATTGAACACAAGATTGGTCCTTCTACCTACCAGTTGGAGTTACTGCTCTTCTTTAAGATTTTCTGCACCCTTCATGAATGTCTTATTACTCTTTTCTGAGGTACCAAGGTGGCTTCTTTCCAACCTGTTCTTGTGGAAGGGGAGCCCAAGTACAAGTTGAATTGCATTTGGGAATCTGGTAAGAATTGCTGTCAGCTTGAGGGTTTGGTATATGGGAAAGGTTATCCTGACTCTAAGAATTCTTGGGTTCCACACTATAGCTGTTCTAATTCCCCTGATCACATCCAAGAGTTTTACAACTGTAATCCTGCGGCTAGCGGTCATCCTGAGCTTACCTTGGGGTCAAGGCAAATTCCTCCTTCCCACAAGAATTTCTCCCTGCCCACCTTCCTGATGGGGGTATTGTGCCCCAGGCTAAAGCAGAGGGTAATCTCACGGTAGGTTAATAATGCCTGGAATTACTTGCCCTATTTGCAAGGCTCAAAAGTTGTGCAAACCATTAACCAGATTAACTGATTTAACAGATCTAAACTAAACTGTTTATTAGAAATGGGTTACTGCTGCCCCAGTTTGTCAGCTGGATTCAATTACCCCTTGCAAGTTGACACTGATAAATAGACATAATCTTTGAGTCACTTGATACAACCTCATTTATCTTAATGATCAGCAGAAATTAATCACTCAAGGTTTTTTGCACACTGGACAAATTACTCTTTATATGATGTAGAAAGAATAGAAGCCATGGAGCCAGGTGATATTTCTTAGTCAAAATTTTGGTACATATTAAAAAACCTTTCACAGTTCAGCTCTTAAGATCTGGGTTCTCCCTATATTACTCAACAAAACCAAAAATTCTCTTGGTATAACTCTTATTTTACAATGCATCCAGTAGTGGGTCTACTCTGCTACATCCCATATAAATTGATCTTAAGTCAAATTATTACTGGAAGATGGGGCCCTGCCTTGGGTACTTTGTTGTTGGTGCCTCATAATTTTAATCCAATGCCCCAGAATCTTGGTGTTTTTCCTGCTGAATATGAAGTCAAGACAGTTCTATCCTTTTAATGCCCAGAGTTCTATGCTGAAGATACTTTAATCTTTTCTCAGACAATTTACCTAGAACTCTTTTGGTTGGGTTTAATCATTTTTTAAACCCCAGCGTTTCTTTTGAAAATTTTAACAAACAGTATTTGAAGCTTTGGTGGTGGTTAATTATTAACTCCCTGTGGATTTGGGCGGCTATTCTGCACCACTTGTAGACCTCTTCATACTACCCAGCAATTTCTGTCATAAAAAGCCAACCC
The DNA here is from genome assembly GCA_014839935.2 of Entomophthora muscae. Classification (NCBI taxonomy): domain Eukaryota; kingdom Fungi; phylum Entomophthoromycota; class Entomophthoromycetes; order Entomophthorales; family Entomophthoraceae; genus Entomophthora; species Entomophthora muscae. The sequence goes on along the minus strand of QTSX02000745.1, from coordinate 342,546 downwards.
CTTGCTTTTAGTAATAATTTGAAGCAGGCTCACATTTTTCCAGGGATTATGATTTGACAATCCACTAACAAATTTATGGCTTATCTTTTGAGAAAACCTGGGGTGAAACATCTCTTATCCTTCCCCAAGATTGAAACAATTAATATGTAATTGTAATACCCAAGATCAATGGGGATTAGTTGAACCAGGTAGGGAAACAGGCTGAAAATCTGAAATAAATTCAGTGTAGTGACAATAGGGTAGACTTTTATTAACCATTTGATCACCTTGGTGTGTGTATTATATTGCCCAAATCTGCCAAAAAAAAGTACAACATGACGTACTACACAGAGGTGTAGATGGCCAATAGCATGATTGACGCGGGGACACATGTAGAGGCCACAGAGCACTATAGAAAGAGTTAAGTTATGCTAACTCTAAGAGGGGCATTCCTCCAAGTTCTTCAGGTGAAGGTATTTACACAGGGGGATTCCACTGTTATTCCCAATCCCAAGGAAGGCTGTTAACACAGCTGTGAAGATGATGTGGTTAATATTCACAAGTTAGTCTGGATAGTTGGTTTTTTATGGCCTGGAAGGAGAAGAAATAATAAGTATTATTAATGGGAATAATCTCTCAATGATAGCACAGCTTATCACTGAGAGGTGGCTCTTTATTTATAGTGCACCCAATGGTGCCAACTTTTTTAAATGAGAGTGAAAACAAGGGATTAGAAAGCCCAAAAGTTTGAACTGAGAGGGTTGGAGTTTGGAAGTTAGAGGGTAGCCAAAGCCTTGTTCCTTTGTTATTTGTGGCTGGGTGGGTGTCATATGTTTGGACTGTTGGGTATAGCTAGCAAGAATTAGACCTGGTAACTTTTAAATTACTATACCTGAATGCAGGGTATTAAAACTAAAATGGAGTGAAAAATATGTAGGGGTAAAAACTTATGTTTATTTCATATAGAAACCAAGTATATATAGGGAGGTGGGAAATTGGTAGAGGGGAAATTGTTGGAGTGAGAGGCCTGAGAATTAGGCCAGAATTGGCATCAATAAATAATCAAAATATCAATATCAATATGAACTATTAATTTTGCACCCAGAAGTAGGGATCAATTGAGCAATTGGATTGTTGATATTACTTCCATTTAGCTTTACAGACTCAAGTGCCAAATAGGTACTTTGATTCTGGAATTAAAGGCCTTATTTGTTGCCCCTTGGTGTAACCTCCAAGTTGCCAAATTACTGAGAGAAGTTGAGTGAATCCAGAATGCTCTTAGATCCACTAATTCTTGATTTATTGGTTGGACAATTGCCTGTGTAATTGTGTTCCAGAATCTGACTTCAGACCCAATGACCATCAAATCCATTACATTCTAGCACATTGTGACAGTGGGAAATTCTTGACTTGGTCCAATAAATTCTGGATTTTCTACTGCCAGAAAGAGAATTGGGATCAGGGTGGCCTCAGTTTCTATATTTAACTGAAGTGGCATATCTTGGCAAAAGTTTGGCCCTACCCATTTGATCTGGGTCCCAGATCCCCATTGGTTGGTGGTAAGAGAGGTTCATGTTTGCCTGAGTTTTTGAAAACTCCCTGATTGGCAGGGGTGGGCAGGGACCTGGTGGCTAGCAGGCAGTAGGCTGGCCTGTGGGTGCCAGACTGGAGGAGGCCAACTCAGGCGCGGTGGGTGTCTGTGCAGTGGCAGCAGGTGTATGCTCAATTTTTTAGAATAAATTGCCTTGATTAACATTGAGTTCTGTTTGGTGTTTCAATTCTTTGGTTTGAATTCTCTGTTTGACCAATGGGAATTGTTGGTAATAATGTTGGTTGGGAGGTGAAAATTTTCCCTTTTCTTCCCATATTGGGAGTAAGTTGGTAGTCTGGAGATTGGTGTCAGGAATAATCCTGACATTGATTGCCACCCAACTAATTTGACCAATAAAAGGTTAATATTATGCATCAGGAATAAACTATCATGTTGAAACTGAGATGAATATAGCTCAGTATTTGGATTAAGAAAGACAAAAGCCCAGAAAAGGACATATATTTGGAATGAAAGAATTTCTTTATTAAGTTAATAAATATATTAAATAGTAAAGAGTAGCCAAAGAACCACAAGCAAGTGAAATGATGGCACAATCCAAATATGGTCTAGTTTTTTAAAAAATTATTGATGAAGTTTGTCTGGAATTGGATTTGCTCTTTATAATGAAGTACTTCCCTGTATTGTGAAATTTGAGATGGGAAGTGTAATGTTGTTAGATATGACATGAGGCAGCTGTTTAAGTGCCTCCTGTGTATTGTAAGATACATTGTCAGGTAAGGTGTTAATCTTTGTTACAGCAAGCCTGAATTTGTTTTTAGAATCCTTGTGTGTTAGAGCAGTCCAAGACATTGTCATAAGCAAATATAAATATCTGTGGTATGCTTGTGGTAATCAATAATTCAGATCAAATATGCAAATAAAAGCTGTCAGTCAATTTTGTAGTTGATCAAGCCACACAGCTGTGTGCCACCTAATATCAGTACATTTCCATGAGCCCAGAACACTTCATTATTAGTTATCACCACACATTGTGCCAGGAGCATGACACTGAGGATAATCAATTGGTACAATTTATGAGTAATCATGAGTCACATTCCATTTTCATGAAGGCCTAGCTCTATGAGTTGAAGCTAGCAGTCAGGAGAATAGATTGTCTGCTATGAAAGAGATAGAAGCACAAGATGAGAATCCTGGTAAGAGGACAATGAGCCCTTTAAAAGATATTTCTTTATATTAATGGAAGTCAGAAAATTAATATCAATCTACTTTAGATATTTTTACAGTAGATTAATTATCTTATTACTAAGACCCTTTTCATTAACTTATGGGATACTTTTAAAACTGCCACCAGAGTCAGTTGGCAAGCTTTGTCCAGAAAGGACTTGAATTTTTCCAAAGAACATATTGCCTCCCTTGGCTCTGCTGAAACTGAACCAATGCAGTAAATATCACCATATAATGACTAGTCTGGTGTCACACAGATGCATCAACATTCAAATGGCAAAGTAAAAATTTAATACCAATAAACAGAATCTTAGCAAAATTGCAAGTTCTGATGATAGAACCAAAAGTCTGATAGTGATGCTCACCTAAAAAAACAAGTTACCTGTGCTTTTCAGCCAATTCAATGCAATGCCTTGCATTGCTACCCCATCTTTGTTGATAAGTATGAGATGTTACATGAAGAAAAGCAATACATAACAAAACACATCTTTTTGGTTTGCCATCTTTTCACATCAAATGCTCACAGTACCAGTCAATAGCATCACCTGATCCTAACCCTTTAAGGTTTAGTGCTTATATTTAATAGGAATTTTTTTTAGAACCCAAATAAAAACAATTCTTTTTAACTATAACAATTGACTTTTATACATTCTAGCCGGCCTTCTGGGCAATCAAACAGCACAAAGCAGAAGTAATAAACCGTTTCATAAACCAGCCAGTTGTCTCTGACTGTGGCAAATTAGACTACATCATAACTGATAGAGCCTGTGGACTAGCAGAAGGCACATCAAACATCAAACTTCAGTATAAAGCAATGGAACACTACATAGCCTTTCCCTATTGCTCATGTCAGATGATAGAGTGTAAAAAATAAAATTTAGCCTAACATATACTGTAAATTCAGAACCTAAACGTAAAAATGCGGGATTGTCAAATCCTTGGTCCAAATTTTGAATCACTTTTGTGGGATGGCTTTTTTTAATTAAATTGATTTTTTGAGTATTTATTTGAATATTTGAAAATGCAGGAACTTATAGACACTTTGCAAAGTTCAAGTTGAACTGCATATTTCCTATGGATGAAATAAATTATCTGGAATCAATTTTAAGCGTTCAAATCCATCAACCATTTTCATTAAGTTTACTATGTTTTTTTAAATTATGGGATTTTCAAATCCAAAAACCAAATTTCAAATCACTTTTGAATGCCACTTGTAAACTCAGATATTAATTACAGGAACTTGAATCCAAATTGAATGTATAGTAAAAAACTAGGACACATCAACCCAAATCAAGAAGCTCTACTCTGGATAAAATCAAATGGAAAATCCCATCTCAAAAACCATGTTTAGGCATGGAATTAAGTGAAATGTAAAATTGTCTAAACAGGAAATGATGTAATATTCTGCACTCTAAATAACTATTATAGCAACCACAAAACCATATAATGATTTATGAGCTACCCTCCTGATGACGCAAATTTTTTTAAAAGTTTTTTGGCCCCCGGCGTAGCCAAGGGGCCAACAAAACTTCTTTTCAAGGAAGAAAGGAGGAGGAAAGATAAACCATCAGTTTACTATACTATGTATTCATGTATTTCTATTAAGAATACTTTATTACTGTATATTTCATAAAATACTAATAATAAAATAGAATTATATATTACAATCATTTTTATCATTTGCCTTTTCCTTGGTGTGTTCATAGTTTATTTGCTTTTGATAATGTGTTTGCATTTAATTGGATAGTTTCACCTCCAGTTGCCTTGGTGATAGGAAATCAAGTTGCCTCCACAACCACAGTTGATCCCAGGGAGGCAATTTGATTTCCTATCACCAAGGCAACTGGAGGTGAAACTATCCAATTAAATGCAACACATTATCAACAGCAAATGAACTATCAACACACCAAGGAAAAGGCAGCATGATAAAAATAAATTGTAATATATAATTCTATTTTATTCTTAGCATTTTAAAAAAATCTATTGTAATCAAGCATCAAAATTTTATCTGTCCTAAAATAGAATAGGGTGTTTTTGAGAATGCCTGTGATTCCTAAAAGAATTAGCACAAATCCACTCTAGATCCTTTAGCATTCTTTTTGAGACACCCATAAATTATATTTATTTTAAATTCCTCTCAATTATGATTTGAAATTTGGTTCTTGGATTTGACAATCCCGCAGTTTCAGATTTATTAAGTTTTACATGATGTCTATGATTTGTTTGACATACAGGAAATATTAAATTGTACATTAGAATCCCGCATTTCTGATTCATTTATTCTGCATTTGTTTGCTGAGTTTTGTCTTTTGTTAGTTGAGTTATCTGCTTGAGGGATTTTAAATTTGCTAATTTAAATAAACCAAAAAAACAAATTAAATGGTTAATTTTATTTAATATTTTAATTTTCACTCAGCTGATTTGCCCGCAAAAGTGATTCAAAATTTGGACCAAGGATTTGACAATCCCACATTTTTACGTTCAGGTTCTGAATTTACAGTACCTTATAAAAATCATGGATGAAAATAATTAGGGCAGCTGGTCAAAGTAGGCTAAATTTACACTTCTAGTATCCAGATTCAGGGTCAACTAAGGAACTAGTTACTCCCCAGTTAAGCTCACCTATGGTATAAACCAGAAGTAGTCACCCATAAATATTAACCTCATGTGATAATTCTCAAAGAAAAAACACTTACAGAGATGAGGACTCTGCACTAAAGAATATCTGGCTCATAGCCAAGTTGACTGAAACTAAAATAATTTCCTGACAAAAAATCACCTTAAAATAGGAACCCCTTGCCCCTGGAACCCAGTCTGAGATCTTGCTAGAAATCGTAAAAAACTAGACTGAGTACATAGAAGAGCATAAATAGTTGTAAACACTGCACAGAAGAACATGCACTTTGTGGAAATATGCAGTGCCAAAGAGACATTTATCAAGAAATATCACAGAACACATCTACACTCAAGAAAAATTATTCTAGCCCCTTAGTGCTTATCACCAGGCAACTAATAAACTCTCAGGAATCAGCTATCAAGACCAGACCTTTCCCTGATATTCCTGCCACAGTGGACTAACTCCTTAAGAAGAGATTGTATTGAGAGAGCGGATTTAAGACAACCAATCTTCTATTTTGATAATCATTATCCTTCTTTTAAATGCAATTATAGTTCAGTCATATGCCAATCAGCCATACTATCTCCCCTGCTCATTCTTGATCTTTAACATCACTAGAATCAAGTCACAGTATATGTAGCTTAAAAGAGAGACCTATTAATCAATAAAAATTGTATTCTCTCACTCTCTTCTTGCTTTTTCCCTGTAGGTTGTCTTGTCACCACCACTATAGTTTTTAGCTAAATCAGCACTGACTGCTTTTTATTATTGATTATATAGACATAGTCCCTAAAGTATATTTAATATGATAAAAATAGCAGTATATCTTGAATCTAACTGCCAACATCAAAAGCATTTTGAACTTTTTTGATCTGCTTATTGAAAACTAGGTGTTAAATAGCTTACATGAGCCGAGCTAGCCAAAAAGTAAACATCAGTTTATTGAGCAGAGGGAATTTTCAACCCAGGTGATTGTATTAAGTGTTAATATTGGTTAAAAGTGATAGCATCTGCTAAACTAACTAGCTTGATATTAAACGTTCAGTTGAGAATTTGACTCTGCTTTCTTGTCGATGTGCACGGCTTTGGATGGAATGATATTGCTTATCTAGTAATTATTTCTTATTTAATTTAACTGATCTCATGTATTTTATATCTTGGTCAACTCGGTTTAAGTGCATTGTCTGGCAGGAAGTATACATGCCTGGACCTCTAGTATTTATGATATGAAAAGGTACCGTTCTGGCCTGAGGTCGAGTTTGCAAGTTTTCGATTGGGTATGGAATTGTATAGGACGATCTAGAATTCAAAGGCGGTTGATCCAGATTTCCACCAACCCTCAGTTTCTGTTCTCCTTTACTCCCCAAAATACAACAATAAAATCGGGGTTTCAATGGGTATGCTTGGAAAGCTGGGTCACCAGCAAATAATGCTCGAAGCGGCTTTAAGGACAGCTACCGCTAAGTTGAGTAAATTTTGCCATGCCTTTGGCCTATGAAGCATCAAGCTGCATCCAAAACCGGGCTAAACCCTCATCCCATCGTGGCGAGGTTCCTCTTCACCTGATATTACAGCAGGCAGGTGCTTCCTAAATGACACGCACCTGATAATAAATTCTATTCAATCTTCTGTATTGGATGTAGCTAATTACAATACTAGTTCAAACACGCTAAGCTATCACAAATAGGGCTGCTTCGGCCAAGTCCCGGGCAGTCGAGGCAAGTTTCAGGCTCTGTGTCACACCATTAAAATATTTATTTAAAATGTTTAAATATTAGGGCGTTTCCGCTCTGGCTGTAGCGGCCCGTAGCCGGAAGCTACTCGGGGCTGAGCCAAAGCATCCCTATTCACAAAACCCCCAGAAAACAACTTTGTCTTTAAGGTTATTTCAAATATAAAAACGAGGTTTTATTTTTTCACTTCTTTAGAAAATACATCTTGCACCATGTCTTCTCGAATTCAAGATCCTGTAATTAATGAAGGGAACAATTCAAGGACCGCGACAATTACTGAGTCGCAAGCTGTCCCTATGCGACCAGGAAATGTACACTCCCCTTTAGTTTTAAGTTTAGTTGCATCAAGCTCTTCCCTTACAGAAACCTCTGGAGATTCCGCTCCAGGTTCAGCGCCCCGAGTCCGCTGGGGGATGATGTGGTTGATAACGAGGGATTGGGGAGAAAAAAATCAAAGGGTACTCCTTCAATTCTATTTAAATTTAACTTAAAAAGTGTGCTGCATCTTCCGAAAGCAACGTCAGTTTGGTGAATCTAGTTCATCTGACGAATCTAGTTCTGGCGATGAACAGACTTACCATGGAACCCCTATAGGAGGACCTAACTCTTATGAAAAGCAACCCAGCAGTCAAAAGAAGAAGAATAAAAAGACAGGTATATATTGTATATAGCGAAATAGTTAATTTTATTACAGGTCACAGCAAGCCCTGTAATCATAGTCACTAAGACCTCCAACTTACGCGCTGTATAATTGACGCCTAAGTCACGTTGGCCTTAACTAAGCCTATGGCTCTTGTATAATTTTAACCTTTGTTTGGAAGTTAGCATTTTAGCAAAAATACCAGACCAGATCTTTTTGTGTCTCTATTAAACCCAACTTTTTATTTCCGATTTTTTCCCCAAGGCAGTGCAGCAACTCCTAAATATGACTGAAACTTCTATTATTTCAGGACCAATTTCTATTTTGGAGTAGATATAAGTTAGTGTCCTAAAGTAGGATCGACTTGAGTTGCCTTAGCCGGACTGGCGTAACTCTAAGCCATCAACCTTAAAGTTATAACTGCGTCAGCTTTGACTAAAGTCAACTTTGAACTCTCAGCCACTGTATGATCTTCACTTATCATCCCAGCCTTTCAAATGTGTTTGGATTATGGCCTTATGAGAATAACCATCGATTTGAAGCATGTCACAATATAAAAGATACAATTTTATACTACACTTATTGAACCCTCTAAAAAATCAAACTCCTTTGGCCAACCTCCAAACAAGACAAAAATAAAAATTGCGTGAGTTTTTAAGCAAACTGAATTTCGACTTCGTTTTGAAACTTTTGAGTTTTGTATTAATTTATATTTATCTCTCAGGATGTGCCTCAATAATGTGTGTTGGCTCTTTGGGTAGACAGCGGATCTAGAAATCAAACGGTTGCAGTTCAACCAAAGGCCACATAATTTAATTTTTGAAAATTGACTCAGAGAATTTAGGATAAGAGATTTTGCGCCATACAAAGCCATCAGCTGTGCTCTTGATTTCAGGATGGATTGAATCAACGATTTCGGTTTTAGGAAACATAGCCGTGGTCAAAGAGCAGAAGCCCTGGCCGCCAGTTTATACCAGTAGAATACCTATAGCAGCTTGAAACCCAATATTCGAATGCACATTCAACTAAGGCACAAAATCATTTCCTTCTACAGCAATTCTCATTAAACCTTAATCCTCCGCACAATTTCGTGCTGTAGTGAATAACCTCTTAACTTATATTTGCAATCTATAATAAGATGGCTACTTTAGATCAACTCTTTGATAAAAAATCTTTTCGGGATGTAGCAGAAAATTACAATACATAAATGCTAATAAGATAGCATGCCGTGACATATCAACTGCATCTTATAAATACCAACCTAAATTGAATCCCTTGATTATATATTCACCCACCTTATTTCCGACATTATGCCATCATTTTGGGTATTTTCAATATTTTTTGTAAAATATCTAAAAATGATGTCAATAATGCTGGAAATATATTCCTAGGAATGAGTCAATCAATAATAAGGTGGATACCTTTATATCCAGCTATCTTCCAGCAGCTTCAATATAAATCAAAATTCCAAAAGCCAGGATTATGTTGCAACTGAACCAATTAGAGTTCAGTATTTGATTGGGGAAGACAACAGTCCAATAGAAAGGACAAGAATGAATAGAATAAGATGCTGTTTATTGCAGAATATCATGATTAATATACTATATGTGAAAAGCCACAGTGTAAGGTCTTGTCCAATAAGGTGCAAGATTATAAACTATACCGTGTAAAGCATTTGGATTTAAGTTTAAAAGATAAAGGAAAGTAGGTACATTTTGAAGAAGTACTTTTAAAAGACCTACCAAAAACTTATGGTTAGACACAAAAGGTGTCATAGAGTTAACTAGTCCTAAACAAACTGTATAGAACAAAGTATTAAATAAAGATTTGTTTGTAACCAAAGGTATATCTACGCCAGGATATTTCCCATGGGAATATCTCAACATAAAACTAGTCAAGTTATCCCTAATATTAAAAAATGGTGACAACAAGCTAATTGCTTGTTGTCTGGCTATCTCCATTCTAATTATGCTAGCTGTTTTATCTCTGGAAGTAAATTTAGACCTAACAAAGTATTAATTTACTATAAATATAAGTTCTCTTTTAAAAAGATGATAACCTAAGTAAATTTTGAAGTTAGAATTTGAAGATTTGAAAAGAAAAAATAAAGATTGAAGTAAAAAACCTGTGTCAATGATTTGGGAAAACCACTTAGAATTTCAGCTTAAGAGCTTACTTTTCTGGTGTCTTTATTTATATGGCATAAAAGCCAAGCCCTGGGGAAGATCTTCATTGGTAAGGAGAGAGTTTCTTGGAAGGTGAGTTTGATGAACAAAAGGAGAACACATGATGGTGGGGAAAACTGCTGGCAACAGCAAGCCAAAGATCTGCATGCTGCAGGGGAAGAAAACAGCAGTTGTGTAAGCAAAATAAAATAAAAAGAAAGAAACCTATCTTAAAATAGAAATTATAAAGGAAAATGAATTGGCCTGCATGCAGGCATGAGCAAAAGCAAAAGCAAAAGAAAACCTGAGGCAAGCAAAAAGAACAAGGTAAGTTTGATTTAACCCAACTAATAATAATCTACTTGAAACTTAAGTTCAAAATAGAATTTAAAGTTAATTAAAAGCCTACTCTTTGGGGCAGGGCACAACACACAGGGCCACAGGGGGTGACATAGCAGCATGTTCCAAGTAGGGTTCAAGGCCAAGGAATAACTTTTATGGTGATCAGCAGGTTAAATTGGTAGTGCTCCTAATTAGGAGAAAGCACCCACAGTTTGATATTGACATTGTATTGGTTCATGTTGTTAGATATGTCAAGGGGAACTCATTGAGCACCCCCTATGTATTATAAGATACATTGGCAGGCAAGTCTGAAAACTTGGTTGAAACACCCCCCTTGCCCCCTGCTTGTTGTCAGATACCAGGATTTGATTCTGCAGAAGATCTGGGAAGGTCCGCACAAATAACCTTTGTGTGAGGACGGCGTGACAGGGGCGCAAGCAATTGTGATGAAGCTTCTTGGTGTTTCTTTGGGCATCTTTAAGTTGATAGGCGTGGTTGTCATAGACCACAGCTATTTTGAAGGGCTCCAAGTGATTGGGTTCTAACTTGGCTGAATTGGGGTTGAGGACGTAGATAGGGTCACCTACAGCATATCTGGCCTTGAGGTGCTTTGTTCTTTCCTCAATTTGTTTGTGTTCAATATTGCGGGCTTTGGCACGCCATTGGACCAGGAAGGGGGTAGCCAACAAGGGGGTTTCCCAGGAACCATGGATTGAAGCTTCCCTTTTTCTACCCCTGTTAAGCTGTCAGGCATCCCAAAGGCCAGGGCGCTGGGGCTGAACCCGGTGCCCCTGTTGATTCTTTCCTGTAAGATGAGTAGAGCAGTGGGCAAGTGTTCAGTCCACGCGGTATTAGGATGCTCTTATGAGAGCTTGGCAATCAGTTGGACCATTCAATTGCTCTACACATCCATTGACTTGAAGATGATAAGGAGTTGTGACTATTTATTTTAGGGCATTATTGGCGCAGTATGCCTTCATGACATAGCCAACAATGCTCAGGTCCACCATTTGTGATAAGCTGTTTGGGTCACCCAAAGCAGGCCACAATTTCCTTGCCAATGAAGCGGGTAATGGTGGTGATGGTGTGATTAGTGGTTGCCCATGCTACTGGCCAGCAAGTCAAGTAGTTGATGGCTGCTATGATATACTTCTTCCCTATTCTGTCTTCAGGAAGGGGCCCAAAAATGTTGAGGGCCCATTGCTCAAATAGTTCCATGGCTTTAATGAACAGGACAGACTTGGGGGGTGCAGGTTTAGACATGTTGTTTTCGGACAACACACATGTTTCAAGGAGGTCCAGGATGTCTTGGCGCATATGTGGCCACCAAACCTTATGTTTCATTATCTCAAAGAGGTTACATCCTCTGATGTGACCCAAGGTATGGTGGTAATGTAGTATGGTGATGCCTTGTTGTAAGGTGGGAATGTAGGGTGTCCTTTTGCCTGTATCTGCCCAGCAGTAGACGTTGCCAGCATTGATGGTGAACTTAATTTTATTGTTCTTTAACTTGGAGACAGTTACCAAATTGAGACCTTTGTAACAGGTTGCTTTAGAATAGAGGTATAGCATTGGCCAGTCTGGGTCTACACCATTATCTCCGGTAATGGACACCACATAGAGCCTGGAGAGGGCACCCTTTGTGACAAGTTCTTTCCCAGGCTTGTACCCAATGCACAACTGGTAGGGGGATAGGCGTTTGACCCAGCCTGCCTGAAGTTGTGTCAAATGGGACTGTTTATTGAAGTACTGGAGCAATTTGTGGTCTGTCAGGACGCAGGGAGGAAAGGTGGCTCTTTCCAGGTAGCAACATCACTTCTTGACGCAGTGCACAATTATTGCTAATTCTTTATCATGTATGGGGTAACATTGTTCTGAGTCAGTGAGCTTTCTGGATTTGTATTCCACAGGGAAGAAGATGCCCTTGTCAGTTTTCACCTGTAACATGCCCCCTATGGCTTTGTCAGAGTCATCAGTTTCAAGTTTATAATTGTGGTTCCAATTGGGGAACTGCAATACAGGCACATTTATAAGTCTTTGCTTTAGCGTCTCAAAGGCTTGATCCCTGGAAGGGGTCCAATAGAAGCACTTTTTAGTGTTTAGGAGCTCAGTGAGGGGTGCAAATAGTTCTCCACAATTGGTGATAAACTTGAGCACATAGGCAACCATACCTAGGAACGTACATACCTGTCTCACATATGTGGGCAGTGGCTTGGTGGTGATGGCCTTGATTTTGGCAGGGTCAGGCCTTATCCCTTGGGCAAAGATGGTGTGCCCAAGAAACAGAAGCTCTGACTTGAGGAATTTGCATTTGGAAGGCTTAGCCTTTAACTAGTTTTTTTGAAGGGTGTTGAGGACAGCACAAAGGTGTTGGAGGTGTATGGTTTGATCTTGAATGAAGACAATAATGTTGTCAAGGTACACAGCAACACATTTCCCAGTCAATTCCTCAAATGATTTGTTCATCAACATGGCAAAGGTGGAGGGAGAGTTGGTCATTCTGAAGTTCATGACCTGACACTCAAACAGCCCATAGCATGTCTGGAAGTCAGTTTTTGTCTCATACCCTGGTGCAATGCAGACCTGGTTGTACCCTGCAGTGAGATTGATCTTGCTAAAGACCTTTATACCTGCAAGCATATCAAACAGGGTGTCAATCAATGGCAGAGGGTATTTATTCTTAACAGTCACCTCATTTAAGGCGCAGTAATCTGTGACAAGCAAAGGGACCTGTCCTTCTTGGCTATAAAGAAGACTGTCACCTCATATGGCAAAAGTGAGGGGCAAATGAAGCCCTTGTCAAGTGCGTCTACAAGGTGCTGGCAGAGGGTCTCATCTTCTTTTAGTATCAGGAAATAGAGGGGACATGCTTTGGGAAGCAATCCTTGTAGTTGTACAGGATGCTGGATCTCTCAGGGAGGGGGTAGTTGGTCCAGTGTTTCACTGGAAACGTCCTTATACTCCTTGAGGAGTGTGGTAAGTGCTGGAGGAGGCAGAGTTGTCAAGGGGAGGGCCACAGGTGGTTCAGCACGGATAACTTTGATTAAGCATTTGTTAAAGTCTAGTTTTCTCCCATTGAAATCATATGAACCCATTTCTGTTATTAGGAAAAACACAGTATCATGGAGCAACTTGCTCATTTTGACAGGATATATCTAAAAGCTCACCCCATTTCTATTAAGAGTGATTACAGATGAATCCCAGTCAATGTAGGGACAGTTATGACAAAGTCAGTCAAGGCCAGCAATGAAATTGTGGCTGAGACCTGCCATGATTGGCCTAGAGAGCTTAACATGGACGTTCCCTATCCTCACAGAGAAGGGTAATGTCTCATGGGTAATTGCCACTCTTTGGGAGTCAGCTACTGGTACTGCCTTGAATTGACTGGGCACTTGGTCTAGTTGTTGAGAGTCAGCAAACACCTGGTCAACCATAGTGCAATTGGCCCCAGCATCTACCAATAGTTTGTGAGTGTTCCCACAAAAACAGAAGGGATAGGCCAAGTGGGTTACTTTATTTGAAGAGTGGCTTGCTTGGAGAGCAAGGTTGCCACTGTGGACCTGGAATACGTTGAGGGTTTTAACTTTGTGCACATTATAATCACAGGGATTCTTTGCAAGGAGGGGTTGAGAGTGAGGGTCAAGTGGGGTTGTAGAACCTCTTGTAGCTACAACCCCCAGGCTTTTACCTGGTCCTCAATTTGCGCTAGTTGGAGTTCTCCCTTGCAGGGGCGTTTAGTCTCATTTTCCTGCTGGCGGGAATAGCAGCGGCCTACCTAATTGTGGGCACTGCCAGGTGCAGGACAAGGTTGGGTTGATGCATCATTAGATCTGCGGAAGCCCATTGAAGCCTGGTTATTGGCCTCCACAATGACCTTGTAACAGTTTTTAATGGAGGTGCAGCAATCTACAGGAACCCACTTACAGATATAGGGTTTGAGCCCATTAACTATCAAGGTAAGAAGCATGGCATTTCCATCAGTCACAGCTTCTGGGGCAGCAGCAAGGTATCCAGGGACAGACCCAGTCTGTTTAATGGCCAGGAGGGGATTCCCCACCACAATAGGTGAAAAGGTTTCACTGTAGCAGGACTTTGCAGCGTCTATGAACAACGCCCAAGTGACATCCATTTCTTAGCTGGCCCAGTTGGTGAATCACACAGCGGCAGGCCCCATGAGGCAGCCTGAGACAGTGGCAACCCACATGGGCTCAGGTACTTGACAGATAGAGGCTGGTTTTGGTAGAGTGGGGCCAACTGACAATGTCAGCTTCTTTGACGCCTACTGCAAAGGATTCCAGCTGGAGGTTGAGCATGCACTGAGAAAGGTCCAACTGAGGCAGGGTGATGTTGGTGTTGCGCTGCCCAAGGCAGAGTTGATTATACACACTTGTAAGTACCAGTTGATCTTGGTAGATGACTTACCTGTTGGGGATGCCCCCCTTGGGAATTGGCAAGAAAGTCTCTTGATGGAGAGTAGCCATACAGCCTGTACTCCATCCTTTCTTAGGGAATCTTTCTTTTAGGTAGGTTGTGAACCTCCTGCTGCTACCACTGTTACAACTGAACCAATTAGAGTTCAGTATTTGATTGAGAAAGAAAACAGTCCAATAGAAAGGATGAGAATGAATAGAATAAGATGTTTTTTATTGTAGAATACTGTGATTAATATACTATATGGGGAAAGCCACTGTGCCACAAGGAGATGGCATGTTCCAAGTAGAGTTTGAGGCCAAGGAATAACTTGTGCGGGTATTAGCAGGTCAAATTGGTAACACCCCTAATTAGAAGAAAGTACCCACAGTTTGATATTGCCATGGATTGGTTCATGTTGTTAGATAAGTCAAGGGGTAACTTATTGAGCGTGCTCTGTGTATTGTAAGATACATTGGCAGGCAAGTCTGAAAACTAAGTTGGAACAATTAGATGTCTAAGAGAATGTGAACCAAACATCTTCTTTATAACAAAGCACTGCTTTAAATTTGGGTGTTAAGATATCTCACTATGTTATGCTTAGCACTATAATGAACCAAATATAATATATCTTTAGTGCTCTTGGTATCAGCTTAATACATATTTCTGTTCTCTAATATTATTACACTCTGCACCCCTATACAGAACTAAATAATAACAATCTATTCTTTTATCACAATACTCAGTGTTTCCAAAAGATAAAATATACTAATTACTGATGCTGAGACAAACAACCACTGCTCCTTGATTGCAGTACATACTCATGACTATCTTGAAAACATCATATCTCCAGATTAAGCCACTCAAATCTGGTTATGAAACTTATCCAGAAACACCTGACTTCTGCATATCCTTCAAATGATATAATAGAATCAATTGTTACATTATTTGATAGCCCATATGACTATTCATATTACCCTGTATTCATTTTAAGGATGAGATGGGTGTCTAAATAAACTTCTTGTCACTTTTCTAAATAAATAATACATTTTTTATATATATTCTAAAATTTCACTTCATGGCCATCCAGTTCCAGGATAACAGGGTTAAGCTTTATTATTATGAAGTTCCTGCCACTACAGGCCTTTTGTAAGCTGGCAATTATGAAATTAGTGCTCAATACAGGGGCTGCTAGCCTCTCAGTTACTTTGTCCATACCTAAATTCTCTGGAACTTCTTCAATGATCACTGAAAAATCCAACATCCCTGAAGTTTTTGGTCCTTTTCTTAAGAAAATATCTCTGGCCTTTCATATACCTTAATGATCATGATGCAGCCTCTGGGGCATACTATGATCTCTTTCACTCACACTTGCTCAGCTATGATCAAATACCCAAAGATTCTCAATTTCTTATTTACAATGATACAGTTTCTTTATACTCAATTCCTGTCCTCTGCTCTTAACTCACAACTGAAGATTTCTATTCCTTCCTCTTTTAGTATATAATTTCTGCTAGTTTTAAGGAATCTATGAATAAAGTAAGTGTTCTGGTCAATCAAATCATAGAACCTTCTCTAGTACACCAAAAGGTAACCTTAGGCTCCTATTCTCAACTCATGGCCACTATAACTACTGCTGTCTTTAACACCCATGTACATTATATGACCTATCAAGAGTGAAGCTGTAATCTATTTTCCTCATCTCAGACAACCAACATTATTTGTTGGCTTCTCAGTCCTAACTTATCTCCTCCTTAAAAATGTTGTCTTCTCCTCTGTGTCAGGATAGTTCTAATTTATAAGAAAATTGTCTTTTCAAAACATCTAAAAGATAGGAATTCAAAATTCTAGCACAAGAGATAAAGGATATTTGGGATTTAAATGCCATGATTGTTGCATAATTGGATAAATCAGAAAAGTTAGATCCAAGATAGATTCCTGAACAACAGATTGATTTCTCAATCAAGAAATTGTTATGTTTCTAGACATATTTAAGGATCAATTAGTTGATTCTTACCTCTTTATATGTGGCCATTGATGTATTTTAATCTAACAAACATATCTTGGAGTATATTTATTTAAATTATAATCCAAAAAATTGCATTAAAAAGCAACAATCTTTATTAGAAAAGCTGTAAGAAAGCAGGTATCATTTTGTTCCCTGTCTAAAACTGATACCACTGCCTTTCCCTTTCCTATTGGTTAAACCACAATGTAGCCTTTTACTGCAAGCTGATTGGTGTAAAGATCATTTCTCTTCATATATAAGCTTCTTGTGAATAAATCAATAGAATATTTTTGACTTTATATATTCATTTCTTCTGCCTTATATTAAAATTTCAACATATCACACAGATAAAGTTAGAAGAACAAGGATTTCATACTAGCTATCTAAAGAAATATTGCAACTATTAAGAAAGCTTTAAGGCAAACATTGACAGGAGATGGGTCATGGCTACAAGTGTTGTTAAACATAAAATTCAAATTCAGCTCCCAAGGCCCCCAAAACAGCTGTTCAAACAATTTGGTGTTATTTGGGCAAAAATGGCCCAGCAACTGTTTATGAAGCCATAAATATGGCCAAATAATTCAAAACACAGGAGTGCATCAGTGCTCTAAAAATCCATAACTAGCTACTAGATTTACAACACAACCTTAGTAGTTGTATATAAAAGACTATACCAGTAAATTTTAATTTTTCTGGTCAAATTTAATTTTGGGACAGATTTTAACATGCCTTCTCTTGAAGTATCAATTTCTGCAGTGCCCTTGCACTATTGTTGAAATAATGGGGTTGACCCCCAGCAAAGTTCTGCACAAGAGACTCTGTGCCACTTAAACTGACGTTCAACCACTAAAAGCCAAATGCAGAAGCCAGCTCAAGTTACCAAATAAGGCAACAAAAAGCACTGACAATCTCTACTCAAAAGCAACTTAATTTAGAGCTTAACTAATTACCAGGACCAAGCCACTCCCTGTCTAATCCAACTGAATGATTTTCACAATCACACTTCTCTTAAAATGATTCCCATAAACTATATAAGCAATATCCCCCAGTAAAGATAATTATCTAGTTTCAAAATATTTTCCCCTTTGTAACTTGCTAATACACCACAAGTACTAAATTACACTAGACCAGATAAAGAATAAAATCCTAAATCTCTTAAAGTCTACTTAAATCAGTTATTTCTGATATTTTGGAGGGGATACTTTACCCTATGTTATTGCTTTCTCCTGAAGAAAGGCTCCATTGTAGTTGTCCCTAGAGCCATCAAAAATAAGGCTTCAAAAAATATGATAAAGCACTAATGAATCAGTGCTACAGATGATTCAATTGACCTGTTTACCATCACATCTCATAATACACGTGATTCATCCATAAATTCACCCGCAAGATGGGTCTCAAATCATGTCTTTATCAAACTGACAGACATGAGCCTTGCTCATAATTTTATATATGGGGTAAACCAACTTTATAAGTATTGATAAACACCTCAAGTTGCTTAATTAGAACACAGTCAATACCCACCCTTGTTAATTATCAAAAATGCCACCTGTTTGTGGCCTTGATCTCTCCTTAGAATGATATAAATAGTTGTATCTGCATAAATAAGAGAGAATAATATCTCAAATACTTTTTCTTCCCCCTGAAACAGTTGTATTCCCCCAATTCTCTAAGTACTGAAATATTGTTAGTTCATTTGCAACATTTTTAAAATTACTTTAGATTATAGATTAAACTTCCCAGATGTTGCTATATCTATCTGAACGCTTCATATTTTATAGATTATCTATAAAGACCATGTTTTGTTTTTGGATAGATCTATCAATAGATTCTAGATGGCCTTTTTGTGCTTTTAAACAGTATTCAAGTTATATTCAAAAATATATTATAAAATCATTTGATATATGTGGGATTTACTGAATTTGAGTAAGAGCCCAGGTTTTTGGTTATGCTTGATCTGTGAAGTTGAAAATGAAAGCTTTATATTTAATTTAGGAAGTTATGGGTTTCAAGCTTTCAATAAAAGAATTTTTTATATATTATGAATAAAGTGAGATATATAAGGGATGAAATAGTTCTTGAAAGAGATATATTGATACTTTGTGATTATAATAGGGGATGGCTTACATTTGATAGCTTCTACTGATTCTTTAAGGTAACTATTTATTGATCAAATGCTTTATTTTGTGCTTCTTCTATTATAGACTTAAATGGCAATTAATTGTGCCATACTATTTTAAAATAGGTTGAAATTCAAAAGGATAGTATACCAAATTCAGCTTTAACATGGCATCACTTAATAGTCAAAACCTGCATCCATGCAGACTCAAGATCACCCAATAATTTAATGATCTAAACTATTTTTGTTGACAGTGATTTTCAAAAATATTCATATCATTAATAGATATCAAGCTGGTATTTATCATACAGCAGCACAATCACAATAGTGAATTCATTATCCTATAGTGCATTGATATATTTTCTACTAAAGTTCTATAACATTACTAATATACACTTCCCTTCTTCATGCAGCTTGTATAAAACTGCTTGAGTCAAATTACTTTACCTGAAAATGAATCTATTTCCTTACAATTCTAGAGCCTAGATTTCCGTTTCTAATGCACAGCAATCTCTATCCTGCTTTATTTTCTAGATCACTATGTATTAGAGCAAGATGACAAGCTGCACTATTCAAAGAAAAAGTATGTGGATATAATAAACACAGAGTTAATTGTTTGAGTAACAGTAAGCCAAATTGAGAGGAGGGTTTGATCATTTTGAAACCACGACCTGTGGAATATAAAATGGAGATAAAAATTGAGGTCAAGAAGATCATTTGCAGAGGAGAATTAGAGTAGTAACAAGAAGTCAAGGAGACGTAAAAAGCAGGCCAAGAGACAGCAAAGGAGTCCAAAGCCAACTGAACCATTGCCCTGGCAAAGTTGTCAAAGACGGGGGCCAACAGGCCCAAATACACAAACATGAGGTTAACTTTCTTTTTATTCCCAAGGTGAGTAAGATATCTAGAAACAAGTTTCTAGAGGGGAATGAGGAAAGTCTTAAGGTAGTTCAGGATGGGGGGAGGGGATTCTGCAGCTTCTGATTGGTTGGTATGAATATTTTCAGCAGTTGGAGGTCCTGCATTAGAATTTACGCTGATGACGTCATAATTTGAAAAATTCTGGCAACCAGCGGGTCAAGCGCTTCCATCACCAAACAACATATAACATGTGATTTTCTTGTCATAATTGTTTGGATAAAAATACAGAAGATCCAGATTTTCCAGGGCTATTTGTGCGACCCCAGCTTTGACCCATTTTTTTGTCAATTACAGCATTTAAATTGTCAATTTCTCTTAAGGGTTTGACAGTGGTTCTTTGCTGGTTTTGGGTCTTACATGGACGTACTATTCCTTTCATTTGGTTTTCTACCGTAACACTATGTGTATATTGTACAATATTTGCCTGTCCTGGATAATTACATTATTCCAAAAATAATAATGTTGGCTTTGAAATGGAATCATTAAGTTGGATCATTATCAACTGTTTTCCTAGAAACATAGCCAATCATGTACATTCATACATTTAACTTACTGACCTTAAGAAAGAAATGAGCATATTATTAGATGCATTGAGCTTTATGCTTAACTATAATAGGAATTGGCCCTGAAAAATAAGAAAGCTCTTTTATCCTCCCATTTTCAAGTTCTCCCTATTCAACCATCTCTTATTCAATCACTAGAAGATCCCTGAAAAAGCTTATCAATGCACCTTTTTGACAATACTCAATATATAACTCTTCTTACTTCAAAAATAGAGATATAGTTTTACATAATTGCTTAACTTGATATACATTTTCAACTCAAAGCTGTTAACTCTATTGGATAAGTAGAGACCTAGGGCCATCTTATCAGTATTAACCCATTGTAATTAAGCTTTCAAAGCTCCTAATAGAACCAGAAATCTACCCAGAAGTTTAAATTCACAACACATGCATATAACTCTAAAGATTATGTGTTGCAAAAAGGGAAAATTTAGAGGATGTTAATATATTTATTGAAAAATACCAGTGCTTTTAAAGATGAAAGTATGTTATACAGTGTCACAACACCTTCAATTACACCCTCTTGGGAAAGTAATTTTTCAAGTAACTCTCTGAATGATTTCCCAACTAATCATTAAATTTGTGGCACTCTTATCAATCACCCATCTATTACAGGGATCAAACATTTTGAGTCCTAAGCGAAACACTACTTGGACAAGCCTCATGACTGCCATGACGTACATGGACAGTATGTGGCTTCTCATGATACTATTGTTGAAACAGCAGGCTTGACCAGCCAACAAGGTTCTGAGTAAGTGGGTTTGTGACCCACAAACTGACTGCCTAGTGACTTGAAGCCAAACTAGGAAGTTGACTCAAATTTCCAAATCCAACAACATAAACAAAAGCTGACCCTTTATGGTGGATACCTTGTTTTGGCGCTTGACTCATTATCAGGATCAAGCCACCCCCTTCACCATCTAATTTTGTGATCAACACAATCAGGTACCTGTTATCCATGATTCACAATGACTATATAATACTTATCTCTCAATAAAGAACATATATCTAGTTTCTAAATATTTTTCCCTTGTAACTCTGCTAAAACAGCACAGTTACAACACTATATAATACTCTAAACTCATATCTAGTAAAGTATCATTCTCTTCTTAATTTTCCCCTTTATCTTGTTTATTACACTTCTCACAAGTATCTACTCAACAATAGTGTTCATGTAGATCATATGAGAAATTAAGGGGTTGATCCTAATACGATATCTGGATTAAATCTTGGGCTGTCTGAGGCTCAACCAATAAAGTCATTTTCATGGAGAAATGGTTTCCAAAGAGGGGATAATCAAAGTTATTATGATAGTTGTTTCATTTATAGGGGATATAATATTAATCCAACATGAGAATAAGATCTAGATCAAGATACCAGCAATGGCTGCAGAGACAAAAGTGCATATAGTTCCAGTAAACATAGCGCTCAGGGCAAGCTCAGCCAGATCTCGTTTGCGGGTGGGGGCCATGGCACCGAGGCAGCCTATTTGGATGCCAATGCTGGAAAAGTTGGCAAATCCGCACAGGGCGTAGGTGGCAATGATAGAGGCACGGGTGGAAAGCTCGTCAGCCTTTTGTAGCTCGGCCAAGCGATCAAACGCTACAAACTCATTTGTAAACAGCTTTATAGCCATCAGTTGCCCCACAGCTTCGCATTCACGGGATGGAGTCCCAACAAGCCAAGCGAACGGCAAGAAAACGTAACCACCCATCAGTTGGAGCGTAAGTTCTTTGATGCGGAGAAAGCTACCAAAGAAGGTAAGCAGGGAATTCACCAAGGCAATGAGGGAAATAATGGCAAGTAAAGCGCTACTGATCAGTAGACATAATGTTATTCCCTGGGTAGCACCGTTGGTGGCGGCATGAAGGATGTTGCTGCTCCGCTCTTTCTCTTCTGAGAGGATAACGTGCCCCTTGGTCTTGCTCTCTTCAGTCTCGGGATAGCGTAGCTTGGACAGGGCAAGGGAACATGGGACTGCCATGACGCATGAAGTAATTAGAGCCTCGGAATTGATGCCAAAGCTGATGAAAGCAATCAGCACCGAGCCAGCAATTGTTGAAAAGCCTGAGCTCATCACCTGATGCAGCTCGCTGCGAGTCATTTCCGAAAGAAAGGGTTCAACTAGCATGGGCGATTCGCACATGCCAATAAAGGGCGATGCTGCCGCTACAACCGACTCTGATCCAGAGGTATCCATCACCACTTTAAAGAACCACGCCGACTTGACAATTACCCACTGCATCACCCCTAGATGATAGAGAATTTGGATAAACGCAGCGAAGAAAATAATTGCCGGTAAGACGGAGAACACAAATGCCTGTGTCGCGGCAAGGGGACCGATAACAAATTTACTTCCTTCCGTAGCAAACCCAAGGAAAGCATCGCATTGGCTCGAGAGGAAACGAAACAAGTCTTTGCCGACACTCGTCTTCATCACAAACAAGCCCACACCCAGCTGTATGAATATACCCGATATCACTGGCTGCCAATTGATGTTACGGAAGTCGCGCGATAACGCGATCATCATAAGTAGTAACACCCCAAGGCCAAACAAAGACTGGCATCGCTGCGCGATAGTTCCTGACTCTGTTTCTGGGAATCCAAACGTCACCGCAAGCAATAGAATAATAATCAATGCTGCACCAATCCCGTGCCTGACCAGGCTAGGGACATCCCTTACTTTGGATATGAGCGGCTCCAGGGAACGGGAAATGGGCCGTGTTACGCGTCGCACCGGGAAGAATTTAAAGAAGATCTTCAAGACAATAAAGCCGCAAATGACAGAGCGCAGCAGGGGACTGGCGGGAGTCAAAATCATGCTTGCGACATAATAAACCAGCACCAATACCAACATCAACCCTAGTTTGAGTTTGCTTCTTAGGCTCCTCTGTTTAGGTTCTTCTGGGACTACGTCGGCCAGCACCTTCTCATCCCCAACTGGAATTATAGCATTCTCAAGCTCCTCGCTGTGAACCAAATCTGCCATCAAGTAGCAGCAGTACACCTTGATGGCAGTTTTATACCCATCAAGCATTTAATTTTCGCCCAGCCAATCCCATCGAAGCATTAATTACAATTAAGGAAATAACATGTTCAATATTGGCGCATTAAATTATAAAAGTAACGTAAATATTTGCATTCTTTTTATCTAAATCCGTCAACTTAACCACTCTTCATCTTCAACTGGTATATCCCAAGCTTAACCAGATCCAATAACAAAGATAATCTACATTTAACCATCTTTAACCTTTACGTACCTATACTGGACACCATTCTTCATCATCCCCCAAAATTATATCCATTTCCCCGAGGTAACCCTCAGACCAATCCCTATCCAACCGAACTCGCTCATTTTATTTCCACTCGTCTCCCTGCCTGCCTTTTCCCCGACCCTCGCCATTCCCACATGAGCCGACTTGGATATTTCCAGCCCAGACTACAGATACGAAATACAGCTCGAAACAGGTGCGCTAATCGATACTGAAGACAACCCCCTCCCAAACCCCACCTCTGCTCCCGCAATTTGTCAGGCCAAGCAGATTACGAAGCCAGGTACCAGTTGGGATGGGTTGCTCGGAACTGCAGAAAGTAGCGGGAGGAAGCTACCAACCCTAACCCTAACCCTAACCCTAACCCTAACCCCAAGCCTTCACTACACTATAATCACAACCAGTACAGTACTCTATAAGTAACTAGTTGCTTATACTATACAGTATAGAAAAGTATTATAAGTAAAAATGGCTACAGTTAATATAAAAGTTGTCCACAAAAACCCACATATTGCCATGGCAACAGTTAAAAGGAAGAACAAGTTGAAAGGAGTCATATTTTTGGAAGATAATGATGGTTTAGATGTTCTTAGGAGGATAAGGTCACCCATAGCACTTGGTAATAGAGATTGTCCTATTAATAGCCATAAAAGTCATCTAATCTTGCTTATAGCAACCAAATGAAAACAACCATTAACTCAAAGTACCATTAAGGTGGGATCCAAATTTGCTTTACTTCCCATACTAAGGAATAGGGTTATCCCAGACCTGAAACAATCCATAATCAGGAATACCTTTAACAATACCTTTTTTCTTTTAGCCTCTCATGGTGTCCTGGTCTCAAGTTTGTTGGAGGGGTTGTCAGGTTCATATGTTCCATATTGTTTCAGCTGTTTAAAAGGCAACAACACCCATGTTGACAGTGACCATGTCAACACCTGGGTCATTATTTTAGGGATTAGGCCATTTTCTAATACACATGCTGCCCAAGTCGCAGCATAACACAGTTCAATTTTGAAAAAATCAAATTACAAATGTTTATATTTAAAACAGTAATAACTCAACAAAAAGTTAATATTTTTTCACACTGTAAACTATCAAAATGAAGCTAAGAATCTTATCTTTCCATTGCTGTTAAAATATTAATATATATAGTATATAAAATATTAAAGCAAAATCAATTTAAAAGAGCATATATCAGATTTTATTATATTATTTTGATAATGAAATAAAATAGATTGCTTTAAGCTAAAAAAATTAATTTTCCTTAATTAATATATACTTTTTTTTTGTTGAAATTAAAGATAAGATCAAGAGCATTATTTCCGCATTTTATTTCATTAAAAAACTTAATTATTTAGGATTTTATGGTAGTTTGAAGTTAGAACATTAATTTATTTGCTGTTTAGATGAATTTTGAGGTTCAAATGAACTGCAAACCTCAAATTAAGCATTTTTAAAATAAAATTCTTTAATATTTTATCATTTTAAAAAAATGCAGAACAGTTATAATTAAGTTAATACATCATTTTAATTGATTTGCATAGATTATAAAGAGGATATGGCGTAATTTGATGCTTAGCTGATACACACATATCACTTGTGCATGAAAACTGGGGATTTTATTTATTCTAGAAATATAAATTCAAGTTGAAATTGTAAATAAAGCTATCACATTGTTTCTTTCAGAATGGTGTCATTTAGCTTGGTATATAAGAGCTAAAGCACCACCTAAGGTTTACTTCAAACCATCTTCACAAAAAGATATAATTCTGCAACTAGAACTCTTTTGCAAGGCATCTCTACAAATCATCTCTTTATCAGCAATCACAAATCCAATATTATGGAATCTTTTAACTTTACTTCTGCCATTAAGCCATTTCCTTCACTGGGAGCATCAACAAAAAGAGAAAGAATTGCTATGCTAAAGAAAGCATTCCTCTTTGTTTCTGGAGGCCATCTTAATTCCTTCATCAATCATTTCCTCACTCAAACTGATTTTGAAAAGCAGAGTTCATTCCTTTAATTCAAAATCAGAAACTAAATGGGATAATTGACAACTTAAAGAATCTTCTGAAATCTGCTCCTTAAAAGAATCTCCCAGCCTTGAGATCTCTGGTTACTTCCAGTTACTCTTTAAAAGAGCTTACTGATATGGGATTTAATATAACCAAAAGTGAGTTTGAATACTCAAGAAAAATAAATAAAAATGTAAGCTTAAACAAAAAAAGCCAAAAAGATAATAACTATTCATTAAAAAAAGAAATAATCAAAAAAATAATTTAAAA
Source organism: Entomophthora muscae (assembly GCA_014839935.2). Classification (NCBI taxonomy): domain Eukaryota; kingdom Fungi; phylum Entomophthoromycota; class Entomophthoromycetes; order Entomophthorales; family Entomophthoraceae; genus Entomophthora; species Entomophthora muscae. The sequence continues at coordinate 316,716 of QTSX02000745.1, read as the reverse complement.
ACTACTAGAAATTTCTTTTGAAATAAGCCAGTTTACAAAAAAAGAACCAGAAAAAATTGATAAAGACATCAAAAAAGAAATGAATGGATATTCAACTGAAATAAAATATTTTTTTATTAAAAACAAAAAAAATATGAAAATAAATAATGAAATTTCAATATCACTTTCAAATTATTATAAATTAATCCCTAAAAATATAATAAAAAGTAAAAAACAAGCTGATATGTGAAATATTAGTAATTTAAAAATGGCTTTAGAAAAAAAGTATATAAAAACAAAAAATTACCACTTTAAGAATCTATAAAGGATGACTTAAAACTATTAATTAGCATAAAGACTTTTATGTTCATCAAAATAGAGAAGATAAAAACATATTAATGAATTAGATTAGAAATATTGTGTTATGGTTATAGATTATAAGGAGAATTTAAAAGTTGATGGTGTTCCAATTGAGACCAATAATTGCTTTTATTCAAAAAAACCTATTTCATTATTAGGGGTTGCATTAGTTTTTAAAGAAAACAATAAAATTAAATATGAATATCATGATTTTTGTCTAAAATATTATCACATGATTCTTTATTTTTAGGTGAATGTCTAATAAGTCTTCTTAAATTAGATAGATTTAAAAAAGTAAAAATATAAAAGTGTGGACTGATAATGGGAATCATTTTAGATCATATGAATTTTTATATTACTTATTTAAAGAGGTACCTAAATATATTAAGGGTTCTATAAAATATAATTGTTTTGTTGAATGTCATGAAAAAAGCATTGTTGATGGTCACTTTGGTGTAATATCAAAAATGCTAAAGGAAAAAGAAAATGAGCTTTATACTAACAATATTAATGATCTTAAAAATATTTTTGAGCAAGAAGAAAAAAGAAAAGAATTATATAAATCAGTGCTATCATGCTCAAACACTTCTCAAAAGTCATTCTTTTATATTTATGAAAGAAAAGCTAGGCCTATAAAAAGAGAGCTTGAAGTTAAAAATCTGTGCATTAATCTTTCATATTTGATGAAAGACGGGAAGCTATGTACTTCACCTCTAACATTTGAAAGTTTATCAGAATATTCTGAGATAACTTATCATTTGAAATCACGTGATGATACTAGAGAAACTAAAATATCAGAAGATGCTAGTAGTGTATTGAGGAAAGTTCATGAAGTAGGGCAACTTACTAGAGGGTGGATTTTAAATAGAGTTATCAGTCTTTCAAAAACAACAACATTTTTTTCTGAAATAAACTTTGAATATTTATGATGAGCCAAAGATAGGATAATAGCATTTATAGCTTTAGGGCTGCTATTACTCTCCCTTGCAACTCATCATAAATATTTTTGGTTTGTAGTTTGTAGTAGCACTTAAGATATTTTCAGTAATACTATAAGTTGCAATTTTCAATTCTAAACTTGATGGCTAATTTTTAAAAAAATCATCTAATACCAAGATCAATTAAAGTTTTGGGATTGATTGTATTTTAAGATTTCTGAATAATTTGAATATGAATAATGTGATTAAGTTATAAAATAATTAATCTGGTGCCTAGGCATAACAAGAAAAATGATAACCCACTTTTTCAACATGGCCACTGTTGACTCAAAAAGTGAATCAGACTAATAGTTTTTCTATCCGCGCTAGCTTAATTCCCATCTTTTTAAAGCTCTTGGGGGTGCAAACCCAGAAAACACAACAAAATTGTGCCCATTTTGACAAATTTAATACTAATATTAATTAAATTTTTATTTAACCCAATTTTCTTTTTACTTTTATAAGTGAAAATTATTTTATTTATTAATTTGTTTTCACAATGTAAAAGTTTCAATGTTAACAATTTTTAAGCTAAACTTATTTTTAATAGCAAAACTGAAACATCTAAAATAAAAAATCAAGTGTGCACTTAAAAAGATTTTTTATTAAATTAATATATATAAATAGGTATTGTAAATATAGCTGATTGTTGAAATGTTTATCTTATAAATTTATCTATGGCACTTATTCTGTCTTTAATACATTAAATGGATTGGTGGCTAACGGCAATCCAATAATTTAAGTGTGAGTTACTATGTAATTTACTATATAATTTATAGTTGATAATAATGTTGACAATTGGAAATGTTGTCTATTTTCTTGTGATCATCCACTGGGGTGAATTTAAGCAAATTAGAGTGGCAGATAAAGCCTAAATCATGATGCCACTGCCAATTGAAGATGTTGTAAGTGGTGAAGTTGACACTTGTTGTGATCTGAGGTGCGGCACAGAGTCACAATGGGAAATCCTAACCTTAGGATTAGATTTGTAATAAGTCTTGGTTAGAATAGCAGGGAAGGCTATGTGATTACCTTGTGGCCCTGATTGAATAATATCTGCTAGACGTGGCTAGAGAGGCGCCAAAGTACGTGGACACATAAAGACAAAAATGTGAATAGAACTTAAATTTTATTGGATATAGAAATAGGGATTATATACTGTGTAGTTTTACCACAAAACAGTACATGGACAATAGGATCACTTGCCACAAGCATGAGTGGGGCAAGTAAGTTGTGCAGAATTAGGAAACTGAACAATTGTATTTCCTAATTTGGAGCCAGCCTTGTTTCAAAGTGCAAAAGCAAAAGAGAGAGATTTGTCTTCAAAATAACCCAACAAAGACAAAATCAAAACATGGTGAATGGCAGCATTCACAACATTGCCCCTCTCTAGATTGGTCTTAGGGGGTGATACTTGCAGAGGAACTTGGCATGCACACAAGCAAAAGATTGACCACTAGAAAGGAGTTTAACCGTATACTCTGGCCCTTGCTTGAAGATCACTTCCAAGGGCCCAATCCACAATGAGTCTAGCTTATGAGCTTGTCCTCCCACTCTGTGTTGATAGTAGAGAACATGGTCCCCAATGTTGAACTCAGGAAGGGGGATCTCCTGGCATTGTCAAAGGAGAGCTCTAGCAGCTTGATCTTATAGGCAGACGTGTAGGCAGAAGCCTGGATATCAATGATTCAATTAACTAAATCCTTGATATGCTCATCAGGGTTCATGACCTTATAAGAGGAGAGTAGGGGCCTCCAAGAGCAACAGGGTAGTGGCTTCATGACCATACAGCATAGCAAAAGGGGAATACCTGGTGACACAATGTTTTCTAAAGCAATAGGCAAAGAGAGCAGTGGGTAAGTATAGATCCCAGTTGGTGGCGTCAGAGTAAGTGAGTTCCTCATGATAGAAACCAGAGTTGAGTTTGCACGCTCAACTGCCCCATTGGTGGAAGGATTATAGGGGGAAGAGAATGACTGACAAGACCCCAAGGCTTCAACTACAGAGGTCACTGACTTGGCATTGAAGTTAGTTCCATTGTCAGACAACAACACTTGAGGGCAGCCATGGCAAAAGAATACATCTTATAGCAGAAAGGCGGCGGTTGTCTTGGAAGTGATGTCTTTAGTAGGACAAGCTTCTACCCACTTGCTAAAATGATCAACAGCAATTAGGCAAATTGGCAACCAGAGCAGGAGCAAGGAAGAGGCCCTACAGCGTCAATACTGATAGTGGGAAATGCATGTTGAGGGGGGACTAGCTTGAACTCATGAGTAGTGGCTTTAGGTCGTTGGAGTTGGCAATCATGGCAGCTAGAAATAACATCTGTGATCAGCAAGCAAAGATTTTCCCAGAAGTAATTCTTCTGGAGCCAGGCATGGGTCTTGGCAACGCCTCTGTGTTATGTCTCTTTATAGGCTTGAAGCACCAACAAAATGCAAAGACTAGGCCTTACATAGGGCAAGTAGTGGTGTGGTGCAGGGTGCCACTCCCTAGTATTGCCATAGTGAGACTGATTCCTTATTTAGAAAAGTATAAGGGGAACTGCTGCCCTTTTTTGTTATTACCATCAGAAGGTAACCCTCCAAATTACATAGTATTGTCTCTAATTATAGACCAATCAACACACCTGCAGCTAGCCGCAGATGTGATGTGAGTGACCCCTCAGAATGGGTTTTCATATGGCAATTAGTGACCAATTGGAGCATCTGCAGCTAGCCGCAGATGCATCAATTATTGACTCATTGCTTGTGCCCACTATTTAAATCAGTATACTGATCTTACGCCCCTCTTTTTACCAAAATGGGAACCCCAAAAGAGAGTAGTCTGAAACCCTATTCTATACTCAATTCCCCAGAGACAACCCTACTATGTGCTGCAACCACCTGACTACAGATCACATGCCCAAATATTCATTTCTTGTCTAATCCAACCCATTTCTTTCTGAATATTCCCCAAAATGTTTCAGTCCTCCAAGAATAAGCTCATTGCCTGACAGTCTAGACCCTAGTCAGCATGAATCACCCTTTATTTTACCTCTTCCCCTCTAAGTATAAAAAGACCCCCAAGAGGTCCCCAATAAACAAGAATCATTCACCATAGAAACATAACAATTGACTAACAAATCTTAGACTACTTGCAGAGCCCACCATTAGAGGTTCTGTTGAGTAAGAAGATATTAGTCCTGTTGTGTTTCCAGTTGCTCAGCTACTCTCAAACCATTCCTCTAACCCTTGAGCACCACATTTTCTGATGCTCACTACAGGGGTATCCTCCACTGCCCTTTGCACCGCTGCCAGAGACCTCTAGTCCAGGGACCAAACCTGTGACCCCAAAACCATGGACCACCCACGCTGTTCCACTGCAGACTATGCTCAACGCAACGGCAAACTTCTGCGCTCTGTCTGCCCAACTCTGACACGCAGAGGCTGGGGCCAGCCCCGCAACACTGATTGAGTCTGTCAAGGACCCACTTGGCGGGGAATAAACTTCCCAGCTGATGGGCCAAGGTCCCTACATTCAAACCTGCTATTACTGAGCTGATAGGAACCGTGACCATTGTAAGATGTCCAATGTGTCCTAGGTAAGAAAATCTTCCTAAAACAGAACTGAATTGTCCAAGTAGATAGTAACCCACCAAGTATGTCAAGAGGTAAAAGGAGGTATAAGGTCTAACCAGAGTAGGTTCAGTGGGTGGGGTAGAAAACAAACAGCCATAGTGGAATTTACGTCCCCAGTGCCCAGAAGGATATTTGAACCATCCATAGGCAAGGGATTCCTTCTGATGGGCGTCATCTGGAGAGGAATTATAACAGTTGGTTGTAGGAGTTGGATTTTACAAGGTGTACACCTTAGACAAGAAGTAGGCTAGAAACCAGGATAGGAAAAGAATTCCTCTCATGACTCCAGAAAGGTATGTTATCAAAAAATGGAGGAGTAGCTAGAAGTGAAATATTCTTTATTGTTGGAACATTTAAAAATGGTAAGGTTTGTACACTTAAATAGTCTCCAAAATGAAGGCTGGAATATTTAAGTGGTTATTTGGGGGAATGAGAGGGATTTGCCAGTGATTTTCATGACTATAATGTATGAAATTAATACCTGGTTAATATTGGCTTGAATTTGGGCCTGTAGAGATAATATAATCTCATAATTGAAGAATATTAAAGCAGAGAAAGCCATAAGATCAGAGGCAATTAAGCAGTGTACAGGCTTAAGATCAAGCATTGTATAGTACAGAGCTTGAACCAAAGTAAGAGAGAGAAGGTCCAAAATTGGTTTGAAAGCTAGATTCAGCCAATCAAGATCAAGACGGTAAGTGACGTTTCCTGGCGTATTATTAACATTTTTGAATGCAAAAGACGTTTTGAAAGCAAAAATTGAATGAATAACCAGGTAATAAAAAGGTAAATCAAATATTTGTGTTGATCCAGAGCTAACAACACATACTTTAGAAGAGCCTGAGTTTGAATCTGGGTCCCCAAGGTTTTAAAATAACAATTATTACTGTTTAGACTGTTGTGTTGTTTTTGTAACTGGGTGACTTCTAAATCTGTGTTCTGGTGTAGATTTAAGACTGTGTTTTTCCCAAGTTTTTCAATAAAAGTAAGGTAGTCAGGGAAAGAATCCCTGACAGAGTCTCAACTCCCACTGAAGTCTCCTAACCTGAGGGTCAAGCCGCCCCTAGCACAGGATCTCCCCAACTGCCTATAGAGGTTGAGGAACCTGCTGCCCCAATTTCTGACCTTCCCCCACAAGCCCAACCTAGACCTCACCTGCCTGCCTCTGTCTCTTCCGTTCCCCAAGCTGTTGAGCCCCTAAGACAGCGCCCAGCCTCAGTCTGCCCGCAAAGCCCCTCCCCTGCCTCAGACAAGGACCCCGTAGAGGACTTCTTTGAGGTAGATGAAGAACCTCCCGCCAATCTTCCTTGCACTCCATCCTGGTCATCTACATCAAGTGGAGATCATCACCACCCTAGGGCTCTGTCTCTAAATCCTGCGCCTCCTCCCCAAAGACGTCAGACCCTCAAACAAACTAGCTCCTGTGCCCCATTTGTCTCACATATAGAGCCTCTTCCCGTCCTCACCACTCCTCCATCCTACCAGTCTGTCCCCAGTGCTTCCCCTCTACCAATGTACCAAGTAGCTCACCCTGGCCCCTCTGATGACCCCACCATATCAGATATGGAACATGTCTGCCAGTTTCTGAGCAAGAATGGGGATGTTCTCACCTCCACTGCCATAGACAACACCCGGAGAATCAAGGCCTTCTGATCCAATTTAACCACCCTATGGTTACTGCACTGGTAAATTGGCTGGAGCAACAGCGTATCAGCAGTGAACAGACCATCACAGCTTTGAACTGGCTAAGGGACTATACTGAGTCAGCAGTAAACCCCCTCCAAGACCAACTTCACCAGATCAGACACAAGCATAAGGTTCTGGGAGCCATTCACACGGACACCGTGACCATTTCTTGACAGATAATCAAAGACCACTCCGCCCTTCAACAGCAAGTAATTCAACCTTTGGTTGAAGAAGTTGCCAACCTTAAAGGCCACTCCAACCAACATGACGTAGACATCAGTGTCATTCAGGCCCAGCTAACAGATATCTGAGAGGCTTGCAACTGGTGGGCTGGGAATGCCATGTCTAGAGTCAACCAGACTCAGGATGACCTAGAGGTCCTGAAGAACGGCCCTAACTTACTTCAAAATGATCTTGCGCAAACACAGGAAGACCTGGACGTTGTGGGAACTGATGGTAACACAACCTATGCTAAGGTAGAAGCGCTTCAGTCAGACCAGGTTGCCTTCAAGGCAGAAACTGAGGCCAACCAGACCAAACACCTTGGCCTCATCCAAAAATTGACAACCCAACTTAAGCGCGTCCAACAGGAGCTGACCATCCTGAATCAGAAGCAGGAAACACATGCCTCCACTTACAACAAGGAACTCTCAACTCTTAAGGAGAAGGACACTAGCCTACAGTTGCTGATTTCCAACCTGACCAAAAGATTCAACTCAATGAACCTAGGAGGATCAGGTAGTACTAAACCAAGCCCAACATCTGCCTCTGCCTTGGCCTTGGAAAAAAGTAGTGTGTTCTGTTATTGAGTCAGTAGAAACCACAATGTCCTTGTTCAGTACTCACCCAGCTGGAGAGACATATCAAAGTTTCCCCCGGGCTACCCAAGGGGTCCCTGCTCCAATGCCAACCTCCTTCCTGCCTATCCCAGACATCTTGACCCCCAGCCCCACCTCAGTACCAACTGCCACCAATCAGACTCCCAGGAAACATCTCCCTGACACTCCATCACCGGCCCCTGCTAATGATCCTAGCGCAGATCCTGCAACCGCACGCTGGGAGACCCCTCCAAATCCTGGATACTCACATCCTCAGCAATACCCTTGGTGGTTTCCCCCTTCCAGGTACTCAGGCCCTAACCCCCAACCATATCCGCAAGAGGGGTCTTTCTTCCAGCCAAGTTACCTCTATGGGGCATACACCCCTGCTGGGCTGTTGCTTCCACCTTGAGGCTATCCTAGAGCTTTCTCTGGAGGACCTCCAGGGCCACCAGGGCCGCTGCCTGGCCCCCCAGGACCGCCCTACAGACCTCCAGGACAAGCCCCTTCTGACCCTGGCCTGCCTTCATGGGACTCTTGTGCAAGCTCTGGCCCCAGTCTCAAGCTAAACACCAAGTTCAAACCAGGAGGACCCATCAATATTCATGTCTTTCTCAAAGGATTTGAGCTTATGACCAGGGATAGCCCAGAGCCATTTTCCCGCGCTAAACTGTTGAATAGCCTGGATAAAACTGCCTTCTCCACTGTGGTTGCCTCTCTTAGTGGAGGGGAGGGGTCTTACAAGGAAATTAAAAATATCCTTGAAGATACCTATGGTTCCCCCAAACAGCTAGAGGACAATAAGGCCAATTTCTTGACTATTTCTCTGAAGAAAGATGAGTTGCTTCCAGAATTTGGTAGAAGATTTAGGGTTGAGGCACAAACCCTAATGTCTATCAACTTCCTGACCCCCCAAGAAGCAGCTACAGCTCTTCTCCATGCAATCTACCCCTTCCCACACTTGTCTATCTTCCAGCCACATCTGTTGACACCTACTTCAACCCAAGCAGTGCTTTGCATAGCCGCCTCCCTCCAACAACACACCCTATGCCAGGCCCCATGCCCTGTGTATCCATCCTGCCGGGTAATGAATGTGGTGGAGGATTATGAAGAGGATGATGACGGAGTTCTCTATGCGGAAAGACAACCCATGGAAGAACAAGAATGCTTTAAGTGTGGATGGAAAGGACACTTTGCAAGGAACTGCCCACACCACCAATTAGACGTGAAAGAAGAGCCCGCTGACTCAAAACCCAGTGTGCACACCTTGCCCAACACATTGCAAGAGGATAGTGCCTTGGAAGGGCCAAAAAACTACTAAGTGGAGCGCACAGGACCAGTGTGTCTCCACCTAGTAAAAAGGTCCCTCCTGATCCCCCTAGCCCTGGCTCATTAATAATGGCCGTGGCTGATCACACATGCACAAAACCTCAGCCCACAAGGAAGTACCCCCCACAAAATAAACTCTTTGAAGGTCAATCTCGCCTTGCCATACATCCTCAAGGCTAAGAGCCTCCAGAAAACCCACCCCACCATTAGCAACATAACCAAAGCCCTTTTGAAAACTGTGATCACTACTCTGTTGAGTGATATTGTCCACATCCTTCCCATCCTACAGAAAGTCATCAACAAGCTGGAAAAAAGACCCCCCTTGTCTGCCGGGTAGAAGGCAGAAATGGCCTCTTGGTTGATTCAAGCACATGGGTACAAACTGAGGTATTTGGCATCCCAATTTGTACTGTCCTGGATAGTGGTGCACTGACCTTAATCCTATCCTCCCAATTCACCTGTAGGTTTTGTTTCCCACCAGACGCTGAGTGCAGTAGAACCTTTGGTACAGTAGGCAACAATCCTGCCAGATCCAAAGGCACATACTCTTTGGTACCTTTGAAGTTCAGGGATACTGTGGTCACCTGCCTGGCCATAGTCCTGGAAGCCAAGAACTACAACATATTGATTGATTTCTCCTTTATGGACCAGTTTGGGACCACCATAGATCATAAGACTGGTGTGTTTCACCTCCTAGGCCAGGAATTCCCCCTCCTGACACCAGATAGCCGGCCTAGAGTCCCTCCCAAAGGCATGAGCCCTAGAAGATGCATCCTGCTGGGCTGCCCATCTGGGATGATAGGGATCCCCTATGAAACCACCTCAATTTGAATAAGCAAGCTACCAACCTCTGTTTGCTACAACAACCCTATACTGATTTGGTCAAAGGACAGTGTAAGTATCCTTCCTAAATCCCAAGCCATCATAGGAACAGGTATCAAGCTACGCATACCTAAAGGGTTGCATGGGGAAATATTGGCACTAGGTTTTCCACGTCCTGGGCTGCCCACAGTTGCAACCCATCTCATCCCAGGGGAGACCACTGATGAGCTTACTATCCTGGTGGCCAACCCTCACTTCTCTACTCTAGAAATTGATTGCAACTCTGGGGTAGCCTTCCTAAAAATTGCCTCAAATAAATCTATTTCCTCTGCATATTCCATTGGATTGCTGTATGTTCTAGGACTACCAAACCCTGATCATGACCTAATAGCACACATCCTACAAGACAAACAAATTGGGGACATAGACTTGCAACAGGAGGAACAGTTTTTGGAGCTCATTAAGAAGTACAAGCACCTTTTTACCAACATTGACGCCAAGCTGGGTTGTTCCAATAACTGCTTCCATAAAGTCAATACAGGGGAAGCACAGCCCCTATTCCAGACAATGTACTGTTGATCCCCTGTGGCTAATTGGATAATCCAACAGGAAGTTGAAAACTATTGAAAGGAGGTCTCTTAGTATCATCCAATAGTTCCTGGGCCAGTCCTTTTCTCCTGGTAAAAAAGAAAGATGGAAACAATTGAGTGGTAATCAACTACAGGAAGTTGAACACCATCTCCAAGAAAGATAGGTATCCCTTACCTCGGATTGATGACACCCTGGACAAGCTGGGAGGCGCGCAGTTCTTCTCAGCCATGGATCTTGTAGCAGGCTACTGGAAGTTACCTATGGAAGTTGAAGACCAGGATAAATGTGCCATTGTGACTGCAGATGGTATGTACCAACCAACCTGGATGCTGCAAGGACTAGCCAATGCCCCAGCCACCTTCCAAAGGCTTATGGACACCACTTTCTGCGACCTAAAGTCCATCTGTGTCCTTGTATATTTGTATGACATCAACATGTAATTGAAAAGCTTTGAGGACCATCTTAGAGACTTAGAGCAGGTCTTTGTCAGGCTAGAAAAGATAGGGATGAAACTCAAGCCAAAGAAGTGTTAATTCTTTAAGGAAAACCTTGAGTTCCTAGGCCATGTCATCAATAATCAAGGCACCACTCCTATCCCAGCCAAGGTAACAGCTATCTCTAAACTTGCTGCCCCCACCACTGTCAAGGACCTACAATGCTTCCTTGGCATGGTTGATTACTACCACTGTTTTATAGAAGCATTTGCCAATCTGGCTCAACCCCTTTTTTGCCCCCTAAAAAAGGACGTAGAATTTGTATAGGACCATGATTGCCAAATTGGGTTCAAGGTGCTCAAGCAAGCTTTAGTAGAATCCCTGGTTCTGGCATATCCCAAATTCTCTAAAGAGTTCATTCTTTACACAGATGCCAGCTTAGTAGCAGTAGGAGTGGTCCTTGCGCAATTGGATGATGAAGGCCATAATCACCCTGTTGGATATTTCTCTAGAACCCTGAATGTCCATGAACAAAACTACTCAGTAACTGAACAAGAGTGCCTAGCAGTCTTATATGGTATCAAAGAGTGCCATCCCTACCTGTATGGGTCCCACTTCAAGGTTGTGACTGATCATTTCTCCCTGAAGTGGCTAGCTAACCTAAAGGACCCCAAAGGGAGATTGGCTCACTGGGCAGTGAGATTGCAGGCATACAACTACAAACTTGTACACTGCCCTGGAGCCAAGCATGCCAACGCTGATGGATTATCTAGACTTCCACTAGTAGCAGCCCTCACCCCTGAAGGAGACGCCCTGTTTGATCTTATTTCTTTTCCCTCCAAATGGGATAGTATCCCTCCTGAGGCTCAGAAAACCTTAGCCAAACTTGCTTATAGCATCACAATTAGAGACAGCTGTCTATATAAGAAAGTCAAGGGACATCAACTGCCATACATTTGCCCCTCTTGGCAGCTAGCCATATTACAACAATTTCATAACCTAGCCACTGGGAATGCAGGCAAAAAACAAAGGATGGCAACACTTGCATCACATTGTTATTGGGAAGGTATGTACACTGACATATTAGAATATTGTTGAAGTTGCATGACTTGCTCCAAGTACCGCCCCCTACCCAAGGCCACTAGCTATAGACTGCATCCCCCTACCCACGTGCTTTACACGGTTAGCATTGATGTGGTAGGACCAGTAGGCCCAAATAAAACTAGTTGTGGGAATAGATATCTTATTGTAGCCATTGACTATTTCAGCAAATGGGTCAAAGCCAAGGCTATTCCTGTCCCTACGGCCAAGCACACTGCCCAATTTGTTCTATAACATATCATTGCCAATCATGGCTGTCCACACACCATCTTGACGGATAATGGAACTAACTTCACCAGCAAACTTCTGGCTGAATTAAAAGAGGTCATGGGAATTAAGGACGCAAAATCTACTCCGTATCACCCAGAAACAAATGGCTCTGTTGAACAAGTCAATGGCACTCTCAAGACTATCCTCAAAAAGCTCATGTTAGATTCAGGCTTGTCTTGGGATACTATAGTCCCCTCGGCACTTATGGTGTATCAAGTAACTAATCACACCGCTACTGGTTGCTCCCCCTTCCAGATGGTTTATGGACAATAACCCTCCCTACCTGGGCTCCTAGCAACTTATCAATTGGAACCAGGTAGATCCCCTGATGACCACCTGAGAGCCCTCACCAAAGGGCTAATAACTCTGCATCATGAATCATATAACACTATGGGGACAAATTGGTATGCTGCGTTTGCCTGTAACATAAAGCGTCATCCCAAGCTGGCTTCTTTTGAGATTGGCCAACATGTACATGTCTCCAGGGCTCAGACTTCCAGACGTCCCCACAAACTCATCCCAATATTCTCAGGACCATTTGTTGTAATTGAGAAAAGTAGCTTTGATGCATATACAGTTTGACATATTGGCTCTGGTCAAACTTATCAGAAAGTGCATGCCAAGTTCATGAAAGCAGTCCCTGTAGTTGACAAGGAGTCTCCTTACCCCTTGCCAACCTCTGCCTACATGGGCAACCCTCAGTAAAGCCATGTGGCTTTACACAACCCCTGTTGGCCTTGCTATTATCTCTTCTATATAGGGCAGCAGAGGAGACATTACGTAGGAATATAGAAAATCAATGAAGCAAGGTGTCCTACTACCCCTTCATAGGATCAGGCTGAAGAGACCAATTATTGGTATAGTCTGCATAAATAAAAAGGGACTTATCCCAGAAAAAAATGATGTGATGAATAAATAAATAAATAATTAAATATGGAAGGAGCAAAAGGATTTATTCCTGTAGTGGATGAGGGGTCATGAACCCCATATAGTGATTAGTGACCTTGGCGGTCACAAAGAAAGGAAACATACAGTCATTGCTGTAAGCAGCTACTTGGTTGCTGATTGGAGCCTGCAGCATCCAATTGTACATGCATCACTTCTCAGGAGAATGGTGGCTAGTGTAGATGGCAGCTAGGATGAGCGTGTCTTGAATTATGCATTCATACAACTTGAATCCCTTGGCAGGGTGGCCTGTAGTAAGCTGGGCTTGCATGCCGTTGATGGCAGTGACCACCTTCTTGTGGGACAGGTTAGCGTGATTGGATAGGTTGAAGGATAGGCCCAGAGTGATGAGAGCTTGCACCTGCTGGTGATACAAGTTAGGGTCCAACTCCCCAACCTGGTTGGCAAACAGACAGTAACACTGGCTCTGAGAGGCTCCATTGAACCCATGATACAAAAGGATGGGGCAACCGTCCTGCTCAACACCCCAAGTCTCCACCGCCAAGATCAGGGAGTTTTGAGCAAAGGTGACGTCCGCCATCTTTCAAGGACAAGTTGCAATCAGTTGGGAAAATTCTAATAAGGTGAACAAAAGGGCATGACAGGTGTCAATGGCCATGGCGTTCTCCACCAAGTGACCTACCCAGGCGGTAACAGGCCTGGCTACCTGACATCCCAGCCCAACTGTGAAATGTTGATAAGATTTGACAAGGAAGGAAGGCGCCCCACTGGAGGCACACACATGTAGGCGTTCACCAAGGAGTTCCAGAACCACACTGAATCCTTGTTCTGAACTAGCTCCAGGATTTGCGCCATGGGCTTGACCTGAAGAGCAGCCCTAACTTCCCGGTAGTTGTTTTCAGACTGTTTGTCAAGCCAGACCGTGTTAATAGCTATCTGGCTGTGGGGACCAAGGACTTTCTTGGAACAATTAGGCGCATGATGGGTTGTAGTCATGTTATCTAGCCCCATGTTGGCAAAAGTCTCTTCAATAGCCACCCAAGGGACCAGGGTGTCCTCAACAGGATTATCTGCACCCAAAACATCTGCCACCTCCAGAGCTACGCGCTGCTGCTTGTCAACAAGAGCCTTGGAAGCTGCTTGCACGGCAGCTGCATTGCAAACAGCCTGGGCCATCACCTCCTGTAAGGCCTGTTTGTTGCTGGTTGGCGAGGTCACCTCTGCCCCGCGGGCCAGGTCATGAAGATGTTGGCACTGAGTAGCCGGGGAAGCAGGGTGACTTGGGGGGCTGCAATCTTTTTTGGTCAGTTTGCAAACTTGATCCTCCTTGAGCCTCTGGCCCTGAAGGCTTGGGGGTATTGGACTGGGTAGCTTTGAACTTGTCATCCTCCTTGTCCAGTTAGAGGTATTGGCACCCCTTGACAGTGTGCACCCAACTGGGCGCAATGGCAAAGGCTACAGACGTTAATGGGGCCCATACAATTTTGTGGTCCTCCTCTAGGAGGTCCTCCAAGATGTGTTCTTCCCGTTCCAATGAGGAGCCCACCCCCTGTTCAAGGGCCTCAAGCTTTGCTTGACAAAGAGCGGTTAGTGCGGCCTGTAAGGAGGCAGATAGTTTGTAGAGGCGGCAGACAATAATGTCATTTTTAACTAAGAGAACCATTCAGGACGCCTCTATTTATACTTGATTTTACCCAATTAATTTGGGTTGATGATCATTGAGTGATTCATCATGGCTCACCCCTCTAAGTCTATTTACCAATTATTATTAGGCCACCCAACAAGTGATTGGCTGTTTTAAATTGGTTCTAGGTGTGCATCCACTTACCATTATGAGGGCCTCAAATTTCCTTTTTTGGATGGATCCCCATCCTGATCTGGGGGTATGTGGTGCAGGGTGCCACTCCCTAGTATTGCTATATTGGGACTGATTCCTTATTTAGATAAGTATAAGGGTAACTGCTGCCCTTTTTTGTTATTACCATCAGAAGGTAACCCTCCAAATTACATAGCGTTGTCCCCAATTATAGACCAATTGGTGCACCTGCGGCTAGCCGCAGATGCGTTGGAGAGTGACCCATTGGAATAGGTTTTCATATGGCAATTAGTGACTGATTGGAGCATCTGCAGCTAGCTGCAGATGCATTGTTTGGTGAACTATCAAAAGAGGTTCATCATATGGCAATTAACAACCCATTGACGCATCTGCAGCTAGCCGCAGATGCATCAATTATTGACCCATCACTTGTGCCCACTATGTAAATTGGTATACTGATCTTCCGCCCCTCTTTTTACCAAAATTGGGAACCCTAAAAGAGAATAGTCTGAAACCCTATTCTACACTCAATTCCCCAGAGACAGCCCTACTATGTTCTACAATCACCTGACTACAGATCACACGCCCAAATATCCATTTCTTTCCCAATCCAACCCATTTCTTTCTGAATATTCCCCAAAATGTTTCAGCCCTCCAAGAATAAGCTCATTGCCCAACAGTCTAGACCCTAGTCAGCATGACTCACTCTTTCTTTTCTCTCTTCCCCTCAAAGTATAAAAAGACCCCCAAGAGGTCCCCAATAAACAAGAATCATTCACCATAGAAACATAACAATTGACTTACAAATCTTAGACTACTTGCAGAGCTCACCAATAGAGGTTCTGTTGAGTAAGAAGATATTAGTCCTGTTGTGTTTCCAGTTTCTCAGCTACTCTCAAACCATCCCTTTAACCCTTGAGCGCCACAAGTGGTCTTGTATTTTCTTGAAAAGCTGATTGTCACAAATGAGGGTGTCTTCAAATAACTTAGAAAGGGCAACTAAACTTCTTCAGTCTTGTTCTCCCATGACAAAGGATATCCAATTAGTTCATATAACCTTCCAGTCTCAGCAGGGTGTAGGGCAAGGATGGGCATTCTGGATAGTCCATCAGCTTTCTGATGTTGAGTCCCAGGGCAGTGCAACACAGTGAAGTTGTACCCTTGTAGGCGGAGATCCCATCTAGCTAATTGTCCTTCTGGTTCCTTGAGTTGCTGTAGCCATTTGAGCAAAGCATGGTCAGTAACCACAGTGAAATGGGTACCATACACATAATGGCGGAACTTCTTGACAGAATTTAATACGGCAAGGCACTCTTTCTCTGTTACACTGTAATTATTCTCATGCTTATTCAGGACACAAGAGGTATAGGCTACAGGGTGATCCACACCTTCATAATCCAGTTGAGCCAAGATAGCCCAAATAGCCAGGTCACTAGCATCAGTATATAGGATGAATTCCTTATTGTAATCAGGATATAATAGGATGGGAGCCTCTTTGAGTTTTGTTTGAGGGTCTTAAAGGCTTCTTGTTGGCTGGCAGTCCATTCAAAAGGGATATTACACAGCAGCTGGACCAAGGGTTTGCTAGTGTCAGCAAAATTGGGGATGAACTGTCTATAGTATCCTATCATGCCCAGAAAGACTTGAACTTCTTGCAGGTTGGTGGGAAAAAGCATTTTTTCAATGGCCTCAACTTTTTTAGTCATGGGGCAAATTCCTGTCTGAGTCACCTCATGCCCCAAGAATTCAAGGCGTTCCTTGAAGAAGGCACACTTAGATAGCTTTAACTTAAGTCCAGCTTCACAAATCTTTATGAACACTTCCTTAAGATGGGCCAGGTGATTGGTGAAGATAGCACTGAAGACAGTTATATCATCTAAGTACACTAAAACACACAAGAGCTTCAAATCACAGAGGATGGAGTTCATGGCTTGTTGGAAAGTAGCTGGAGCACTACAGAGTCCTTGCGGCATTTGTGTAGGCTCAAACAATCCTTTGGAGGTGATGAGCGCAGCTTTCTGTCTATCCTCAGGGGAGAGATCAACTTGCCAGTAACCAGAGGCTAGATCCATGGCAGAGAAGAACTTGGAGCCTCCAAGGCAACAGAGAGCATCATCAATGTGTGGTAAGGGGTAGGAATCCTGTTTGGTTAAGGAATTCAAGTGTTGGTAGCCCATCACAATACAATGACCTCCATCCTTCTTTTTTAGTATGAGTAAGGGAGAGGTCCATGGACTTTGGGAAGGAGCAAGCAGTCCAGCGTCTAGAAGTTGTTTGAGCTCTTTAGACACCTGAGCATCCTCTACTCAACTGCAGCAGTAGGTTTTAGTGCAAAAGGGGGGATCATCACCAGTATCAATCTGATGAATGACATCTTTGGCTAAACCATAACCTGTGCTATCCTTAGCAAAGATGTCTGAAAACTGATCCAGTAGGTCAAGCACTTCTTTCTGTTGAACCAGAGATAGCCGCAAGAAGTCTTGACTAGTGAACAATGATAGGTCTTGTGGCTCATCCTAAGGTAAGTTAAAGTCCTGGAACGTACCAAAGGGATATAGTGATAGGACGTCAGGAGCATTCAACAACCTGCCATAGCCAACGGTCTGCCCTATAGACACATGTATGGGGAGAGCAGTCAAGTTGGCAACCAGCAGTTGAACAGGGTCTTTATGAGAGACATCCAAGATTCATGGACAGAGATAGGTTTTGTTGCGTCCTAGCAAGGGAGGAGAGTATAACTCTAGGAACGTACACTCAGGTAGCTCATACAATATTTGGGAGTATAGGATAGCCTGAGATCCAGGGGGAATGATTAAAGCAGAAGTGGCCAAAAGAGGAATCCCTTCAGACACTAGGAAAGCCATAGGAGGGCACTTAATGTGGGAGGAATGGGTACGGTATTTTAAAGTGAAAACACCAGTGGGATATTCCAGGGCACATGTCTTGAGGTGCTTCCCGGGAACTTTAACTGGCTCTTCAAAGATCAGAGGGACCTCATACCCTAAAATGAAGAGGTAGCTGTCTTTTAAATTAATGATCCCATTGTTTCCCTAAGTAATTGGGTGCCAACCAGAAGATTGTAGCTCTCATTCTCCAAGACAATGGCAGGCACAGCCAAGAGTAGTTTGCCAAAACACATGGGAAGAGCAGAGTGAGCTCCTATAGTGCAAGTCATGGATAGCCCAGCTGTGCCATACAACTGATGATAGTTAAGGTTGGAGGCAATTTTGAGCTTCTTGACAAGCTTTGAGGAGACAACATTAACAGGAGACCCCGTGTCTAAGACAGCCTTAATTTTCACCTTTTGGATGGATATTTCCACACAAGTGGTAGTACAACCAAAGGGAGGGAGGAAAGCCAAATGTCTTGGGCTTCTTCTAGTTCTTTGTCCCACCTTTTGGTCATGCACCTTAGGCCCAGGAACTCATTATAGATTTTCTGGAGGGGGAGCAAGATGGAGACGTTTTTGAACACAGCTTTAGCAACCTCAGCAGCTTCTTTAGAAGATCTGGCAAGCACAGGAGATCTCTTGGCTTGGGTGAGGTAATGGAAAGAGACAACTTCCTGGGCTTCAGGAAGAGGCTTGGCGGTTGTTGTAGTTTTCCCAGAATGCAGCTTATAAGGGACTGCAATAGTTTCAGGGACAGCCAGGACAGAATACCCATAGTTGTCAGGGTATTATATATCAAATTAATCCATATCAGAGTCATCAGATGTATTGTAGAATAGCAGCAGAATTGAAGGAGCCTCAGTGTCAGCAGGCCAGAAGTCAGCAATGGAGGGGGGAATTGAAGGAGACTGGGAATAATTGTCAACCAAGAGCTTCTCTGCCTCTAGGTTGACTGTTCTTTTCCCGCCTGTTCCTTGGAATCAGCTCCTTCAACTTGAGGATTGGTGCAGACTTGGGAATGGTGACCTATCTGTCCACAGTTATGATAACCCTAGCTTCAAGGAGGATTCTGTGAGTTCATGGTAAGGATACACGGGCCACGTGAAGACAAACCAGAGGTAAAGGCAGCATGATTCTCCTGCACAACTGCCCCAGAATGGGTAAGGTGCATATCCTGAAACAGTGTCTTTATGCTCTTCATAAAAGAAAGCATGTCTTTATGGGCCTTGAAGTGAAGACACAGGAGCTGGTTAACCTTGAGGGCTTGAGCGCAAGCCATGTATGCTTCATGTGTGGGCAACTAGCAGCTTGTGATCAGTTGTTGTCCTTTCATGTAGAATCTATTTGCAAATTCAGCTAGAGTCTCCTTTGGCTTGAAAGCAATGTGCATGAAGGCGTCCTTCTTCACTTCCAAACTAAAGTCACCACCAAATTTGTTAATCAGAAGTTGCTTCATATCTTCCCAGGTTTCAATGGTGGGCAGCTCTGGCACTACTACCTCTTGGAAGGTTGGGTGTAGACAGGTCAGAATGTGTTCCTTCTTAACTTCATCTGAGGCTCTTCTCATGAAAGTTTTGTAGATAGTTAGGAAAGCTGCAATGGTAAAGGTTTTGGGGTCAAAGACTTGCTTAAAGGTAGGCTTGAAGTGTGCTTCTGGAGTTGGTCCGCCATTGTTGCTATCAAGTACATTTATGTGTGGGGAGGAATCTGCTTCAGACTTGGTGGAGGGGGGGGCAGTCTGGCTCACAGCTGGCGGACACTTTCCTTAAGGGTAGTCAAGGTTTCAGCAGTGCGGGTGCCCGCATTATTAGCCTGGGTGGTCTGCCACTCAGTAACATCCAGGCACTGACCCTGTGCTGTTACTACCAAGGACAGTTCAGCCAGTTGGGAGGTAAGAGACAGACCCACCAAAAGGCAAGGGGCAAACCTGTCATTTACTGAATCAATTACTTCACTTAGTTCTTGTACGTCTTTATCAAGCTCAGAGTGATCTCACTTCAGGAGGTCTAGTTCATTGACTAGAGCTATCAACTATCTAGCTTAATGAATGCAGGGGGCTTCTGACAATCCAGGGCAACAACCAGATTCACCCACAACTACAGGTGGACTAATAACAGACACCATCACCTCACGCAAAGTAGCAACCTCTTGTTGTAAATCAGCAACCTGAGCCGTCAGAGCAAGCACTTGAGGATCAGGCTGAGGGGCTTTGAGAGGGCAATCCTGACTGCAGGTAGATGCTCTTAAATATCAAATGGCATCCCAGAGCCTCTTTTCTCCATCTGCTAACTCATCAGATGGAGGAAAAGGCGGGGCATCTGCTTTGGAGGCAGACAATTCACTTACTTGAGTCTGGAGTTTGGCAATGGTAGCAGCGGTAGCAGCCCTTTCTTGATAAAAGTCCTTATCAAGTTTGTGGAGGCCCTTTGCAGCATGGACTGCTAATTTCTGTAATTGGTCAAAGAAGTAAGCACTGAACTTGTTGAGTTTCTGAGCAAGTTGTTCAAATTCAGTGAGATAGGTTTTTAGAGTGGAGTCTACTTGGGCATGCCTGGGCTGTTCCAGCAGGTGGAACTCATAAAGGCACTCTCTGACATACTCAGGGATGGATGGTGCATTCTTTCAATGGAGTTGACCAAGCAAGATTGGGAGGTGACAGAGTTGCACTGATTTTTGGATACTAAGGAAAACAGGGAATAGATCCACTGTTGGTAGGCCGCAAATTGATCTCAGTGATGAGTGACAGCGGCTTGCAGCAATGAACTCTCTTGAACGGGGAGCCCTAAATACTATTTGATGATGGGCTAAGGCAGGTTGTACAAAGGAGGACAATAAATGTTCAGCGGAGCCAGCCACTGAGAGGAGATGCTGTGGAAATTGTGGAGCTACAATCAATTTGTAGTATTCTGCTCAGTTGAACTGAAGCTGGAGGCAAGGGATGGCCCCATTACTGGCTATACCAAGGGCTACTGCCATGACTTGTTTCAAGTCAGGGGTACCCAAAGGGTAGGCCACTAGGGGGAACCACTCCCAAGGTTCAGTAAAGTAGGGACAATAGGCAGGTTAGTGATGTCTTCCTTAATAGGAGGACTGGTAATTTCAGGCAAAGAAGGTCTTGTATGTGCAGAGGCAAAGGTCCTGAAATCATTTTTGCAAAAGGGGTAACCAAGGGGCTTACAGCCCCTGTAGTGAGCACCATTTTTGTTGTGATCTGAGGCGCGGCACAGAGTCACAACAGGAAATCCTAAATTTAGGATTGAATTTGTACTAAGTCTCAGTTAAAATGGCAGGGAAGGATATGTTATTACTTTATGGCCCTGATTGAATAATATCTGCTAGACGTGGCTAGAGAGGCACCAAAGTACGTGGAGACACAAAGACAAAAATGTGAATAGAACTTAAATTTTATTGGGTATAGAAATAGGGATTATATACTGTGTAGCTTTACCAAAAAACAGTACATGGATGGTAGGATCACTTGCCACAAGCATGAGTGGGGCAAGTCAGTTGCACAGAATCAGGAAACTGAACATTTGTATTTCCCAATTTGGAGCCAGCCTCATTTCAAAGGGCAAAAGAAAAAGAGAGATATTTGTCTTTGAAATAACCCAACAAAGGCAAAATCAAAACATGGTGAATGGTGGCATTCACAACAACACTTTATCTTTTTAATACCCAAAGATAACTTCTTAACAACATAACTTAAGCGCAATAATATATCATATTCTCATCCCCAAAACATTATTTTAATTAATAAATAAAGAACTTTGATGATTTTTTAACTTATTTATATATGTTTTATTATATGAACAAAAAACACCAAAAACAGTTAATATTTGAAGGTCTGCTTAACTTTACTTAAGTATACTAGGAAAAAAACATAGCAAATCTTGAAAAAATGTCAACAGTGCCAATGCTGTCTTGAATAATGCCTACAATTTTCCTAACTGATAGCGGGAATTCAGCATACTTTTGCTAATTTTCTTTCTTAATGCCAACACTTTTCACTTCACATATATAAAAATTTAAGTTTTACACAATGAAAACATCTGAACTTTTGATATGTTGTATTTTCAACTCTTCCCTTTTCATGGTATTTTTGAAATAAATTTTATCTCTAAAACTCATACTCTCACTTATGTCTTTCAGCTGTTAGCTTTTTGTTTAAAACTTTAATAAACTAAAAACTTCTGTCCCAGCTTTATATTTTCAAATTTCAATGAAACCCAATATAAGTTAGAAGTTTATTTATTTTGGTTCTATAGTTTTTTGTGAATGCATTTCTTTGTTTTAGAACCCTTTACTTATTATTTATAGGACATTAATACTTTCAAACAGCACAAAGGCTTCAAGCATCCCTCCAAGGCTCTCAAGACCCCTAAGTAAAAGCCTTCCTCCCCAAAGAAGGCTTCCTCCAAACCCACCCCCAAGCAGAGCCCAGCTCACTCCACTGGGGGTGAGGAAGCTGATGTGTTTCTCACCAACCACAGTTTTTACAACTCTGTATCAGACAAGGAGCCCTTAAAGAAGCAGTGCCAGGCCAAAAAGTCCACTTCCAAGGATAAGTCTCCTTCACATGAGAAGCACCACAACAAGCCCCTTTCTTCTCCCCCACCAAGCTCTCCTGGTGCAAGCTCATCAGGGGATGATTCTAAACTTTGGTCTAACTACTTCCCTATTATGAATGTGAATAATGGGCAGTCATGGTGGCTAATGGATTTATCTTCAGCTCTAACAATGTCAACCAGGGCTTCAAGAGCTGACAATATATCTTTGAGGACCACTCCTGACCATTAAAGCTCAACACTTATCACTGGGACAAGGTACAGACAAAAAGGTCAAGCATACCTGCATAATGCCTAACACTATCATCACACATCTCCTGAAGTGGTATCTTGTTAATATCATTCCAACTTCTAAGGATCTTTCCACCATCCAGCTGGCTGTGCTTGCATGTAAGCACCTCTTCACTACCAACTTAAAGAGGGTGCTAGCCCACAGTCAGTTGGTCAAGTTTGTGAACAATAGGCATTAAGCCTTCATCTCCCTGGCCAAGAGCGCCACCATCATCAAATATCTGGTCCTCTTCAATGCCCCAAGAAGACAGAGGATGAAGAGATGTCCTTGATCCATGACAATGGACAGGAATTGAAGGATATAAATGTTCCTAGCCACAACCCAAAACCTTGAGCAGCTCAACACTGCTATCACTTGGTTGTATGATAGCACATTTGCTATCTTTCCAACCCTATTCAAGCAGCTTTGGGTCCTGCACAGAAAGTTCAGCACCCAGGTTATCCCTCTTGTCTTCTTCCTCCTTCTGGTACCAAGACTAAAGTCTAAACCAGAGCCTTCAAGATCTTCTGGGATGCTTTAAGATCCCTTCCTGCCAACCAGCTCCCACCTCTCACCCATGCCACAAGGGCCAATCCCTCCTCTGCTGAGAAGGATGAGTCCATCCTAGCCACAGAGCAGCTAGCTCATGCGTGCTCACTTGGGCCAAAGGTGATTATCATGGACTTTAAGAAAGCTCAGTTCAGAGTCTTTGAGGCCACCTAAAATGGAGAATTTCAGGGCTGCTTCTTCCATTTTAGGCAGGCCCTCATAAAGCATCTCAAGAGTGAGAAGCAGCTCTTTAATAAGTAACAAAATGATGGTAAGAGAAAGTGCCATTTTTTCATCACCCAGTTTGCTGCCTTGGCTTTTTTGAAGCAAGAGCACACTGGGCTCGTCTTTGAGGCCATATGGGAGGATGATTATGTCAAGAAGCACTCCATCATCTTCAAAGATTACTTGGATTACTTCAAGCACCAATGAGTGGGCAAAAAGGTGACTGCCTGGAGAGGTAAGAGCGGGGCCACTGCCCCTTGGAATTGCCAGGGTGCCTGCCTCAAGGGGGAGATGAAGACCACCTCTAGCCTTGAGGTTTAGCACAAGCACCTGAAGGTGAAGTTTGGGTCAAACCCCAAATATAACAAGTTCTTCCAGAAGCTACAGGAGGAGCAGGCCTGGACTGTATAAAAGTTTTGGGACCTGGCCAACTGAGTGGCCCCAAAAAGAAGAAGAGCAAAAACTAGGACTACCAGGAGGCACTACAAAAGGTATTTAAGAAGTAAAAGGGGGCATAAGCTAAAAAATACCTTGAATATGTTGCTACTGCCTTTGCTGATGGCTTCAGTTAGCCAGTAAAACTTGCTTTGCTTTGCCTATATATCTTTACTTTTTAATTTTTAAATTTTTAAATTTATTATAAATAAATGATCTTTGTATATATAAATGGTAAAGTCAGGTATAGTTTCAAGGTGGTGATATAATAAATATCTTTTATTCTTGTTAATTCATCTGTAAAGTATAAGATATTTTAAGTTGTGCTTATAAAAATTATAATAGATAAACTATATACTTTTCTTATGATTTTTAGTTAAAAAATTTTTATCTTTATTTTTGGTTCATTAGAATCTTAATTTTTATGGGGATAAAAATATTTTTATAGTAAAGAGTATAATCAACATAGTAAAATGAAAAGTAATTTCTTAAATCTCCTTATTATACTTATTACTTATGGTATTTTTTATACCTTTTTTAACTTTCTGGGGTCACTTAATATACTACAGTGGTTTCATTTATTCTTTATATTCAAAATTTTCAGGGTAAATCTTGTCATTTTTTTAAAAAGTGTTGGCATCCAGAAGACAACATTATTAAAACCCAAATTCACACTTTACAAAAGTGTCAACATGACCACTGTCAACATGGGTGCTGTTGTTGGAAGAACTGTTGCATAGACAGGGAGTTGAAGATTGGAACTGGAATAATCATATTTTGGTAAAGAATGTGTCCTTTGGGGATTTCAATTCCATGCTCATAGAGCATCCAGTCCAAGGGTATCCCTGGCATAATTATTTTGTTTATTTGTTGGCCACAGAAAGTACAGGAAACCAGAGGAATTTTGAAAAAGAAGGAAGAATGTATAACCTACCTGTGCTACCAAGATTATAAATGTGCTTTATTAGTAGATTTACATGGTGAAATTTTTTGAAACTAGATAACACCTTTATTAGAATATGGGTGATTATATAGTTTCAGTGAATCATTTTAGAAAGAACAAGATTGTGCAGATCAATCATTTGGATTTAAAAAGGGTTGACTTAATCCTGCTAATGAGTAAGACTCTAAATTGATTTGCCACCATTTTGAGACTGTTATTGGTTCCTGTTTCCTTGTTTTGTAATTTTAGTTGACTTTTGCATTTGGCTTTGAGTGCCAGAGAATCAAATAAAGTGATGTGTGGTTTCTTTTAAACAAAATTGCCAGGGGTTGATCCCACTGTTTCAACACTAAAATTTTACTTTTCTGTTTAAAGGATGCAAAAAATATATATCTTGTATTCTCCATTTTTTGTATTTGTAAAATTTTGCTTCTTAGTTGCTTTATTTTTTCATTTAGCATTTTTTTGATGCATTATCTTAATTCCCATGGTATTATAATATTTTCTGGAACAACTTCAATCTTTTTTACTTGTTGTACCAAGTCATTTTGTTTGTAGTTTAGACTATTTTGTTTGATGTTTGATACAGTAGTTTTCAAACCTGTTGAGATAAATGTATATTAGTCAGTTTAGAACGCATGAACTCAGTCTAAAAGCAAAATGAAAGTTGATCCAAATCTATTGTAGTTGAATATAAATTTCTTGATTTTCATTTTGTTTTTAGACTGAGTTCATGCATTCTAAACTGACTAATATATGTTTATCTCAATAGGTTTGAAATTTCTGTATGAATTTTTTAGTGATATTACATTTCTTGTTTTTCCTTTTGCCAGTTCACCAAAAACGCTTAAAGTATTTTTAGCCTAGAACTTGCCTGGATTGGAATTTGCTTAAATTTTAGCCCATTTTATTTTAATCTGAGTTATTTTTGCTTAGTGTCATGGCTGTGAAAATTACTTTATTGATCTAGTAAATTCACTAATATTGCTGATTTGATTTATTGTAGTGCATTTTAAAATTATGTCAATTTTATATTTGTTTGATATATATTAATATTCACAAAAGGGAATCTTTCAAGGCATTCAAATAAATATTTGTCAAAATTCATTTGAAAGTTTATTTGAATTTCATTCATTTCATTAAAATTGATGTTCCTTGATAATTCATATGCTTTCCTCTTCCAAGTTAAACACCCTGCTGGTGCTTGATATTAAATTCTTGATGTTTTCTTTGTTGAGTATTCATTCATATTATTTTTAATTATTTAACTACTTTCTGCAGGTCTCCTTTGAATCATAATGCTATAACATAAAGATATGTCTAATAAACATCACTTTGTGTCAAAGCTGCCACTTTGAAAACATCTTCTCCATTGTGAAACATAGCTAGAAATTTTAATTAAAATGTAATATACTTTACTAATTCACCCCTGTAACCCCTTCAGTCACAGGCGCCCCTTCAGTGTATTTCATCAATGTTGGATGGTCTTCTGTTATCTTCTTGCTTTGATTCTTCTTTCTTTTCT
This sequence comes from Entomophthora muscae, assembly GCA_014839935.2. NCBI lineage: Eukaryota > Fungi > Entomophthoromycota > Entomophthoromycetes > Entomophthorales > Entomophthoraceae > Entomophthora > Entomophthora muscae. Next base: position 290,604 of record QTSX02000745.1, on the reverse strand, counting down.
TACAACCCCTTCTTCCTGCTTGAACTCCTTCATTTGATATATCTTCATTAATCCCTGCAGTTATTCTGCTTCTTGATCTTGATACTTTGTGATTTCTTTCTTCATTCATTTCAGTTTACAGTTTATTGCTTTTCTTATTTTCATTCACATTTCCTTCATTTCTACTTCCTTCATTTTAATTTATTCATTTCATTTCTGTTTGTTTCATTTATTTCCTATGATGTTTCTCTTTTTAAAATTTCATTTTATTGAATCAACTTGTAATTATTTTGATTTGATGCATTGGCACAATGTCATAATTCTTCTAAATTATATGGTATTTTTTGAAATCCAACCCTTCTAATATTTTCCCTTGTAGATCTAGTAAATCTTCCTTATTTTGATCATTGATTAATGTTCCTAAGTTATTTTGTGCAACTTCATTTTATTGTAAAATTGATCTTCTCTCACTTCCCAATTGATGTGTTATTATTTCCTTGATGTTTTCCTCAAGGTCTACAAACCTTTGGAGGATAGCCTCAAATTCCTTGATAAGTTAAAAAATATTAGACATGTTGAATTTATTACATACCAAATAAAGCCTTTAGATTACAATCATCAACATTAAATCAGTGAATTGTTGCTATTGAACTCTTTTTATTAATAATTATTGAAAATCCTACAAATAACTTGCAAATATATAAAAAGAATGGGACATACAGCATGAATAATACAGAATTGCATTAAACTAGCCATTTGATTTAGTAAATGATGTTTATTTTATTTACTATTTAATATTTTTTATAAATAATAACATTTTATTGCTATATCATATTGTAATGTGAATGTTTCATTGGATGATAACTGTAATAGGTCTTATTGATGGTCATTACAATTCTGCATTATTTTTATATTGCAATAAATTGCTTTTATTAAAAATCATTGTAAAATTGATCTTTTTTATTTGGATTTTATAATTGAACTGTGCCCATATTAGGATTTATTAACAATTGTTACAAACATTGATACAAGATTTTATTTTAAAGCTTTTATATTTGCCCATTGATAATAATTTTTACAATTATTATCAATAAGTAAATATACAAGTTTCTAAAAACATATCCTGTATTAATATTTGTAAAAAATAACAATAAAAACTAATATGGACACAGTCTAATCAAAGATACAAAATGCAAAATACCCATTTACAATGATTTTTATTAAATAAAATGCATTTAGATATATCACATAATATGTAAATAACAAAATATATTGTTTAGCTGTATAATCAATGTAATTTTTACACTTTATAGTTATTGGTTTTACCAACAATTAATAAATTCATACAATTATATCAAAGGTTAATGCAGTAAAACCAGAGCAATATTTTTGAATTTGAGGAATTAATGACTTTAAAAAGAATATATTACAAGTTATTGATTATAAGAAAAAATACCAACTTCATTAAAACAGTAAGAAGATATGATATCTTGTTGCTCATCAATTAAAAAGTGTGGGAGGGTATAGGCAGAATTTACATTGCTGTTGCAACCAAGTTTCTGTCCTTGCCTGCCAACATATCTTACAATACACAGGGGGCGCTCAATAAGTTGCCCCTTGACATATATAACAACATGGACCACTATGATAGCAATATCAAACTTTGGGCACTTTCTCCTAATTAGGAGTGCTGCCAATTTGACCTTCTGATCCCCATACAAGTTATTCCTTGGCTTCAAACCTTACATGTGTTACAACTGAACCAATTAGAGTTCAGTATTGATTGAGGAAGACAACAGTCCAATAGAAAAGACAAGAATGAATAGAGTAAGATGTTGTTTATTATAGAATACTGTGATTAATATGCTATATGGGGAAAGCCACAGGGCCACAAGGGATAGCATGGTGGCATGTTCCATGTAAGATTCAAAGCTGAGGAATAACCTGTGTGGGGATCAGTAGGTCAAATTGGTAACGCTCCTAATTATGAGTGAGTGCTCACAGTTTGGCATTGCCATTAGATTGGTTTATGTTGTTAGACACTTCAAGGGGCAACTCATTGAGCGCCCCCTGTGTATTGTAAGATACATTGGCAGGCAAGTCTAGAAACTTGGTTGCAACACATGGAACATGCAACTATTCCACCCCCTGTGGTCTTGTGCTTACCCCATATAGTATATTAATCACAATATTCTACAATAACCAACACCTTATTCTATTCATTCTCATCATTTATATTGGACTGTTGTCTTCCCTAATCAAATACTGGACTCTAATTAGTTCAGTTGCAACAGTGGTAACAGTGGTAGGTTCATAACCTACCTAGAAGAAAAATTACCCCCAAGAAAGGACAAAGTACAGGCTGTATGGCTACTCCACATCAAGAAACCTTTCACCCAATCCCCAAGGGAAGCATTTCCAAGGGGTACATTATCTACCAAGACCAGTTGGTACTCACCAGCGTGTATAATTGACTCTGCCTTGGGCAGCACAACTCAAGTGTCACCCCCAATCATACCTTTTGCAATGCATGCTAAATCCCCAGCTTGAGTCTTTCTTGGGTGGTGTTGAAGGGGCTGATATTGTCAGTTGCCTTCATTATACCAAAACCTGCCTTCATATTTGTCAATTTCCTGAGCTCATGTGGGTTACCACCGCTTCTGGGCGCCTCACAGGGCCTTCTGCAGTGTGGTTCACCAACTTGGCCAGCCAAGAGATAGACATCACTTGGGCATTGTTCAAGGACACCTCAAAGTCCCGCTACAGTGCAACCTTTTCACCCATTGTGGTGGGAACTCCCCTCCTGCCATTAAGCAGACCAGGTCTGTCCCTGAATACTTTGCTGCCTGGCAAAAAGCTCTAACTGCTGCCTCAGAAGCCGTTTCCAACAGGAATACCATGCTCATTACTTTGATAGTCAATGGGCTCAAACCCCATATCTGCAAATGAGTTCCTGTGGGTTGCTGTACCTCCATTGACAACTTCTATAAGGCCATTTCAGAGGCCAATAACCAGGCTTAAGTAGGCTTCCATAGATCCAATGATACCCCACCCCAATCTTGTCCTGACCTGGAAGTGCTCCCAATCAGGTAGGCCACTGCCAGTCCTGCCAACAAGAAAATGGGGGTTAAGCGTCCCCACAAGGGGGAGCTCCAACTAGCGCAAATCAAGGACCAGGGAAAAGCCTGGGGATTGTAGATACAAGAGGTTCTGCAACCCCACTTGATCCTCACTCCCAATACCTCCTTGCAAAGAACTCCTGTGATTACAATGTGCATTATGCTGAAACTCTCAATGTATTCCAGGTCCACAGCAACAAATCTGCTCTCCAAGCAAGCCATTCTTCAAATAAAGTAACCCACTTGGCCTATTTCTTCTGTTTCTGTGGGAAGACCCACAAACCTTTTGGTAGATTCTGGGGCCACTCACATTATGTTTGACCAGGCGTTTTCTGACTCTCAACAATTAGATCAAGTGCCAAGCAGATTCAAGGCAGTACAAGTAGCAATTACCCATGAGACAGTACCCTTCTCTGTGAGTATAGGAAACGTCCAGGTTAAGCTCTCTGGGCCAATCATGGCAGGTCTCAGCCACAATTTCATTGCTGGCCTTGACTGGCTTTGTCATAACCGTCCTTACAGTGACTGGGATACGTCTGTAATCATCTTCAACAGAAAGGGGGTGGGTTTATAAATATATCCTGTCAACATGAGCAAGCTACTTCATTATACTGTATTTGTCACAATCACATAAATGGGTACATATGATTTCAAGGGAGATAAACTATACTTTAATCAATGCTCAGTTGAAGTTATCTGCACCAAACCTCTTATGGCTTACCCCTTGGTCACTCCTCCCCCACCAGCACTTGCCCACTCCTCAAAGAGTATAAGGACGTTTCAGTGAGACACTGGACCAACTACCTCCTTCCCGGGAGATACAATATGCTGTACAGCTACAAGGATTGCTAACCCAAGGCGCGCACCCCTCTATTGTCTGACACCCAAGGAAGACAAAACTCTCCATTGACACCTTATGGACACACTTGACAAGGGCTTCATTTGCCCTTCCCTCTCATCCTACAGGGCTACATTCTTCTTTGTAGCCAAGAAGGATGGGTCCCTTTGATTGGTGACAGACTACTGTGCCTTAAAGGAGGTGACTGTTGATAATGAATACCCCTTGCTGTTGATAGACAACCTGTTTGACACGCTTGCAGGTGCAAAGGTCTTTAGTAAGATTGGTCTCACCGCAGGGTACAACCAGGTCTGCATTGCATCAGGGATGAGGCAAAAACTGCCTTCTGCACACGCTACAGGTTGTTTGAGTGTTGTTTCATGAACTTTGGAATGACCAACACTCCCTCCATCTTTGCCATGTTGATGAACAAAGCATTTGAGAATCTGATTGGAAAGTGTGTTGTTGTGTACCTTGATGACATCATTGTCTTTATTCAAGATCAAATCACACACTTCTAACACCTCTGTGCTGTCCTTGACACCCTTTGTAAAAACCAGCTGAAAGCCAAGCCTTTCAAATGTAAATTCCTCAGGTCAGAGCTCCTATTCCTTGGACACACCATCTCTGCCCAGGGAATAAAGCCCAACCCTGCCAAGATTAAGGCAATCACAAGCATTTCACCCCCCCACTAATATGGGCCAGGTGTGTACATTATTAGGCATGGTTGCCTATGTGCACAAGTTTATCACCAATTGTGGAGAACTAATTGCACCACTAACTGAGCTTTTAAACACTAAACAGGGCTTCTATTGGACCCCTGTCAGGGATCAAGCCTTTGAGACGCTAAAGCAAAGACTTACAACTGTGTCTGTATTGCAGTTCCCCAATCAGAACTGCTAGTACAAACTCAATACTGATGCCTCTGACAGAGCCATAGGGTGTGTGCCACGGGTGGAAAAGGACAAGGGTGTCTTCCTCCCTATGGCATACAAATCCAGGAAGCTCACCAAATTAGAACAATATTACCTCATACATGTTAAAGAGTTAGTGGCAATTGTGCACTGCATTGAGAAGTGATGTTGTTACCTGGAAGGGGCCACCTTTTCACCCCACATCCTGAAAAATCACAAGTTGCTCCAGTACTTCAATACACAGTCCCACTTGACGCAATGTCAGACAGGCTGGGTCAAATGCCTGTCTCTCTATCAGTTTTACATTGAATACAAGCCTGGGTGGGAACTTGTCACAGCTGATGCCCTCTCCAGACTATAAATAGTGTCTATCACTGGAGACAATGTTTTAGATCCAGACTGGCCAATGCTTTACCTACTTCCTGAAGCAACCTGTTACAAAGGCTTTAATTCTGTGACTATCTCTAAGCTGAAGGACAACAAAAGCCAGTTCACCACTGATGCTAGTAATGTCTGCTGCCTGGTGTAAACAGGTGAGAAGATACCTTATATTCCCACCACACAGTGAGGGGATACCATACTACACTACCACTGCACCTTGGGTCACATCAGAGGATGTAATCTCTTCAAAATCATGAAGCGTAAAGTTTGGTGGCCTTGTATGTGCCAAAACATCTTGGATCTCCTTGAAACATGTGTGTTGTGCAAAAAGAACACGTCTAAACCTGCAACTCCCAAGTCTTTCTTGTCCATCAAAGCTATGGAGCCCTTCAAGAGGTGGGCCCTTGACATTTTTGGACCTCTCCCCAAAGACTAACTTGGGAAGAAGTATAGCGTCACAGCCATTGACTACTTTATCTGTTGGCCCGTGGCGTAGCAACCACCAACCATACTGCCACTACTATCATTTGCTTCATTGGCAAGGAAATCATGTCCCAATTTGGCCAAACCAAATGCCTTATCACAGATGGTGGACCTGAGCTTGTAGGGCATGTCATGAAGGCGTACTGAGCCAAGAATGTCCTCCAAAGAGTAGTCACAACTCCCTAATATCCTCAAGCCAATGGACGCCTAGAGCACCTAAATGATTCACTGGTCCAACTGATTGCCAAGCTCTTGTAGGAGCACCCCAATACTGCATGGACTGAACACCTGCCCAATGTGCTGCTTATCTTGCAAGCAAGGATCAACAGGGGCACTGGGTTCAGCCCCAGAGCCTTGGCCTTTGGATCACTTGATATCTTGACGTGGGTAGAGCAAGGAAAATTATGGTTCACAGTTCCCAGGAAACCCCCCTTGTTGACTACTCCCTCCCTGAGCCAGTGGCGTGTCAAAGCCTGAGACATTAAACACAAGCAAATTGAGAGGGTTTAAAACACCTTGAGGCCAGATACACCGTAAGTGATCCCGTCTACACCCTCAACCCCAATTCTGCCAAATTAGAACCCAACCACCTGGGGTCCTTCAAGATTACTGAAGTTTATGACAACTACATCTATCAACTTGAAGATGCCCAAGGAAACACCAAGAAGCTTCACATAATTGCTTGTCCCTCTGCTGTGCCATCCCCACACAAAAGGTGTTTGTGCGGACCTTCCTAGATCTCTTCAAACTCCAATACTGGTGTCTGACAACAAGCAGGGGGCAAGGGGGTGTTGCAAACAAGTTTACATCCTTGCCTACCAACATATTTTACAATACACAGGGGCGCTCAATGAGTTGCCCCTTGACGTATATAATAACATGGACCAATCTGATGACAATATCAAACTGTGGGCACTTTCTCCTAATTAGGAGCACTGCAAATTTTACCTGCTGATCCCCGCATAAGTTATTCCTTGGCTTCAAACCTTACATGGAACATGCCACCATGCCACTCCCTTGTGGCCCTGTGGCTTTCCTCATATAGTATACTAATCATGATATTCTAAAATAAATGACACCTTATTCTATTCATTTTTATCCTTTCTTTTGGACTGTTGTCTTCCCCAATCAAATACTGGACTCTAATTGGTTCAGGTGCAACATTGCCATTATCTGTGCCTACATAAGGGACATCAGAGGTAGTGGGTGGGATTGAGCAGCGTTTTAGGGGTCAGGATTGGCAGGTTAATGGCTATGTCTCAAAGGGGGAAAGCTGGGCTGATTGATTGGGTCAAAGTAATAAGAGATGATTGTCTCTCTTGCTCAAATTCTTTTTCTTTCACATAGACAGACTTGACATACCAAATAGTTTTTAAGGGGGGTATGTGAGTTTTTTCTTGACTTATCACTATCAGTTGCATAGAAAATGATAAGATCAGACAAGTCTTGAACAAAGACAGAAAGGAAAATCTCAAAACCTTTCTCAATTTGGGAACGCAGTTCATTATAGGTAGCAGGCTATGAGCTCCTGAGAGCAGAATCAGTATTGTATTTACATATATCAGTAAGATGAATGTTGGATTTATGGTGGGGTAGGTTCATCAGGTATCACCTGTGGCCTCAATTCCCTTGAAAGATTATTCACTCTGCTCTATCTAAGTCCTCAGTACAGCTGTGTGCACAGCTTGTTAAGTAGCCCACTCTACCAGAATGTCCTTGAGCTCTGTCTGGTAGTCATAACCATTGTCTGTGTTTGATATTGCTGAGTAATAGTTGAACATCACTGGGGAAACTTCCAACAAAACCCTGAAAAATCTGTACAAAATTGAGCTGTGCTTGTACAGTAGTTTTAAAATTTATGGCAACAAGCAAAAATAATTCAGATTTAAACAGATGAACTCATATGTAAACAAAAATTAAAGAAGCAAATTTATATTGATTTACAATAGATTTGGATTTATTTCAATTTGTTTAAATATGAATTATTTTTTCTTGTTGCCATAGCTTTTAAAACTACTGTATACATCAGATTGAATGTGCTTTTCTCCAAAGTCTTGGAAACTTGCAAAAATTCTTTTCATATGACAAATAAATGATAATATTGTGTGTTTCCATTGTTCTCCCCTTGGCAAATTTGATGTTAGTCAAATTTTAGATATATGTGTCCGCTAAGTTGAGGTCATTGAGACCTTGTTTGGTCAAGATTCAAGTGGCAACTATATATCTGTACATCCATTGATTGAATATTGTTTTTAGTGAAGATACTGTTAATTCCAAGCTGGAGATACACCTAGACTAGGGGTATTGTGGATCAGGTTCTATGATGGCCAACATGAGAGGATGTGCTTTGTTTCCTTCAGTTGATGTCAGGCCCCTGTTGATGTCTTTTTGGGAGAGGTACCACAGTTGGCATGGGCTTGCATGGTTGCAGCCACAGTGGACTTTGAAACCCCCATTGCAGCTGCTATTTCCCCAAGGAACATAAGCATATCTTATTTTTCAACCAGTTCCAGAACAGTTTTGAGGGCAATGAGCTTTCTTCTACGTCTAGCAGGCTGATTGGCTGGGGGAGAGACATGTCTCTCTTGGGAGCCAAATAATTTTATCTGATTGGCTGTTTCTGGTTCCAGCTTCTATGGGTGATCCCTTGGCTCAATTGATTGATTCCTGGTGCCAGTGTTAATACAGGATTTTTTAGCAGCTGCCTGTGTGTGGTGTGCAAACAGGCTTATGATAGAGGATTCAGGATGAAGAACACACTCCTGGGTATTGCTTGGGTAGGGGCATGCAGGTTAGGAGTGGCCATATACAGAGGCTTCATTGTTGGAAGATCTAGTATAGCCCTGCATGATTTTGTCAAGGCCATGGAACAGTGTGTTCCCTTGGTTGTTGTTAAAATAAGACACAATAAATTTTTATTAAAAAATTAAACTCAAAAAGAGAAATGTATATTTTAGTAAATTTTATTGTTAAGTATGTTAAGATAGTGAATAGTAAGATCTAAATTTTAGCCATCCTAAAATAGAATTGGGTAATTTTTAGGAATGCCTATTATTACCAAAAGAATTAGTACAAATCCACTCTAGATCATATGTCTTCCTTTTAGAGATGCCCATAAATTATATTTATTTTAAATTCACCCTAATTATGATTTGAAATTTGGTTCTTGGATTTGACTATCTTGCATTTTCATGTTTATTAATTATTTCATGTTGTTTAAAAAATTTAGACATAAAGAAAATACCAAATTGTACATTAGAATCCCACATTTCTGATTTATGTATCATGTATTTATTTGATGGGGTTTTTCTTTAGTTAGTTAATTTATCTGGAGTAGGAATTTGAAATTTTAAATAGATCATAAATCTCAAATTAAATGATTGATTTTATTAAATATTTTAGTTCTCACTAAGATGAGTTGCTTGCAAATGCAATTTAAAATTTGGACATGGAATTTGACAATCCTGCACTTTTGTCATTAGGTTCTTTATTTATAGTACTTATATCTTTATATTATTGTTCATTTGGTTCTAGCAAAGTTTTAATGCTCACTAATAGTCTTTAAGTCTTTTCTATTCTATCTGGTAAGATTTTTTATTATATATTTATTAATTTGAGATTTATCTAGTAATTTTTATGAAATATATTGCAAATGACAGTTTTCTGTGGCATTGCCTGTAACTAGATTGTGAAAAGTTTCATCTTTAAATCTAAGTATTTTAATTTTATAGTTTATATATTTTGTTTTAATTATGAAACCCTTATTTTAGTTGAATATTCATCATTTCTTTTCAACTTCTTCAAACCATTTTGCCAGGACTTTTTATGCTTTGGCTTGTTTAAAAAAACTAGGGTTTTTATCTTTTATTTTCTTTCTTTTTTTATTTTTTAGTACTTTGTTTTGATTACTTAGTGTAATTTTTTAATTTTCTAGTTTTTAGAATATGTATATTATTTTTTATCATATTAAGCTCAAGAGCTAAAAGCTCTTTTAACAAATAAGTTGATGTGACCAGATATCATAAGTCAGGAAGATTCTTGGGAGGAGAATTTAAAATATTTCCTTTAGGCTTTTAATAAACTCATTAGTCTTAATATTTTTTATAGAAGGAAGAAAAATCCTTGAAAATTCTTTTGTGTTTAAAAAAAGTCAATGAATTTGTTGAGATTATCACCATCAAAAACTTAATACTTTCTTAAGCATAAAAACTCTTTCTCTCTTTTAGAAAATCCCGGCAAAAATTAAGGCATTATTTGTGAACTGAAGTGAACTGAATCTATCTTTTCAGATTCTTGGGATAAATTCACAACAAGGAGTTGATTTTAATATTATTTGAGCTATATATCTGAAAGAAAAAAAATATTATAAGAAGGATAGTGCAACTGCTACTATTTTTATAGGTTAAAACAGCAGCCGTAACCTAGAAGCAGAATCATTTGTAATATTTGGTAACAGTGGATTAATTGTATAAACTGAGGTAAATGACTCCTATTATTTATAAGGAACACACTCTAATTATAAAATCAGAGAAAGAAAGGGAATTTTATTTTTAAATAAAATAAGGTATATTTGACCTATCAGGTTGACAGGTTTGCAAGAGATATCTAGGAGCATCCTTAATATTATCTGCAGTAGTGGATGTTGGGGTTTTTAAAGACAATTTTCCTACTTAAATTGGTGGATTTATGTTTGTTTCTCCTGAGATTGAAACCTTTTGATAAAATTCTAGAATAAGTTGTTTGGTCTAGAGCTCTGTTGCTATGGGGGTTAATTCCTGCTTCACTGACTGCCTTGGACAGGATTAGTTGTGGCAACCTCCATAATTAACTCATATAGCATGGAACATCCTCCATATTGAAAATCCTCAAAAATATTTTTCTTATTTTCAATATTAAAGAATATTTTTTCTGGATTAAATAACTGACACTGATAATAAAAGCAATGTTTGATTTTTTATTTTGAGCTTTTAATTGAAATTATAAAATATAAACCAATTTTTTTTTAAATTGTTGATATAGAGAATTTTCCATGTTGTATGAGTTAATTCAGAAGGTTGCCTTGGTTGTTGAGCTGAGTTGATTCCTGAGACAAGGGTTTTACCAGAAAATTTGTGAGCTTAGCTGAACTGAACATATATCATATTATATGTGATGTATATTGATAGATAGAAGTGAAGTTGATATGGTTGCCTTGGATAATGCCTTAGAATTGAATGAATCTTGATCTTAAATTAAGTTAAACATAGTGTAATTAAGATAATTTTAGTCCTTACACTTAAATCTAAATGATACAGTTCATAATAAAAATGTTGTGATAAAGATTGCTAAACTAATAAAATTTATAAATTTAATTAATAGACTTTACTTGTATCATAAAAAACTTAAATAAGCTAATTAATTTTGCACTCATAATGTACCCCTGATTTATCTAACTAATTAAATATAGTTATAGCATAAAATTTCATTTCAGCTGTTTAGAACTAATTAAAATAACACAAATACTTTTTAGTTTAAAAAGCCTTAAAGATTCAGAGCTCAAATATAAAAGTACGCTTTTTAAAAAAAAGCTAAATTAATTTGAGATGATTTATTTAAAATAATTATAGCTTTTAAAATATTAATAGTTTTTTATAAAATAAAAAACAGAATTATGGATAAAGTTCTCTTTAATTATATAAAATAAAAACCTTATTCTATGCATTGGTTTTTGATAAATTATATTTAAAACAATAAAATTTAATATTAAGATTAATCTTTATATTTTAATGTAGCTATTATTGTTTTAAATGTATGTATGATTGAATGTTTATATATGTATAAATATAGAACTGTAAGAATTGGAAATATTGTTTCTATGTTATAATTTAATTTATAACAATTGTTTAAATTAATTTATTTTTTTATTTATTTCACATTTAAAATAATATTTCTTTATTTTTAAACTATAATTTCTTATATTGACTATCAATTTAGTCATTTTTAATTACAGCAATAAAAATATATTGTTTTCATATTAAAGTTAACCAAATATTTTTAAAAAATTAAACTGAAAAATCATTAAACTATTTTCTAGCACATTTAATAGTAAATGATTTAATTATCAAAATAATGAACCATTTAGATGAGGTGAAAATTCTCTTTGGGTGGTGGCTCAGGGAAAAGGTTGTAGGTTATTCTGATGATCCTCCTGTATTTGGATCAGCACTGCAAATCAGATAAATAGAAATTTATTGAAGAATCCTGATTCTGTTCATAGAAACAGACAATAGAGCATAAGAATATTATGCACTGACAGGGATCACAGGCTTGGGTTATTCTGGACTGACAGTCCTAGCCAATCAGATGTAAGGATTGGTGGAAAAATTTTTATGTCTTGGTTGGGTTAGATTTACAGAGTAATAGGATACTTTGGTCAGGGATAGGTGCCTGGGTATTTGAATTGGAATCTTATAAAATACTAATTATAAGTTCATGTTTTTCCTGGTATATAAGTAGATGTCTAGAGAGATGGAAGTCATGGCAGAGGACAAGAGTTTGAATATTGAAGAAAGTTTAACTTCCCAAAATGAAATGAAGCAGCATTTGAAAAAGTATGGGCTCCTTGGGTTTCTGTTTATTTTGAATGCTGGTTATTTGGTCTTGAGCTTGATCTTGACACCAGAAGATCCTCTGGTTAGGATTTTCATCTGTGGTGGGATTGGAACAAAGATTGTCTTGGAAGTAATGCCTACTCACCATCTGCAGCCCATTTTCCAACACATGGAGATTGTGTGTATGGTCTTTATGAAGGAGGGGATGGTGATTAAAGTTGTGTTAGAGGGACTGTTGCTTGTGGGCATCCTTCTGGTAGCAGTTTTTACTTTTACAGATTCAGAGTTGACAACATCCCTTCAAAGATGCCAGTCACTCCTGGGATTAGCATCATTTGTGGGTGGCTTGGCTTTGACTTCCAGAAGCTTTCAGAAGATTCCTTGGAAGTTAGTAGTACCAGGAATCCTTATACAGGTACTTGTGGGATTGTATGTAATGCAAACCTTGGTTGGAAAGCATATTTTTCTATTCATCTCAAACCAATGTGTTGCACTGCTGGGGTTTGCCATGAAGGGGAGTGGATTTGTGTTTGGTAGCCTAGCCCAAAATAATGTATTTGCGTTTATTGTGCTTCCAGCCATTCTTTTCTTTTCTTCACTAATGCAGGTTCTTTACTACTTGGGAGTGATGCAATGGTTGATTGGTATGCTTGCCTCCTTTTTCAAGGTGACAATGGGATCTTCTGGATGTGAGTCAACAGCTGCAGCTGCTCCATTTATTGGCATGATTGAGTCAACATTGACTGTCAAGCCCTTCTTTGAGGATATGACACAGAGTGAGTTGCACCAATTTCTTACTTCAGGGCTTTCAAATATTGCTGCATCTGTTCTCATTGCATTTATAAGAATGGGGATTTATGCTGATACCATGATAACATCTTGTGTCATGTTAATTCCCTGTTCATTGTCCTTGTCCAAGCTACGTTATCCTGAAACTGAGGGAAGTAGGATCAAGTATGATGTGAATATTGATGGCAAGAAACAGGATACAAATCTGATTCATGCTGCTGCCAATGGTGCATCCCAGGGTGTTACCATATGTATGATGGTAGCTGGTACACTGCTTCCTGACATATCACTTTTGAATCTAACTGACAACATTCTTGGGTACTTTAGGTCATTTATTTGCCTGCCAAATCTATCCCTTTTCCTTGTTGGGAGCTACATCTTCACTCCCTTTGCCTGGCTTATTGGTGTTCCTTGGAGAGAGTGTCAAGTAGTTGGGCAGCTGATGGCAATGCGGATGATAACTAATGAGTTTGTTGCTTTTACTCAGCTGGCTGAGCTTCAAGCTTCCCATGAATTATCAGCTTGCACAGGGATCCTGGAAACCTATGCCCTATGTGGCTTTGCCAACTTTGCCTCAGTTGGTATCCAGCTCTCATGCATTGGGGGCATGGCTCCCTCCTGCAAAGCTGACATTGCAAAGCTTGCTGTCAGTGCTGTCATTACTGGGACCATGTGTATCTTTGTCTCTGTAGCCATTGCAGGAATCCTGATATAAGTCCAATTTCTTATTAAAGAAAGTATATATTGATTTATTGGTTATTTCTAAAATCTATATTATAACTTTTAGCAAAGAAAGTCATATAACACCAATTTGAAATATGATTTTATTTAAAAAATCACTTTAAATAAGCTATTGAAGCCTTTCTTTAATTTCATATTTTTGCTATCATTAATACAATGAAAAAATTACATTGTTGATACCAGCATACATAAAAGCTGAAAATTCATGCCATATTTGCTTTTGATAAAAAAGACACCTCTTATTAGGAAATTCTCAATAAATGATCCCCAATTTTAAGAAAAAATATTTTTGTATACCTTTTCAAACATAATAATATTTTTTACTGTGATGATATTGTATAAATACTTCTGTAATTAATAAGTTATAGTAAAAGGGGGAAATTTATTATATTATGGTATCTTTATTGAGATGAGAAGCTTTTTTAAATCTTCAAATATACTGCATAGTGTATTTAGTAATAATAAACCTAATTCCTAATGGTTAAGACATGAACTCAGCTCATCCTGGTACCTTATTATGGTAAATGTTGTGGGCTTTCTTTGATAGTTTGTAATATAATTATTTAACTTGGATTCTACAATGTATATTTAATTACTAAAGATTACTGTAAATTCAGAACCTGAACGTAAAAATGCGGGATTATCAAATCATTGGTCCAAATTTTAAACCACTTTTGTGGGCAACTCAGCTGAGTGAAAATTAAAATATTAAATAAAATTAACCATTTAATTTGACTTTATTTGATTTATTTAAATTGGCAAATTTTAAATCTTTTGAGAAGATAACTCAACTAACTAAAGACAAAACTCAGCAAAAAAATTTGGGATACATGAATCAGAAATGCAGGATTCTAGTGTATTATTTGAGATTTCCTGTATGTCAAACAAATCATAGATATCATGTATAAAATTAATGAATCTGAAATTGCGGGATTTTCATATCCAAGAACCAAATTTTAAATCAAAAATGAGGTGAATTTTAAATAAATATGATTTATGGGTGTCTCAAAAAGGATGCTAAAGAATCTAGAGTGGATTTGTGCTAATTCTTTTAGGAATCATAGGCATTCTCAAAAATCACACTATTCAATTTTAGGGCGGCTAAAATTTAGATGCTTGATTACAGTAGATTTTAAAAACGTAATAATAAAATAGAATTATATATTCTTACTGTAAATTCAGAACCTGAACGTAAAAATGCGGGATTATCAAATCATTGGTCCAAATTTTAAACCACTTTTGTGGGCAACTCAGCTGAGTGAAAATTAAAATATTAAATAAAATTAACCATTTAATTTGACTTTATTTGATTTATTTAAATTGGCAAATTTTAAATCTTTTGAGAAGATAACTCAACTAACTAAAGACAAAACTCAGCAAAAAAATTTGGGATACATGAATCAGAAATGCAGGATTCTAGTGTATTATTTGAGATTTCCTGTATGTCAAACAAATCATAGATATCATGTATAAATTAATGAATCTGAAATTGCGGGATTTTCATATCCAAGAACCAAATTTTAAATCAAAAATGAGGTGAATTTTAAATAAATATGATTTATGGGTGTCTCAAAAAGGATGCTAAAGAATCTAGAGTGGATTTGTGCTAATTCTTTTAGGAATCATAGGCATTCTCAAAAATCACACTATTCAATTTTAGGGCGGCTAAAATTTAGATGCTTGATTACAGTAGATTTTAAAAACGTTAATAATAAAATAGAATTATATATTACAATCTATCTTATCATGTTGTCTTTTCCTTAATGTGCTGATAGTTCATTTGCTGTTGATAATGTGCTTGCAATTAATTGGATAGCTTCACCTCCAGTTACCTTGGCAGTAGGAAATTAAGTTGCCTCTGCGACCCCAGCTGGTCTCAGGGAGGCAACTTGATTTCCTATTGCCAAGGTGACTAGAGGTGAAACTATCCTATTGATTGCAAGCACATTATAAACAGCAAATGAACTATCAACACATCAAGGAAAAGACAACATGATAAGATAGATTGTAATTTATAATTCTATCTTAATATTAGTGTTTTTTAAAATCTACTGTAATCAAGTATCCTTAATAGCAATACATGAATACATAGTGTAACAAACTGATGGCTTATCCTTCCTCCTCCTCCTTCTTTCCTGGAAAAGAAGTTTTGTTGGCCCCTTGGCTACGCCAGGGAACCAAAAAACTTTTAAAAAATTTCTGCGTCATCAGAAGGGTAGCTCATATATTATTATATGGTTTTAGGTTGCTATATTAGTGATTTAGAGTGCAGTATATTGCATTATTTCCAGTTTAGACAATTTTAAATTTTACTTAATTTCATGTCTAAACATGGTTGTTGATATTGTATTTTTCATTTGATTTTATTCAGAGTGGAGCTTCTTGATTTGGGTTGATTTGTCCTAGTTTCTTACTGTAAATTCAATTTGGATTCCAGTTCCTGCAATTAATATTTAAGTTTACTAGTGGCATTCAAAAGTGATTTGAAATTTGGTTCTTAGATTTGACAATCCTGCAATTCCAAAAAACATAGTAAACTTAATGAAAATGGTTGATGGATTTGTACACTTCAAATCTGAATTCAGTTAATTCATTTTGTCCATAGGAAATATGCAGTTCAACTTGAGCTTTGCAAAGTGTCTATGAGTTCCCGCATTTTTAAAAATCCAAATAAAAATACAAATAATTCAATTTAATTAAAAAAGGCTATCTTGCAAAAGTGATTTGGAATTTGGACCAAGGATTTGACAATCCCACATTTTTACATTCAGGTTCTGAATTTACAGTAAGATAATACTTATGAGTCTGTTACTTGAAGTCTATAATGAATTTAATATATTTGAATTATTTTGATCTCTTTATTTTAATACAGGTAAGTGCTATATAGAGGTTTAGGATATTAGCTCTTCTTTGATTTCTCTTATAATTCACTATAGCACAGTTGGGCAGGCAAGGATCTCACTCCTTGGTACGTCTCTAATGATATACTTGGATCCAAAGTGACCTAGAGAAAATAACATTATTTTAATGTAGAATATCACCAAACTATTTATACATCAAGTGAAGACAAACTTTAGAAGTTACAACCAGTTAGTCTATTGTATCATTAAGAGTGATGTAACAGTAGTTACTGGATTACACCAATCACAAATACAACTTCAACCATTAATATAAACCCCTTAGTCATTACACTACCTTTTAATATCAGTATTTCCCTTTCAATGCTGTCTTCATGTTTTATTTATTTCATTTTATCTGCAACTGTTGTAAAAACACAGTTACACAAATTATATCATTGCTAAGTATTTCCTATCCCACTAACCTAAGAAAAATTAAAATTTTCACATGCATTAAAAAATTATATCATCTCTTTTCATGGACATCATCCCCAAAGGATGACAATACCATGCTTTATTAACATTAGTATATTATAGTTTGAGCTACTAGAATAAATTTCATATCCCTATCATACAATTGAGCACCATTTTTGCCTCTGGAGTTTTATCTATGACATCTCTAACTACAGACCCCAATTTAATGTCCTCAGACATTACTTTCATACTTTTATCTACATAAATGGAGTCCTTTTCAGGCTCTCATACTAAGAATATTAGCATCTGATTAAAAGCATCAGACAAAAAACTCAGAAATATAATGCACTTGACACTTCTATATTTGAGAAATTGCTATATGTCTTAATTTTGACCCTGCCATATGTTCATTAGAATGGCGCAAGATTAATCTTACAGTATACCAGAACTTGAATGACTTTTAAGACATATCCACATATAATTTTTTAGAAAAATGTTGGTATTTATAGTGTCCAGAGAAATGAACAAACTCAAACTGATAGGTAAAATTAAATAATACAACATGGCCTGGTATAACTTGTGCTTCTCAGCACTCCTGAGTTTTTTTTGATATCCCTATAACTATTATAGCTTTCTTAAAAAGGTCTAAATCTTATTTAAAATTTCACACAATCATGTAAAACTTTTTTGATATTGAAATCATTTAAAACAGGGATGAGTTAGCAGCATGCACTGTTTGTTTTTTCCTTGGGCACTCTGGAGCTGCCTGCAAAAGAACTCAGCCTAAACATACACGTAAAAAACAACCAGTATGACTTTATCTCTCATAACCCATATGATTTACTCCAAAAGATCATCCTAGAATCGCCAAGCAAACACATTAAATTCCTCCATAAAATTAATCATAGAAAAAGGACAAAGAAAACAAACAGTAGACATAATAAGAAATTAAGATCCCCCACATCCAAACACAACTTAAAGCTGCCTCCAATCAAGCAGTTTCCTTGCAATATAGACAGCATCATCCTATATGAGGTAACCTCCAGTAATCTCTTGATACTTTTAACATCTAAAAACATTAAGATCTTATCTATTATTCTTTCTGCTTCTATAAATATTAAGAAGTAACACTGCTAGACTTGTGAGGTAACTAATGTAAAGTAAAAAGTTACAGTCAAGAAAATGAAGACAAGGTCTTAAAGATACCCATGTAGCCTAATATTATTAAAATGGTAGATCTTTTCTAGTGGCTACTTGCTGCCCATTCAAGAAGAGACTAAACCTTTCAAAAGGTAACTGGGGATCATTAGTAGCAAAATATGCTCACTTTTTTGAAATTTAAACGCTAAAAATTAGCACTGGTGTGACAGTCTACATGTTTGATGGTTTGCAGGTAGGGCTATTGTTTACTAAGTGAAAGTTTAGTGGTTTGTTGCAGGTAGAGGCCCAGTAGGAAATAATGGCTACTAAGGAAGGTAAGGCCTGGCTAGTAGGTAACAAAGGACTACTAGAGGTAAATGTTGTCTTCACCAAGCAGGAGATATTGGCTGCTGTGGACTGGAGGTCCTCATCCATCAGGGAACTGTGGCTGCTAGGGGTGAGGAATGAGATAGCTCAGCAGGGAAATTTAGCTACTTGGTGTGGGGAGAGGTCCAGCCTGGTGGGTAGCATGTGCTATACAGGTAGGATATTGTTTGGACCCTGGCAGGTAACACGGGCTTCTAGGGTAAGAAAGTGGGCCAGCATGTGAAGGACTGGCTAGTCATGATGCAGGACTAGCTGATCATGATGAAGGATTGGTGAAGGACTAGCTGATTATGATGCAGGAAGGGGGGGGGTAGCTGAAGGACTGGTCTGAGATGATAGATGACTGGAAAGAGTTGAAGAACCAGAAGATCATGGTGAAGAGCTAGCTGAAGGACCAGAAGATGATAGGGCAGGACTAGCTGAGGAACTGGAGGATGGCTTAGAAGGACTAGATGAAATGAATACATGAGCTAGAATGCTGGGTTTGGTTTCTTAAGACAGGAAATAATAAGGAAAAAGCAGCAAAATAATTATTTAATGCTGCCAAAAGATATTATAAAAAGATTGGATTAATTAAAATATAAAAAGAAAAAAAGAGAAAATAAAATAATTTACAGGGTTTTAACTATAAATTTATTAAGAGTTGTTTGAGTCTGAAGAGCCTGAATAGTTCAGAAACAGAATAGAGCAACTGTGAAAAAAATGTTGGAATTTTGCCAAAATGATTAGGAAAGGCATGGAGCAAGCAGCAGGCAAGTTTGAGATGGTAAAATGTTGAATAAAATGTGGAGAAACTTGGACAAACGTTGAAGAATTGAGGGTTCAAAAATCTCCTATGTAAAACATAGGTGGAAACGCTTGAGATTTGCCGGAGAAACGTGATGGAAATTACAGCAAAACTGTTCAAAATGTGGAGCAGTTGTTTATCCAGAGTAAGACAGCTTTGGGTTTTAACCATGGTCAAGAGTGATTAATTTGGGTGAACTGTTTGGCAAAACTGTTGAATTAAGGCGTTTGATTGGCTGTGAGTCATAGTTTATTTAATCAGTGTTTTGAGGGCTTTAACTAAAGAGTTAAAGCCTGAAAAATGAGGTGCAGAAGCAGAAAATTCAGGGCTTTCATTGTCTGAAGTAAGTTATTAAGTTTAATATATTGTAGAGAGAGAGAAAATGGATAGGAGAATCTTTGAGAAAACAAGAGTTCTGAGAGAGATTTTGGACTGAAACCAGGATCTATAAAAGGGGAAGCTATCTGAGGCTTTTCAGGGACAAGATCAAGTGGATTATAAAGGCCACAAGGAATACAGAAGGAGCTGAAGACAAAGATAAAAGGTGCAGAAGCCTAGAAATGGGGAGTTAGAGCTGGGAATAAGAGACTGGAGCTGGAGCAAAAGCGCAAGAGTCCAAGTTTAAGGAGCAGAAGTCCAAGACTAAGGTTCAGGAGTCTAAGATCAATTACAAGGAGTCCAAGATGTTGTTGGAGGACTCCAAGTATTGAAAAACCCATATTGTTTCCCTGAACCCCTGTTCCATATAACAGAAGCTTTCTAAGGGGATCTTCCTTCTGAGAGTGAATAAAAGCCTATTTCAACCCCTATACATATTTCTGAGGTACATTTTCCCTTACTAGAGAATGACAACCCCTTACAGCCGTCCCTGGCTATGACCCAGGACACACTTTGGGGACTGATGGACAGGAACCCCACATCTGGGTTTGGACTGGCTCAAAAGAAAACAACTTTGATTTAAAATAATTATTTTCCACCCTCCCAAACAATCAAGGTTATGTTTATCACCATATCTATCCCAACTCTTTAGAAAAATTGCTGAGTTATCACATATTTTTGATGATTTTTAAAGCTCATGAAGAATAGGAAAGGTTAAATAAATCTTACTAGGATATCTGTAAATATGAATTGATTTTTTAACCCCCATCAACATCACAAGCTTTGCATATCCCAAATCACATCCTTTAGTCAGACATGCCTAGATGTCTTTAAAAAACTTAATCAGGGCTATCCCCCTGTGGTTCACCTTCTCTTCTGAGGTCACCAAGTTATGTATTGTGTCAGAGTCAGTGACTTAATTGGCTAGGGCGCCATTATCCAGGTGCACCAGTTCATCAAAAAAGATATTATAGTGAGTTTGGATACATATAATCACTTTTAGCACTTTTTCTACTATCATCCTTGCATCTGATAAATGCATCTTCTTTTTTGTTTCATAACTCTCTGGTTATGATAGAATTAATTAACAAGATTTTCAATTTCACTCATGAGAAACTTCTTCCTTCTTGGCAAAAGCTTCAAGCCTTTTTCAATCTCAACCATTTCTCATCTGAGCTTTGGATATGTGTTAATATTCTGCACATTTTATATATTAGCCCTCTTAGCCAACACTAGGATATTAAATTCTAGGAAATATCTTCAATATTTTTAAGGCACTAATCTTAGTGATTGTGAATGTCCTTATTAAACTCAGAAGGAATATCCACTTAGAAGCCTCCTGTATTCTGTTTAATTTTTTGGTTTCATTATTGCTCTTAAAGCTCTACCAAGCTGTAGTTCTGCTGACTTGTATTACTTTAGATTTGTTTTAATCTACTGATACTTATTAACTATAAGCTTTTCTTATCTGCTCTTCTAGTGCAAATAGTAGCTCTTCTGTGGCTTAAACTATATCTCTACTAGTTCCATTATTCAATTGCTGATTTATAGCCCCTTGTTTCAAGTGTTTTCCCTTTAGGGTGTGTCCTTGGGAAGCTTAAGATATTTTGTATAGTTTCTCTTTTACCATACAATTGGCTTTTGGAATTACCTTTACCAAAACCTGAAGCATTATTTTTATTATTTCTATATTATTACTCAATATTTGGTATTTTTCACTGATGAAACTTATTATTAAAAACAAGTCAAACCCTCATAAAATGATTTGTTGCTATTCCTCTTGAAACATTTTTGCTATCATCTTTACAGTTCTGTTTCAGCTCAAATAAGAAGTAAATGTTTCATCACTCAAAGCAGCAACATTTCCCATTTAATTCACCATTTATCTGTATCCAAATACCTCCTACTTACAATAACCACCAATATTAACCCATTCCACAAGTTGACTTACTGTATGTCAATATTTGGAATTAAAAACACTCCAATGTTGACAGCATTGAAAATTCAGACTTAAGCTTTTGCCCATGCAGACTACTAAATGAAACCCTTTTTTAATAAGCAGATATATGTGTCCTGAACATTTTACTTAATAAAAATTAAGCTTCAAAACACTTTTTAGGGTAATGTGACTATGTAGATTAAAAACTATTAAAAATAATTTTTAACAACTAAAAAGATAATAAAAATTACTTTTATTTTTTACTATGAAATTAACTATTTACTATAAAAGAATTTTCTCACTTATAGGAAGTAAAAAATCCCAATATGCAAAAATGTACTACATAAAACTCACATATTGTTGAAAAATCATAATAAGAAGCTCTAATACAAGTTTATTTCTATATAAAAACTAAAAAATACATATAATTTACTAGTAAATTACCAACATAGGGCATTTAATACAGCTTAAGGCATCAAACTGTTAAAAAATTCATAATTTTTAGGAAAAATATTATAAATTAATTAGATATTATTTATAATAGCTATTTAATAGAAGACATTATACCAAAAAAACTAGATATATATACAAAACTAGACAGTTCTCAATAAATATAATTTAAAACTAGATTGTGATCACCTGGTTGTCATTTAGTACTGTTGTAATCTTCTTGATATATCCCCAGGCTCTGAAAGCTTGTATTTGGCCTTGACAGTGTTCTTAATCTTCTCTTATTATTTCTTCTCTTTGATTGTTCTCTTCTTCTTGGATGGGTGGTTCTCAATATCTCTTATAGATGCAACTGTCTTCCCCTGTTGGACTTTGAGGTGCTTTTAGAAATTGTTGTATCCGGTCTTGATTCCAAAAGAGGAATTGATATTCTCATGACAGCCCTCCAAAAATTAATTAGTTTTTATCTCATACTTTAGAAATTTTTTGTAGCAGTCCCAGTTGGCTTTGTCTCTGAGCTTGCTTTGTTGCTTAGTAGTCTTACATAATTCATAGTGGCTCATAATATTCAATAAAAGAGTAAAAGGCATCATCATGATTCTTTGTATATAGATCTTGGCATAGAAGTTAAATGCTTGCCCTAGATTCATCAGCTTTATGATTGCTAGTACTACAAATTTATGGATTAAAAATCTTTGCTTTCTTGAACAATCTAGATGATGGAGCTTGCTGAGCTCAGTTTTACCTTTTATCTGTCTATTAAAAGCCTGCCAAAAATAAAATAAAACACTCATGGACCTCTCCATCAAGAGGTATTTACAAAAGCATTATACTGGGCAGTTTCATAGCTCATGATTATAGTTTAGGGGCCAAATGATCTATAATGAACTTGTTGTTCTGATTCAAGGATGGTTTTTTCCTTTTTCTCATCATCTGAATTGGCTCTACTGTTATGGCCAGGGGCTCTTTTCATTACTAGGAAGGGCTTTGATGTCCTCCTGAAGGATTTTAAAGGCATTTGTGTATATCTCTTCTGTTTCCCCAGGAAGCAGAAATTAGGCAAATGGGAGCACCTTGCCTTCAATAAGGGAATGTACAATCCATAGTTGGTAAAAAGGCGGGGGCATACTGCAAAGGTACCATCACATAACAAGGTCTCTGAATCTCTTAACTGCTCCAGGTTCTGTTGTGTAGCATAGCATATAATTCTTGCCTCTGCTGTAGGCTTATCATCATATAAAAGCAATACCTTATCACCATTGAACATCTTCAACTCCTCTGTCAATACTAACTCTCCTTGGACCATGGCATATTTCTTATGGGGGAATAGATCACTGTGTTTGTCACATATGTACTTCACTAACTGGTTTCAATCAGGGATGAGCTTCAGGTTCTCATTACTTAGGTGTGTGGTGGCTTTAACTATCAGATCAGAAGTCTTCATGCTCTTAGAGACTGGAATCATTTGATAGAGGTACCCCTTTAGAAGATTTTTAATAAGATCAATAGGAGAATTGCACATGTGTTTATCTTTTTCACTAGTGAATTTATTCCATTCTTCTGTGTTGATCCTGGAAGCCCAGCTTCTCCCTCACATACATCATTCTTGTTTTTTACTGCTGTGGTGCAGGGTGCCACTCCCTAGTATTGCCTTATCTGAACTGATTCCTTATTTGGAAAAGTATAAAGGGAACTGCTGCCCTTTTTTTAATTTATATTGGAGAGTAACCCTCTGAATCAATAAGGGCATTTCCAATTAGAGACCAATCAACGCACCTGTGGCTAGCCGCAGATGCGTTGGAGAGTGACCCATTGGAGTGAGTTTTCTTATGGCAATTAGTGATCAATTGGAGCATCTGAGGCTAGCCGCAGATGCATCAATTGGTGACCTATCAAAAGAGGTTTTGTATATGGCAATTAACAACCCATTGATTATCCCACTATGTAAATTGGTATATCAATCTTCTGCCCCTCTTTCTGCCAAAGTGTGAACCCTAAAGAGAGTAGCCTGAAACCCTATTCTACACTCAATTCCCCAAAGACGGCCCTACTATTGCTGCAATCACCTGACCCCAGATCACATGCCTAAATGTTCCCTTCTTGTCCAATCTAACTCATTTCCTTCTGAATATTCCTCAAAATGTTTCAGCTCTCCAAGAATAAGCTCATTGCCTGACCATCTAGACCCTAGTCAGCATGACTCACCTTTTTTCCCCTCCTCTCCCTCTAAGTATAAAAAGACCCCAAGAGGTCCCCAATAAATAGCAACCTCTAGAATTAACTCATACAGAATGGAACATCCTCCATGTTGACAATTTCAAAAAAAATTTGCTTTATCTTTTATAATTTTATTAAAAGCTCAAAATAAAAATCAAACATTGCTTCTATTATCAGTGTCAATTATTTAATCAAGAAAAAAATAATCTTTAATATTGAAAATAATAAAAATATTTTTGAGAATTGTTGACATGGAGGATGTTTCATTCTGTATGAGTTAATTCTGGAGGTTGCCCAATAAACAGAATCATTCACCATAAAAACATAATAAACAACTTACAAATCTTAGACTACTTGCAG
Source organism: Entomophthora muscae (assembly GCA_014839935.2). Classification (NCBI taxonomy): domain Eukaryota; kingdom Fungi; phylum Entomophthoromycota; class Entomophthoromycetes; order Entomophthorales; family Entomophthoraceae; genus Entomophthora; species Entomophthora muscae. The sequence goes on along the minus strand of QTSX02000745.1, from coordinate 265,801 downwards.
AGCCCACAAATAGAGGTTCTGTTGAGTAAGAAGATATTAGTCATGTTGTGTTTCAAGTTGCTCAGCTACACTCAACCCATCCCTAAAACCCTTGAGTACCACAACTGCTCTTCTCTGATTTTTTCAATTAAAAATTTAGCCATCACAGACTATACTTACACCTTCTTTGACAAACATTAGAGGGGGGAAAGCAAGGGAACTTATTTGGGAGCTTAAACTCTTCTTTAACATTACATATGCTGTGCATCTTAATAAGATCTCATGGCCCAATTAGTTCTTGATGATAAACAGACAGGTAATCAGCAGCATCTTCTTTATTAATACTTGATGAGGAGGATGGAGGTGCAGATTCATTGGGTGGTGGAGGAGAATTATCTGGAGTTGTATTCTTGCGCTTCTTGGACTGGGATGAGCTTGATTCCTTGGGGCTTGGTTCATCAGAGCTTGATTGTGGTTATAACTCTTGGATATCTTCTTTCTTCCTTGCTTGTTCAGAGGGACCACATATTCTTCTGATTTATACAAGCTTGAAGAAGAAGAGGGGTCAGAGGGCTCTTCACTTGAAGGTTCTGGGCTCTTCTACTTTGTCTTCTGTTGCTTTGGGGTGCTTTAACTGGGTTTTATTAGAATAAGGGCATTGAGCCTTTCCTGAGGCTTTGTGCACCTTTTGAATGACTTGGGATCTTTTTGGTTTTTTAGAAGATTTTTGATTATATAATTTGAGCAAAGTTCTTAAAGTAAAAATAATGTAGAAAAAACAAAAAATAATCAATTTAATTTGTTTTTTTAGTGAATAATTATTAAAGGGAGTATAGCAAGTGCTTTAAGAGCTAGATTATCAGTCAAGAAAAAAACTATTTTTGAATTAATTTTCAACATTCTTGTAGTCAGAATAGGCAAAAATATTTAGTTTAGAATATCAGTATAATAAAGTGCATTAATTTTGACTGTTGACATACAGAAAATTGACATATTTAGAGAAAACATTATTTAAATCCTTATAAAGCTTGCTTAAGGTTATGAAGATGTCATGGTGGAGTCTGCAAAATTCTGAAAAATTCACAAAGTGAGGAATAAAATACTAAATCATTAGATAATTGAGAATTAGCAAAATTGTAAATTTGAAATTTGCAGATGGAAATCTCCAAGAAGAGGCAGAGAGAAAATACAGCCAGAGAAAACTAGGGCAGAACATAAGAATAAAATTGATTGAGGAATGGTGACTGGATTTTGTAAATACACAATCTCACAAATAGGTTCCATGATTTCTTCAATTTCAAAATTGGGGGGTCTTAAATCAGCCCAGAGGCTGCAAAAACCGCGGAATCAAAGCCATAAACAGTAAGGTACCTCACAGCACGTAAGCAAGAAGGAACTCCATCTTTGATGGATAATTATCTGCAAACTTTAAAACTCAATATTGGTTTTAACATTACTGTAAATTTAGAACCTAAACGTAAAAATGGGGGATTGTCAAATCCTTGGTCCAAATTTCAAATCAAATTTGCAGGATGGCCTTTTTTAATTAAATTGAATATTTGTATTTTTATTTGTATTTTTAAAATTGCGGGAAATTATAGACACTTTGAAAAATTTCAAGTCAAACTGCATATTTCCAATGAACAAAATGAATTAACTGGAATCAGATTTGAAGTATTCAAATCCATCAACCATTTTCATTAAGTTTACTATGTTCTTTGGAATTGCAGGATTGTCAAATCCAAGAACCAAGTTTCTAATCACTTTTGAATGCCACTAGTAAACCCAAATATTAATTGCAGAAACTGGAATCCAAATTTAATGTACAGTAAGCACACTAGGAAAGACCAACCCAAATAAAAATGCTCCACTCTGGATAAAATCAAATGAAAAATACAATATCAACAACTATGTTTAGATATAAAAGGTGATTAAACTTTAAAATTATCTAAATTCAGAAAGTGTACAATATTATACACTTCAAATCACAGATATAGAAATTCTGTTACTATCAAGGCTAAATCAAGAGAAACAACAGCACAAAACTAAGTTAAAAATCATAATAAAACGCAGATTTAATCCAAAAATATATTTTTATTTTATTTTTATGGGCAGACTATCTGATTCCCAACCAGCTCATGCACCAGCCCGCGGGGTAGCCTGTCCCCAAGGGCATCCCAGAGGGTCCAAGAATAGACACAGAACACAACTAAAGGGGATTAATGCCAAAACACAGGCCTCCCAAGGTGTCAGGGCCAGTCAACTACCTTCTGTGTCTCAATCCAGAACAACCAGCTTAAATCCTAGACAGAAGCCGCTCTCAAGGCCTGCCACAAAAGTCTCCTACACCAGGGTCACTGGAACACTGAGGTTACTTACACCTCCACTGTGTACCCAGTTGTCACCTGGCCCCGCACTCTTGATCCAAGAGTTGCCACTTCTTGCCCCGCGTTTTTGACACATCTTACAAGCCATTGGCCACCACTGTTGAGCCATATATGCCTGTGATGTATGCCACCATTGATGGCGCCACCGCAAACAAGCGTGATCCCACCTTATACACAAATGTCCGCATCCCCTGTGTTGAGCCTAATAGTCAGGATGCCACAGTACCCGCTGTAGTGCAGGATGCCACTCTCTAGTATTGCCATAATGGGACTGAATCCTTATTTAGAAAAGTATAAGGATAACTTCTGCCCTTTTTTGTTATTACCATTGGAAGGTAACCCTCCAAATTACATAACATCATCTCCAATTATAGACCAATTGAAGCACCTGCAGCTAGCCGCAGATGCATCAATTGGTGGCCCATCAAAAGAGGTTTATTATATGGCAATTAAACACACATTGATGCATCTGCGGGTAGCCGCAGATGCATCAATTATTGACCCATTGCTTGTGCCCACTATGTAAATTGGTATACTGATCTTCTGCCCCTCTTTTTGCCAAAATGTAAACCCTAAAAAAGAGTAGTCTGAACCCCTATTATACACTCAATTCCCCAGAGACAGCCCTACTATGTGCTGCAACCACCTGACTACAGATCACATGCCCAAATGTTCATTTCTTGCCCAATCCAGCCCATTTCTTTCTGAATATTCCCCAAAATATTTCATCTATCCAAGAATAAGCTCATTGCCTGACAGTCTAGACCCCATTCAGCATGACTCACCCTTTCTTTTTCCTCCTCCCCTCCAAGTATAAAAAGACCCCCAAGAGGTCCCCGATAAACAAGAATTATACACCAACACAACAATTGACTTACAAATCTTAGACTACTTGCAGAGCCCAAAATTAGAGGTTCTGTTGAGTAAGAAGATATTTGTCCTGTTGTGTTTCCAGTTGCTCAGCTACTCTCAAACCATCCCTACAACCCTTGAGCATCACATTTTCTGGTGCTCACTACAGGGGTATCTGCCACTGCCTGTCACACTGCTGCCAGAGACCTCTAGTCCAGGGACCAAACCTGTGACTCCAAAACCATGGACTGCCCACGCCGTTCCACTGCCAACTACTCTCAACGCAACACTAGCCCACTGCGCCCTCCCACCCAACTTTGGCTTGCAGAGGCCGGGTTCAGCCCCGCAACGCTGATTTAGTCTCAACCCCCACCAAAGTCCCCCACCCTGAGGGTCAAGCCTCCCCTAGCACAGGATCTCCCCAACTGCCTATAGAGGTTGAGGAACCTGCTGCCCCAATCTCTGACCTTCCCCAACAGCCCAACCTAGACCTTGCCCACCTGCCTGCCTCTGTCCCTTCTGTTCCCCAAGCTGTCAAGCCCATAAGACAGCGCCCAGCCTTAGTCTGCCCGCAAAGCCCCTCCCCTGCCTCAGACAAGGACCCCGTAGAGGACTTCTTTGAGGTAGATAAAGAACCTCCCGCCAATCTTCCTCAGACTCCATCCTGGTCATCTACATCAAGTGGAGACCATTGCAACCCTAGGGCTCTGTCTGAAAATCCTGCACCCCCTCCCCAAAGACGTTGGATCCTCAAACAAACTAGCTTCTGTGCCCTTTTGTCTCGTGTATATAGCCTCTTCCTGTCCCCACTGTTCCTCCATTCTACCAGTCTGACCCCAGTTCTCCCCCTCTACCAATGCACCAAGTTGCTCACCCTGGCTCCTCTGATGACCCCACCATATCAGATATGGAACATGTCCACTGGTTTCTGAGCAAGAATGGGGATGTTCTCACCTCCACTGCCATAGACAATACCCGGAGGATCAAGGCCTATCTGATCCAATTTAACCACCCTATGGTAACTGCACTGGTAAATTGGCTGGAGCAACAATGTATCAGCAGTGAACAGACCATCACAGCTTTGAAACAACTAGGGGCTATTCTAAGTAAGCGGTAAACCCCCTTCAAGACCAACTTCACCAGATCAGACACAAGCATGAGGTTCTGGGAGCCATGCACTCGGACACGGTGACCATTGCTTGACAGATAACCAAAGACCACTCCGCCCTTCAACAGCAAGTAATTCAACCCTTGTTTGAAGAAGTGTCCAACCTTAAAGGCCACTCCAACCAACATGACGTAGACATCAGTGACATTCAGGCCCAGCTAACAGATATCTGAGAGGCTTGCAACTGGTGGGCTGGGAATGCCATGTCTAGAGCCAACAAGACTCAGGATGATCTAGAGGTCCTGAAGAACAGCCCCAACTTACTTCAAAATGATCTTGCGCAAACACAGGAAGACCTGGACGTTGTGGGAACTGATGGCAATGCAACCTATGCTAAGGTAGAAGCACTTCAGTTAGACCAGGTCGCCTTCAAGGCAGAAACTGAGGTCAACCAGACCAAACACCTTGGCCTCATCCAACAATTGACAACCCAACTTAAGTGCGTCCAACAGGAGCTGACTGTCCTGACTCAGAAGCAGGAAACCTATGCCTCCACTTACAACAAGGAACTCTCCACTCTTAAGGAGAAGGATGCTAGCCTACAGTTGCTGATCTCCAACCTGATCAAAAGATTTAACTCAATGAACCTAGGAGGATTGGGTAGCATTCAACCAAGCCCAACATCCGCCTCTGCTTTGGCCTTGGAAGAAGTAGTGTGTTCTGTTCTCAATTCAGTAGAAACCACGACGGCCTCATTCAGTACTCACCCAGCTGGAGAGACATATCAAAGTTTCCCCCAGGACACCCAAGGGGTCCCTGCCCCAATGTTGACCTCCTTCCTGCCTATCCTGGACATCTTGACCCCCGGCCCCACCTCAGTACCAACTGCCGCCAATCAGACTCCCAGGGAACATCCCCCCAACACTCCATCATTGGCCCCTGCTAATGATCCTAGCGCAGACCCTGCAACCGCATGCTGGGAGACCCCTCTAAATCCTGGATACTCACATCCTCAGCAATACCCTTGGTGGTTTCCCCCTTCCAGGTACTCAGGCCCTAACCCCCAACCATATCCGCAAGAGGGGTCTTTCTTCCAGCCAAGTTACCTCTATGGGGCATACACCCCTGCTGGGCTGTTGCTTCCACCTTGAGGCTATCCTAGAGCTTTCTCTGGAGGACCTCCAGGGCCACCAGGACCCCCACCAGGACGTCCCTCAGGACCACCAGGGCCGCTGCCTGTCCCCCCAGGACAGCCCTACGGACCTCCAGGACCAGCCCCTTCTGACCCTGGCCTGCCTTCATGGGACTCTTGTGCAAGCTCTGGCCCCAGTCTCAAGCTAAACACTAAGTTCAAACCAGGAGGACCCATCAATATTCATGTCTTTCTCAAAGGGTTTGAGCTTATGACCAGGGATAGCCCAGAGCCAGTTGCCTGCGCTAAACTGGTGAATAGCCTGGATAAAACTGCCTTCTCCACTGTGGTTGCCTCTCTTAGTGGAGGGGAGGGGTCTTACAAGGAAATTAAAAATATCCTTGAAGATACCTATGGTTCCCCCAAACAGCTAGAGGACAATAAGGCCAATTTCTTGACTATTTCTCTGAAGAAAGATGAGCTGCTTCCAGAATTTGGTAGAAGATTTAGGGTTGAGGCACAAACCCTAATATCTATCAACTTCTTGACCCCCCAAGAAGCAGCTACAGCTCTTCTCCATGCAATCTACCCCTTCCCACACTTGTCTATCTTCCACCCACATCTGTTGACACCTACTTCAACCCAAGCAGTGCTTTGCATAGCCGCCTCCCTCTAACAACACACCCTATGCCAGGCCCCACGCCCTGTGTATCCATCCTGCCAGGTAATGAATGTGGTGGAGGATTATGAAGAGGATGATGACAGAGTTCTCTATGCGGAAAGACCTCCCATGAAAGAACAAGAATGCTTTAAGTGTGGACAGAAAGGACACTTTGCAAGCTCTGCCCACACTGCCAACTAGACGTGAAAGAAGAACCTGCTGACTCAAAACTCAGTGTGCACGCCTTGCCCAACACATTGCAAGAGGATAGTGCCTTGGAAGGGCCAAAAAAACTACTAAGAAGAGCACAGTGGACCAGTGTGTCTCTGCCTAGTAAAAAGGTCCCTCCTGATCCCCCTAGCCCCAACTCATTAATAATGGCTGTGACCAATCACACACGCACAAAAGCCTCAGCCCACAAGGAAGTACCCCCACAAAAAACTCCTTTAAGGTTGATCCTGCCTTGCCATACATCCTCCAGGCTGAGAACCTCCAGAAAATCCACCCCACTATCAGCAACATAACCAAAGCCCTTTCAAAAACTGTAATCACTACTCTGTTAAGTGATATTGTCCACATCCTTCCAACCCTACAGAAAGCCATCAACAAGCTGGAAAAAGGACCCCCCCTTGTCTGCTGGGTAGAAGGCAGAAATGGCCTCTTGGTTGGTTCAAGCACATGGGTACAAACTGAGGTATTTGGCATCCCAATTTGTGCTGTCCTGTATAGTGGTGCACCGACATTAATCCTATCCTCCCAATTCACCTGTAGGCTTTGTTTACCACCAGACGTTGAGTGCAATAGAACCTTTGGTACAGCAGGCAACAATCCTGCCATATCTAAAGGCGCGTACTCTTTGGTACCTTTGAAGTTTGGGGATACTGTGGAAACCGCCTGGCCATAGTCCTGGAAGCCAAGAACTACAACGGTTTGATTAATTCCTCCTTTATGGACCAGTTTGGGACCACCATAGATCATAAGACTGGTGTGTTTCACCTCCTAGGCCAGGAATTCCCCCTCCTGATACCAGATGACTGGCCTAGAGTCCCTCCCAAAATCATGAACCCTAGAGGATGCATCCTGCTGGCCTGCCCATCTGGAATGATAGGGATCCCCTATGAAACCACCTCAACTCAAATAAGCAAGCTAACAAACACCATTTGCTACAAAGACCCTATCTTGATTCAATTAAAGGACAGCGTAAGTATTCCTCCTAAATCCCAAGCCATCATAGGAACAGATATCAAGCTACACATACCTAAAGGGTTGCATGGGGAAATATTGGCACTAGGTTTTCCACGTCCTGGGCTGCCCACAGTTGCAACCCATCTCATCCCAAGGGAGACCACTGATGAGCTCACTATCCTGGTGACCAACCCTCACTCCTCTACTCTGGAAATCTGTTGCAACTCTGGGGTAGCCTTCCTAAAAATTGCCTCAAATAAATCTATTTCCTCTGCCTATTCCATTGGATTGCTGTCTGAGCTATGATTACCAAACCCTGGTCATGACCTAATAGCACCCATCCTACAAGACAAACAAATTGGGGACATAGACTTACAACAGAAGGAACAGTTTTTGGAGCTCATCAAGAAGTATGAGCACCTTTTTGCCAACTCTGACGCCAAGCGGGGTTGTTCCAATAACTGCTTCCATAAAGTCAACACAGGGGAAGCACAGCTCCTATTCCAGACCGTGTACTGTCGTTCTCCCGTGGCTAATTAGATAATCCAACAGGAAGTTAAAAATTATTAGAAGGAGGTCTCTTAGTACCATCCAATAGTCCCTGGGCCAGTCCTCTGCTCCTGGTAAAAAAGAAAGATGAAACCAATTGAGTGGTAATCAACTACAGGAAGTTGAACACCATCTCCAAGAAAGATAGGTATCCCTTACCTTGGATTGATGACACCCTGGACAAGCTGGGAGGCGCGCAGTTCTTCTCAGCCATGGATCTTGTAGCAGGCTACTGGAAGTTACCTATGGAAGTTGAAGACCAGGATAAATGTGCCATTGTGACTGCAGATGGTATGTACCAACCAACCTGGATGCTGCAAGGACTAGCCAATGCCCCAGCCACCTTCCAAAGGCTCATGGACACCACCTTCTGCGACCTAAAGTCCATCTGTGTCCTTGTATATTTGGATGACATCAACATGTAATTGAAAAGCTTTGAGGACCATCATAGAGACTTAGAGCAGGTCTTTGTCAGGCTAGAAAAGATAGGGATGAAACTCAAGCCAAAGAAGTGTTAATTCTTTATGGAAAACCTTGAGTTCCTAGACCATGTCATCAATAATCAAGGCATCGCTCCTATCCCAGCCAAGGTAACAGCTATCTCTAAACTTTCTGCCCCCACCACCTTCAAGGACCTACAATGCTTCCTTGGCATGGTTGGTTACTAACACTGTTTTATAGAAGCATTTTCCAAACTGGCTCAACCCCTTTTTTGCCTCCTAAAAAAGGACGTAGAATTTGTATGGGACCATGATTACCAAATTGGGTTCAAGGTGCTCAAGCAAGCCTTAGTAGAATTTCAAGTCCTGGTGTACCCTGACTTCTTCAAATATTTCATCTTGTATACAGATGCCAGTTTAGTAGCAGTAGGAGGGGTCCTTGCGCAACTGGATGATGAAGGCCACAATCAACCTGTTGGATATTTCTCTAGAACCCTGAATGTCCATGAAAAAACTACTCAGTAACTGAACAAGAGTGCCTAGAAGTCTTATATGGTATCAAAGAGTGCTGTCCCTATCTGTATGGGTCCCACTTCAAGGTTGTGACTGATCATTTCTCCCTGAAGTGGCTAGCTAACCTAAAGGACCCCAAAGGGAGATTGGCTCACTGGGCAGTGAGATTGCAGGCATACAACTACAAACTTGTACACTGCCCTGGAGCCAAGCACGCCAAAGCTGATGGATTATCTAGACTTCCACTAGTAGCATCTCTTGCCCCTGAAGGAGACGCCCTGTTTGATCCTATTCCTTTTTCCCTCCAAATGGGAAAGTATCCCTCCTGAGGCTCAGAAAACCTTAGCCAAACTTGCTTATAACACCATAATTAGAGACGGCTGTCTATATAGGGAAGTCAAGGGACATCAACTGCCATACATTTGCCCCTCTTGGCGGCTAGCCATATTACAACAATTTTATAACCTAGCCATTGGGCATGCTGGTGAAAAACGCATGATGGCAACACTTGCATCACATTGTTATTGGGAAGGTATGTACACTGATGTATTAGAATATTGTTGAAGTTGCATGACTTGCTCCAAGTACCGCCCCCTACCCAAGGCCGCTAGCTATAGACTGCATTCCCCTACCCACGCTTTTCACACAGTTAGTATTGATGTGGTAGGACCAGTAGGCCCAAATAAGACTAGTTGTGGGAATAGATATATTATTGTAGTCATTGACTATTTCAGCAAATGGGTCAAAGCCAAGGCTATTCCTGCCCCTAAGGCCAAGCACACTGCCCAATCTGTTCTATAACATATCATTGCCAATCATGGCTGTCCACACACCATCTTGACGGATAATGGAACTAACTTCACCAGCAAACTTCTGGCTGAATTAAACGAGGTCATTAGAATTAAGGACGCAAAATCTACTCCGTATCACCCAGAAACAAATGGCTCTGTTGAACAAGTCAATGGTACCCTCAATACTATCCTCAAAAAGCTCATGTTAGATTCAGGCTTGTCTTGGGATACTATAGTCCCCTTGGCACTTTTTGGTACCAAGTAACTAATCACACCGCTACTGGTTGCTCTCCCTTCCAGATGGTTTATGGATGGCAACCCTCCCTACCTGGGCCCCTAGCAACTTATCAATTGGAAACAGGTAGATCCCCTGATGACCACCTGAGAGCCCTCACCAAAGGGCTAATAACTCTGCATCAAGAAGTATATAACACTATGGGGACAAATTGGTGTTCTGTGTTTGCCCGTGACATAAAGCATTGTCCCAAGATGGCTTCTTTTATGATTAGCTAACACATACTTGTCTCCAGGGCTCAGACTTCCAGACGTCCCCACAAGCTCATCCCAATATTCTCAGGACCGTTTGTGGTAATTGAGAAGAGTAGCTTTGATGCATATACGGTTTGACATATTAGCTCTGGTCAAACTTATCTGAGTGTGCATGCCAAGTTCATAAAAGCAGCCCCTGTAGTTGACAAGGAGTCTCCTTGCCCCTTGCCAACTTCTGCTTACATGGGCAATCCTCAGTAAAGCCATGTGGCTTTACACAACCCCTGTTGGCCTTGCTATTATCTCTTCTATATAGGGCAGCAGAGGAGACATTATGTAGGAATATAGAAAGTTGATGAAGCAAGGTGTCCTACTACCCCTTCATAGGATCAGGCTGAAGAGACCAATTATTGGTATAGTCTGCATAAATAAAAAAGGACTTATCCCAGAAGAAAGAAAAGGAAAAAAATTATGTCTATGAATAAATAAATATAAAAGGAAAATGAAAAAAAAATATGGAAGAAGCAAAAGTATTTATTCCTGCAGTGGATGAGGGGTGATGAACCTCATATAGTGATTAGTGACCTTGGCAGCCACAAAGAAAGGGAACATACGGTCATTGTTGTAAGCAGCTACTCTTTTGCTGATTGGAGCCTGCAGCATCCAATTGTACATGCAGCACTTCTCAAGAGGATGGTGACTGGTGTAGATGGCGGCCAGGATGAGCGCGTCTTGAATTATGTATTCATACAACTTGAATCCCTTGGCAGGGCAACCCATAGTAAGCTGGGCCTGCATGCCGTCAATGGCAGTGGCCACCCTCTTGTGGGACAGGTTAGCTAAATTTGAAAGGTTGAAGGACAGGCCCAGAGTGATGAGAGCTTGCATCCGCTGGTGGTACAAGTTAAGGTCCAACTCCCCAACCTGGTTGGCAAACAGGCGGTAACGCCGGCTCTGAGAGGCCCCATCAAACCCATGATACAAAAGGATGAGGAAAACGTCCTGTTCAACTCCCCAAGTCTCCACTGCCAAGATCAGGGCCTTTTGGGCAAAGCTGATGTCCACCATCTTGCAAGGACAAGTTACAATCAGTTGGGAAAATTCTGTTAAGGTGAACAAAAGGGCATGACGGGTGTCAATGGCCATGGCATTATCCACCAAGTAACCTACCCAGGCGGTAATGGGCCTGGCCACCTGACATCCTAGTCCAAGCTGTGTTATGTCAATAAGATTTGACAAGGAAGGAAGGCGCCCACTGGAGGCACACACACGTAGGCGTTCACTGAGGAGTTCCGGAACCACACCAAATCCTCATTCCAAACTAGCTCCAGGATCTGCGCCATGGGCTTGACCTGAAGGGCGGCCCTAACTTCCTGGTAGTTGTTTTCAGACGGTTTTTCAAGCCAGACTGTGTTAATAGCCATCTGGCTGTAGGGGCCAAGAACTTGCTCAGAACAATCAGGTGCATGATGGGTTATAGTCATGTTATCTAGCCCCATGTCGGCAAAAGTTTCTTTGATGGCCACCCAAGGGACCAAGGTTTCCTCAACGGGATTAACCGCACCCAAACAATCTGCCGCCTCCAGAGCTATGTGCTGTGCTTGTCAACAAGAGCCTTGGAAGCTGCTTGCACAACAGCTGCGTTGCAAGCAGCCTGGGCCATCACCTCCTGTAAGGCCTGTTCATAATGGGTTGATGAGGTCACCTCTGCCCTGTGGGCCAGGTCACAAAGACGTTGGCGCTGAGTAGCCAGGAAAGCAGGGCAACTTGGGGGCTGTGATCTTTAGGGTCAGGTTGCAAACTTGATCCTTCTTGAGCCTCAGGCCCTGAAGGTTTGGGCGTGTTGGACTGGGTAGCTTTGAACTTGCCATCCTCCTTGTCCAGTTGGAGGTATCAGCGCCCCTTGGCAGCGTGCACCCAACTGGGGGCAATGGCAAAGGCTACAGACGTTAATGGGGCCCGTACAATTTTGTGGTCTTCCTCTGGGAGGTCCTCCAAGATGTGTTCTTCCCGTTCCACTGAGGAGCCCACCCCCTGTTCAAGGGCCTCAAGCTTTGCTTGACAAAGAGCAGTTAATGCGGCCTGTAAGGAGGCAGATAATTTGCAGGCGCGGCAGGCGGCAGAAGATAATGACATTTTTAACTAAGGAGAACCATTCAGGACGCCTCTATTTATACTTGATTTTACCCAATTAATTTGGCTTGATGATCATTGGGTGATTCATCATGACTCACCCCTCTAAGTCTATTCATCAATTATCATTAGTCCACCTGACAAGTGATTGGCTGTTTTAAATTGGTTTCAGGTGTGCATCCACTTACCATTATGAGGGCCTCAAATTTCCTTTTTTGGATGGAGCCCCATCCTGATCCGGGGGTATGTGGTGCAGGGTGCCACTCCCTAGTATTGCCATAATGGGACTGGATCCTTATTTAGAAAAGTATAAGGGGAACTGCTACCCTTTTTTGTTATTACCATCAGAAGGTAACCCTCTGAATTACATAGCGTTGTCTCCAATTATAGACCAATTGACGCACCTGCGGCTAGCCGCAGATATGTTGGAGAGTGACTGTGGGGTTCCTGGTCACCAGTCCTCAAAGTGTGTCCTGGGTTGTAGCCAGGGACCAGCTGGAAGGGATTGTCATTCTCTAGTAAGGGTAAATGTATCTCAGAAATATGTATAGGGGTCAAAATGGGCTTTTATTCACTCTCAGAAGGAAGATCCCCTTAGAAACCTTCTGGTATATGGCCCAGGGGGTCAAGGAAACAATATGGATTTGCCAATACTTAGAGCCCTCCAACAATATCTTGGACTCCTTGTACTTGGTCTTGGACTTCTGCACCTTATTCTTGGATGTCTGCTCCTTAGACTTGGACTCCTGCTCCTTAAACTTGGACTCCGGCACCTCAAACTTGGACTCCGGCACCTTACACTTGGACTCCAGCGCCGCGCTTAGGATCCAGCTTCATATTCTTGGGCTCCTTCTCCATTATCTTGGGTTGTATCAGTCCAATCAAGTTCCTGCTGGTGATCAAAAGGCTTCCAAAACCTCTTGGCAGAAACTCAGAAGACCTGGAAAGACCTCCAAAAATACCATCAAAAGACCTTGAGAAGACATCAAAAAGACCCAGTAACTTTCCAGCCAGCCACCTTCTTATAGTGTCTTTTTCCCAACAGTTCCGCCTTCAGAATGGCTTTCTTCATAAGCTTAAACCATTGTCGCTCACTTTTTCCTATAATAACTTAAGCTTACATACTTACTTTCTCAAAAGCTTAAAGTATTAATTCACTATTTCCTTGCTTATACTTTAAGCTTTTGGCTTCCAACCAATCACTTTCATCAGGAAACCTGCCAGAACTCAACCAATGAATGTAGAGCGCAGAAATAAACCATTTCTGAAGTTCCACTGGGATCCAACTATGAAAACAATTTCCACAGCTCAAACCGCTAAAATTGACAACTCTTCGTGCACCAAAGCGTTAACCAGTCCACTATTTTGGCACCAGTTTTCCCTGCATTCAACCTAAACCAATTTAAATAGTAGAATGCTATTTAAATTTTTCTTTCTAGACCTCTTCAACGTTTTCCCCATATATTTACAAATATTGTAAAATCCAAGGAAAACATCCCACCAAAACAACTTTGTATCCAGCTCTCATAGCACTATATCTTTGTCTATCCTAGGAACTTAATAAATAAATATCTTACCCACACTTCTATCCACATTCCTTCCTGATTTTAATACTAAACCAAGGCAAAATATTCCACATCTTCCCACTTTGGCAAATCAATTCAGCAAAATCTTGGCTCATTTCTCCGGACCACCAGTTCTTCCCTATCATCTTTGGATCTTTCAGCCAGCTCATATTCCAGCTCTTCAGTCCTGCAACGCAATCTTCTGGTCTTTTGGCCATCCTGCTCTATGATCAGCTAGTCCTTCATCATAATCTTCTTGACCTTTAACTTATCCTTAACCAGTTCCTCACCAAATCCTTACTAGGAACCTCCTTTGTTCCTTCCACACACTGAACCATACTGGTTCATTCCATTCAATATGAATTAACAGTTCCTCAACTAGCCTTCACTGTGACCAAACAGTCCCTCTTGCTAGTTTTCTCTGTTAATTCCATGAACTACCTCAGTTCTTTATCTCAGCCCCCATTACCAGAACTCGTAGAACCAGGCATGAGTCTACATTGAACTGGCGTTTGACTGGGCCCTTGCAAGTGGCAATCCACTTAGGCCATTCAACCATAAATCTATGTCTATGTGTTGTCTTTACTCACCCAGGTGATGAAGACCGGGCTTTCAGTTGCAGAGTAATCAGCTCTACTTCCCAGAGGCCTGATCACACCAAGTTCTGTAGCTTGCTTCCCCAAGCAAGCCACCTTGCTGACACCTCTGAGCATGCCTATACCCTCCAATGCTTGCCTTGGGTTTCCCCAAATCTCCCATAGGGGCATAAACAAGGATACCCTACCAGTCTGTTAGGTAGGGTGCTTGCTCACAGACCTCCTGTAAGTGTATTAGGATATGTAGAGCCCTCAGAGCTCTTCCCCTCCCTGACAGCCTGTGTTACCAGCCAGGGGTCCAAAACCCTCTCCCCCCAGACAGACAAAGTTCCCTGCTTGCTATTTCAGTCTTCACCCTTTCATAGCCACAGTTTCCTGCGGGTTGAAGCACTATAGCCCCAAAGCAGCCAATATCTTCTGCTGGGTGGAGGCAACATCTGCCCCTGGAAGTCCTTTGTTACCTACTAGCCAGGCCTTACTTACCCTAGTAGTCCTATGTTACCTACTAGGCTCACCTTACCTACCCTAGTAGACCATGTTACCTACTAGGCTCATCTCCAACAAACAACCAAACTTTTGCTTGGCCAACATACGCCCCGCCTGCAAAACCACCAAACATGTGGATCATCACAGTGACCCATTGGAATGGGTTTTCCTATGGCAATTAGTGACCAATCAGAGCTTCTGTGGCTAGCTGCAGATGCATTAATTATTAACCCATTGCTTGTGCCCACTATATAAATTGGTATACTGATCTTCCGCCCCTCTTTTTGTCAAAATGAGAACCCCAAAAAGAGTAGTCTGAAACCCTATTCTACACTAAATTCCCCAGAGACAGCCCTACTATGTGCTACAACCACCTGACTACAGATCACATGCCCAAATGTTCATTTCTTGCCCAATCCAACCCATTTCTTTCTGAATATTCCCCAAAATATTTCATCCATCCAAGAATAAGCCCATTGCCTAACAGTCTAGACCCTATTCAGCATGACTCACCCTTTCTTTTCCCTCCTCCCCTTCAAGTATAAAAAGACCCCAAGAGGTCCCCAATAAACAAGAATTATACACCAACACAACAATTGACTTACAAATCTTAGACTACTTGCAGAGCCCAAAATTAGAGGTTCTGTTGAGTAAGAAGATATTAGTCCTGTTGTGTTTCCAGTTGCTCAGCTACTCTCAAACCATCCCTACAACCCTTGAGCACCACACCCGCCAAGGGCTGGCGTCAGTTGATGAATAGTGAGTGTATAGCTCTCCTCAACTGCTTGAACAGAGGAATGGCAGTTTGGGATATTTTATCCCAATTTGGTTTCATGACCAGATATATTAACAACCTCAACAAAAAATACGGTGACACAAGTCAAATTGCAGAATCTGCAAGGGCAAAAAGACAGCCCAAACTACTACAACCTGTGCACATTGATGCAATCAAGCAGTGGGTATCCAAGGATTGCCACAGGGAATCACTTTCTGTCCAATCAATGCTTGCCACCAAGTTTGGGCTTTTTGTTTTGAAAACACTTGTTTAAAAACCATGGTTAATCTTGGCTTCTCATTAAAATTACTGGGGATTTCTCTGTACAACCAAAACAGTGAGAAGACAATTGAGATTTGCCGCATTTATGCTGAAACCTATCTGGCCCTAAAGGAGACTGGTAATGTCCAATTCTTTTACATCAATGAATTGTTGTTTTCCTCCTCACTCAGGTCTAGGCATGGGTGGGTCAAGAAGAGGTCCAAGGATGGTATAGCACATTGTGAATCTGTCTGTTCCCAGACCTATTCCATGGTATTGATTCTTGGTCCTCACAGGTTGGACCAGTATCAAATAATTAAGGGCTCCCATAATAGCAGGCCATTCCTTGATTTTCTCCAAACTGTCAAGGAGTACCTTTGGATTAATTACTGAGGCACAACTAACATTGTTGTATTGGATAATGTTGGGCTCCACAAGGTGGATTTGGTTGTATCAGAGTTCCCACCAATTGATAAAAATAGCCATTTGGCCAGCCATTGCTGGCTGACTTCCTAATGAGACTCCTCTTCCTCCCCCTATATTCTCTATTCCTTAACCCAATTGAGGAGGTCTTTGGGTGGATCAAGAATAAGGTTAAAGCGGGGCTCCCACAGGACACCAAAGATCTCTTCAATATTCTTGAGGTCAGTCAATTTGCAATGCCACCTGATGTGGTTGCAGCTTTTTACAAGCACTATAAATCCTTCCTTATCAATCCTCTTGCTTCCTAGCCAATCATATAAATGGGTTTTCTAGGATTTATTTATTTGTTTTTATTTTTATTTATATTGTTTTTAATGGGACTTGAAAATAACACTTTATGTTATAATGACTTGATGTTAGGTTACATTTGAGACTGTACCAAATCTGGATAGCAGTTAAATATAACCAAATATATTAGATTTGTATATAAGTATTAGTACAAGATACCTAATATCTTATTGGCTGTACATCTAACAACTAAATAAATTAAATAAGAGAAAAATAGATTAATTTTATTTAAATAAATGTGAACCCTTTTAGCACAATACCTGTTATTTTTTAAAGCCACAAATTGGACCTTGTGAGTCATCACCTGATCCTTATTGATTCAGTGCCACTATAGCCACATGGCATGAAAACCAATGATTTTCATGTATCTCATACTAATTATTACCTATGACATATTTTAAGCATAGCAAATCTATTTATTAAATTGGTAGGACACGCCATTTTGAAAACAGCACTTTGATTTATGCCATCTCAAATTTAATTTGAGATGGTGTTTTTTGTGTTAGTGATTTTGAATCACAAAAAATAAAAAAAAACAATAGAATTTTTAAAATTTACATATACTTTATTAATGCGGCATCTCAAATTTACGCCATCTCAATTCTGTCACTTTGAGTCAGATTAATTAAATCTTATTTTGCTAACTTTATTTACATATGAAATCACTTAGTGTGGGGCGTGTTTACGCCATCTCAACTTTACCTCATTTTAAATAACACCATTTATCTTTAAATAAAATAAGCTTATACCCAAACTAAAACAAAGCCTGCTATATAGTGCCAGAAGATGTTCCTATAGTATTACCCCTAAACACTTATACTAAGAACAACCTAAATAGATGCCACTATGATAATCCTTCTAGTGATTATCATTGCTGGGTAAAAAAACCAGTTTTGTTATATTTAATTTATAACTTTATAATATATGGATATGTTGATAAGGGTTCTCTTAATAAAATATTTTAATAGTGATTTTAATATGGAGGGGGGTGATTACGCCATTTCAATTTACGTCACTTTGAATTCCACCAAGCTTCATATCATCCAATCAATTTGATGCGCACAATGGATAGGGAAAAATAAGGGGAAATTACCTATGACTCCAGGCTACGCTATATCAATTCCCCCACCACAATTCCTGCTTTCCACTTTTCAAAAGTATCATTTCACATAAAAAACCATATTAATAAAGAATGTAAGAAATTAACTGAAACTTTGCAGATATATATTTTTTGATCTCCTCTAAACAACTGGGCTCTTTTTAACCCCAGTTTCATAAGCCAATTTTTGAGAAATTCAAGTTTTACTCTTTGGCCCAGTTGAGGTAGCTCTACTGTAGGTTTGTTAATTTAATATAATAAATGGTCAAAAACACTATGTTTTTGAGCTATGGCACCTCAATTACATCACTTCAAAAACAACATTTCAAAAGCAAGTTTTCAGTCAAAACTCAAAGTTTTGCCTACTTGTGTTACTAATAAAAAATTATTTTTACAAAACAAAAAACATTGAAATTTCGATATTATATATTTTTAAATTTTTTCTACAATTCTGTGTAAAAATATTACTAATTTTTATATTAAAAACATTCTCATTTTTCTCTTTAAAAGCAACCCCAAGTTGCTCATATTTTTAAGCTAATTCACTTTTAGATGCCTCCCAAGTCAATTACCAAAGCTGCACCTAAGACCTCCAAGGCCTCAAAGTCCAAGATCACTCCTGCAAAGGCAAAAAAGGCCAAGGCTACCCCAAAGAAAAAGCCCTCTAAGGCCAAGGCTCCCCCCAAGACCCCAACTCTGTCACCTGAGCCAGAGGGAAATAGTCCTACCCCTCCCCACTCTCCATTTGTGTACTCCCCCTTAGACCCCCAAGAGAAGTTATTCAACTTCAATTGCCACTCTGATCCCACATCAGAGCCTGAGGAAGAAGAAGATCAGGAGCCTGTGCCTGGTGCTCCTTCAGATGACCAAATTGAGCTCTGGGATCTTAATACCATCCATAATATATACAATCAAAATTGTACTTTTGCTGTGCCTGCCACTTATCCAGCCAGCTACCCCATCATGACAAAGAAAGGGGGTGTTGGCTTTGTCTAAAAGGGCTAAAGCTTCAGCTGTAATGACAATAAAAAAGCCATTTGTCAACATCACTTTAAATGTGATAATGTTGGGTGCCCAGCAAGGCTTACCACTTATGGGTTCACTAGATTTAAAGCCCTAACTGTCAACCATGACTGCGCTGAGCCTTTTGGCCCACTTTATCAACTTATCTGCTGTTTCTTTGCCAGGTGATCCCAACCACCAAGGATCAAACTGCCACTAAGGTGGTCATTGATGCCCTCCTAAATTTAAATGATACCCAACTTGCCACTGTTGGTAGCGCCTCAAAATTGCAGAGATATCTCACTGATCAGAGATATGCTCTGAGCACTGAAGGTGTCAGTGCTATGTCCATTGACCAATTGATCCTTACAGAGGAACAAAAATTATCCTGCCATGAGGAGAGATTTCTCCTTCACAATGATGGTCAACACGCCCCTGAGCGTATTATCTGCTTTGCCACAAGCCAGGATCTACACAACCTGCTGAAATGCAAGACCTGGCTTGCCAATGGCCCTTTTTCAACCTGCTCAAAGCTCTTCAGCCAGCTTTGGAATATCCATTGGCAGGTTGGTAATCTAGTTCTTCCTCTGGTATTCTTTTTACTTCCCAACAAGAAGCAGGAAACATATGTCTATGCACTCACAATCCTAAAGGCTAAGCTTAATTAAATCCTCCCAACCATTGAAGAGGAGCCCAAGGAGACCAGAGGACACAAGAAGAAGACCCTATCCCAATAAGAAGATGTCCCTACCCCCAAAAAGCAGCCAGAAAGCCTTCCCTACCATGAATATCTGGTAGTGGATTTCAAACAGGCTCAGGGAAATGCCTTTATTTGTGTCTTTAAGAGCTTCCCTCAGGGATGCTACTTCCACTTCTGGCAGGCACTCTGCCGCCGCCTCCAAAAACGCTCTGACCTCCATGAGCTGGTCAACTCTGAAGTCACCAAAGAAGCCAAGGACGTCTTCAATTGCTTTACTGCCCTTGCTCTGGTTAGAAAGGAGGAGAAAAATGCCTTCTATGATGCCCTCCTCTGTCACCCATATATTATAGCCAACCAGGCAGCCTTTGCGCCCTTTATTGAGTAGTTTGAAACTCAATGGGTTGATATCTTTCAAGGAGCACACCACATCAGAAAGGGTGGTGACTCAATCACCTGGAACTGCTTCAAGCAGGTCAAAGACGGCCTCATCAAGACCGCCTCTTCCCTTGAAGGATGACATAGTCAGTTTGCTACAAGGATCAGGGTTCATAAGCCCAAATTCAACAAGATCATGGTCCATTTAAAAACCCAGCAGGCCATCTCTGCCTGCCTCTTTAAGACTGGTATGAAGACCAAGGGTGATCCCCCTAAGAAGACTAAGACTGTAAAGAAATATACAGAAATCAACAAGGTGGTCCTTGCCTACTATCCCAAGGATAGAAAGCTTGAGCATCTCCAAGCTATCTCAGTTGCTCTTTCAACCAATATATGATCCTTCTTCAATAAACCATTCTTTATCTTCTCTCTTATTTCCTTTGATTTTACCATTCTTTGACTTTTTGGTATTTGGTACAATTCTATGCTTATTTTAAAGTATGGATCAAAGTTATAATAGATGAAAATAGTTGTTTTTGGGTATATTCTATCTTTTGGGCTTTACACAACTATGTTGCTACTAATTGACCCCATTTTTTATTGCAGATTTAAAATTTTGAGGCTTTTTTAATCCTAGAAATTTTTTTTGGATTTTATTTTTTTGGGAATTTTTTGGGTAATTTTTGGAGTTTAAAAAATCTAAAATTTTAAAATTGTTTTTTTCTTAGTCAAAATGCCGTAAATCAAAATGGTGTTTTTACTATAAAATTGAGATAACTAAAAATTGAGATGGCATTTTTTGAAATGCTATTTTCAAAATGGCGTGTCCTACCATCAAATCATATTCAAAGGGAAAAGTAATTCAAGTTCTAAAAAATCAATTGTTTAAAACATAATTGAGGTGGACAGTTCAAGGCAGTTAAATTGAGCTCATGTAGGTTTACATACATATTATATGAGCCTGAGGTGCTGAGTGACTAAATAAACAAGTTTTAAATCATACTTAATATTAAATGTGCTCAATTTATTGTAACTAATTCTTTATTATTATATTCTATATTGATATTACTATACCTTTTAAAAATTAAAAACAAAATTAAAAATAAATTGCAATAGAAGGAATTTTTATTAGGAAAGCAAATTGCAAAGGGTATGTGAATATTTCGGGGAATTATACCCCAAAATTAGATTTTCTGCTATTGTGTTTGATTGGGACCACATAGTCTTCTGTACATGGTGGACAACTCTGGTGCCAATTGTAATGGGGTGGCGCACATCACCCAGTGGTGGCTGAGCGCTTTAAGAAGGGCAATTTGGAAAGGGAGTTATTAAGCAAGTTCCTTTCTGGAGGTACATAATAACCAAAAAAAACAATGCCAGTGTGAAACAGTCATACAGAATGTGCTTGAATGTCCTGTACCCCCACTGTGTTTTCTTCTTCTTGAGTGTCAGCTGGCACACATTTATCTGGAGAGGGACATCTTCAACTTTCTTGAAATTTGATTTCAATATGCAATGTTTATCATCCCAAGTTAAATTGCTATGTGTATTCTTTGGGAAGTATAGATTTCTGAAAACATGCAAAATTTCTTGTATATTTGTATTAATTGATTAATATAGGACGTGTTTGAAAATTTGAAAATAGTTCCCGTAGATGCCTGGCTAGTATCTGCCACCCATGCCTTGGTGAAAGAAATTAATAAAGGCTTGAGTTTATTCACAAGGTTTTCATACCTGACTTTGTTTGATAATGATTTGAATAATTCCTTGAATATTTCAGCTTTGATATATTAAGTTCCTATTTGAAAGTCAGTTTTCTTTAAATTCTTTTCATATTCATTCATACTTGAAAACAGGAATCTTTCAATACATTCATAGATTTACTCATCAAAATTCATTTTAACATTCATTTGAATTTCATTCATTTCCTTGAAATTGATCATTCTGCCCAATATGTAGGCTTCCCTGACCCAAGTTGAGCACCCTGCTGGTGCTTTGTATCCCCTTTATAAAGCTTCCTTATTTGCAAATTTGCTCAATTTAATTTAAAGTATTTGATTTATTTCACTTTGATTTCTTTGAATGACGGGGGCTATCTGTTTTTGATAGCCCCCATACATACCACTGGGTGTATAAGCCATCACCTTTACAACCTTTTCACCATCTCTTGAAGCAGCTAAAGTAAATGTAAGTAAAAAATAAATGAACTTAATAATTCTTTCCCCTGTGGCCCCTCAGCCACAGGTGCCCCTTTAGAAAACTTCATGAGTGTTGGTTGCTCTTCATTGTTTTTCCTGGGTCTTATCTTCCTTATCTCTCTTGCAACTTCTGCTTCCTCTTTATTTCCCTCATTTGATAAACTTTCATATATTCTTGAAGCGCTTCTTCTTGAGTGTTCTTTGTTTTCTTCTGTTTCCATTTAAACATTTTCATTTCCTTCATTTTGATTTGATTCCTCTTCATTCCATTCATATCTGTTCATTTCCTTCTATCAATTTGAACATTTGATCATTTCTTTTGTTACTTTTCAAGAGCTCACACAAGCTGTAACTTTCTTTGCTGGAATTTAAATGCTGAATTATTTCCCTTTGAAAATTTAAAACTGTTTCCTTATGTTTCTCTTTGACAATTGTCCCCAAACTATTCTTTGCAACTTCATTTTGTTGGACCAAAGCCCTTCCTTAATTTTCCAATTGCTTCACTACTATTTCCTTAGTAATTTGTTTAAGTTCAACAACCTTTTGAAGAGCTGACTCTAATTTGTTGATAAGGTTGTAGATATTAGACATATTGTTTGAATTACATCAAAAAAACTGGTTTTATAGTACTAACATCAATGCATGATCATAAAATTATAGATAATAGTACATTTTATTGACAATTATTGCAAATAATTCAAATATCTTGCAATTATACAAAAAATAGCATAACACACTAAAAAATCCCAGAATCACATTACACTAGCCATCTGAATTAGAACATATAGATTATAAGTTTCCAGTATGTAACTTTTTTATTTAAAACTAGTATTTTATTGATATCTCACATTGAATTGTGAATGTTTTGTTGAATGTTAACTATACTAGGCTGTATTGCCAACCATGTCAAATCTGTTTTATAAGCTTAATTCAATACATTCTGTATAATAAAATTCATTGTAAACTTGGCTTTTTTATTGTGATTTTATAATTGGAATATTACTATATTAGGGAGCCATTAGCACTTATTAAAAATATTGATATGGATTTTATTTTAAATATTATATATTTACCTATTGACAATGATAATGTAAAATTTAAGTCAGATTTTGTGAGCTGTAATAATTCATTGGATCAATCAATCATAGTTTATGATCATTAATTGGCTGATTTTCTTTGCTGTGGAAATTGTAAATTTTCTGATTTTTATGTGCTGGTATCCAATTGGCTGTTTTAACATCCTACCACACAGGAAATAGGAAACATGATTGCCATCCCAACCACATCTGGTCTTGGGGTGGCAACCATGTTTTCTATTGCCTGTGTGATTGGATGTGAAACCAACCAATTAGACACCAGTGCGTAAATATCAGAAAATGCACAATTGCCACAGCAAAGAAAATCATCCAATCAATGTTCATAAACAGTGATTGATTGATCCATTGTATTATTACAACTTACAAAATCTAACTTGAATTTTTCAGAATCATTAGCAATAGGTAAATATGCAGGCTGTAAACCGCACTATGTATCAATATTTGTAATAAGTGTTAATGGCTCTCTAATATAGACACAGTTCAACTATAAAATCACAATGAAAAAATTCCAAGTTTACAATGAGTTTTATTATACACAATACATTGAATTATGCACATAATATCTAAATATCATTATTTAATGTCTACCTGCAATATTCTAATATAACATTTACATTTGTGGTGCTTAATTTATTATTGATAATGAAAAATATTCATGCAAATAGTTATATATTATCAGATCAACTATATACTTTTATTAAAATATGGGGAATGTCAATAATTTAAAAAGAATATATTATTAATTATGAATTGTAAGAAATAATATCAATTTTAATAATTTGTCACAAAGAAAGGTTTTATTTTACTCATCAAAGGACAAGCAGGGGAGGGAATGGGCAGAATGTACGCCGCCGTCAACTGCGCCTGTGAAAGGGACAGCATCAGAGATAGTGAGGAGGGAATGGATGGTGGTTTGGGAGTCAGGGTTGGAAGGCAGGTGGCTTGATCTTGATGGGGGGTTGGGGAGGCAGGGTTTGTTGACTGGGAAGGGGCAGCAAGAACTGACTGCTTCAATTGCTCAAATTCTTCTTCTGTCACATATGTGGGCTTTGCAAACCAAATAAATGAGTGTGGGGGAGGTGAGAGTCCTTTCTGGACTTATAAATATCACTTGCATTGAAGATGACAAGATCTGATAAGTCCTAGACAAATATGGAAGGGAAAGCTCATATCCCTTTTCAATTTGGGTGCATAGTTTGTTGTGGGTGGCAGGCGTTGAGCGCCTGAGAGCCAAACCAAAATTGTAAAGACATACACCTGCAAGATGCATGTCATCATGATTGGTGGGTTAAGACCAACAGGTATGCCCTGCAGCCCTAATTTTCTTGGTTTCCCATTCCAGCTGTTCCATCTCAGCACTCATTACAACTGTATACACAGCTTGTTGGGTAGCCCACTCCTTCAACATGTCCTTGAGCTCTGTCTGGTAGGCATAACCATCTGTGGTGTTTGATATTGCTGAGCAATAATTGACACCCAATGGGGAAACTGCCAGCAAACCCCCAAAAATTGATACAAAATTGGGCTGCGCTTGTAAACACCAGATTGTATACTGTAAATTCAGAACCTGAACGTAAAAATGCGGGATTGTCAAATCCTTGGTCCAAATTTCAAATCACTTTTGCGGGCAACTCAGCTGAGTAAAAAACAAAATATTTAATAAAATTATCATTTAATTTGACTTTTTTGGTTTATTTAAATTGAAAATTTTTGAATCTCTTGAGCAGATAACTCAACTAACTAAAGACAAAACACAGCAAATAAATGTGGGATACATGAAACAGAAATGCAGGATTCTAATGTATGATTTGAGATTTCCTGTATGTCAAATAAATCATAGACATCATGTAAAAATTAATGAATCTGAAATTGTGGGATTGTCAAATCCAAGAACCAAATTTTAAATCAAAAATGAGGTGAATTTGAAATAAATATAATTTATGGGTGTCTCAAAAAGGATGCTAAAGGATCTAGAGTGTGTTATAACTGTGCTATTTTAGCAGAGTTATAAGGGGAAAATATTTAGAAACTAGATAATATTCTTTATTGAGAGATAAGTATTATATAGTTGATGTGAATCATGGATAACAGAAACATGATTGTGTTGATCACACAATTGGATGGTGAAGGGGGTGGCTTGATCCTGGTAATGAGTCAAGCGCCAAAACAAGGTATCCATTTTAAGGGATCATTGCTTGTTCATGTTGTTGAATTTGGAAATTTGAGTTGACTTCCTAGTCTGGCTTTGAATGGCAGGATAATTGGGTTGCGGGTCACAAAACTGCTTACTCAGAACCTTGCTGGTGGGTCAAGCCTGCTTTTCTGACACCCCCCCAGCTGAAGGTTGGCCTCCTCTGGGGCCAAGTTGTCAGGGAGGTTGTCAGGAGCCCGGAGGTCATACTGGACAAGCTTTTGTTCTGTGGTAGGTAGGGTGGTCTTGCGTTGTTTTTGTCTTGCTTTGCAGGGTCCCAGGCAATCATGGTGGAGGATTTTGTCTTGTTTATGTTTCCCAAGTCCTTGCATTAGGTAATTATTGCTATCATTTACCTTTAGGATGATGGCTGGGCCTACTTTTTCTGGTTTTATTTTACTTCTGTCAACGTTCATGACCAAAACTTTGTTGCCAACCTCATGTCTGTTTTAGATGGGGAGGAATGTTGTTTGTAGACACTTGTTTTCTTTTTCTGTTTGATTGCTATAGTTCTCCATGACCTGGGGATCTGAGCGGGGGGAACCTTGCTTGAAATTTCCAGGTTGGGTCCTGACAATGCTTGGATGATATTGGGCTGTGTCCCATATACCAACTCAAAAGGGCGTTTCCCAGTGGATCTGTTCACACAAGTCTGGTATACAAGTAGTGCAGTCATTAGCTGCTTATACCAATCCTCAGGTCTCCCAGTGGTGAGCTTGCCCAAGGCTTGCACAAGGCTGCCATTTAACCGTTCCACATGTCCATTGGCCTGATGATGATAAGGTGTTGTCACAGTGTGCTTGACCCCATTCTTGGTGAGGTATATGTTGGTATCTTCATAGGTCAATTCTTTGCCTCTGTTGATTATCAGGAGTTCTGGCTTTCCAAACTTGCTGATGATTTCTTTCCCTATGAACCGCCGCATGTCATTGGCTGTATGTGTTCTGACTGCTTGTGCCACTGGCCATTGTGTGGCAAAGTCTATGGCGGTAATGATGTACTTCTTCTCATTATGTTTTCCTGGCATGGGGCCCACAATGTCTATGGCCCACACCTTGAAGGGCAGTTGCATGCAAATAGGTAGTACTGACTTAGGTGAGGTTTTTCTTTTTGAAAATTTCTCACATACTTTGCATTGGTCCAAGACTTCCTGAACGTCTTGGTATAGGTTTAGCCACCATGCTTTGTGTTTAAGGAATTTGTAGAGGTTACAGCTCTTTGTGTGTCCCAGGTCTCTATGGTAACGTAGGATTGTGTCAACTTGCTGGTGTGTGAAAACATAAGGAATGGCAGTTCCATCGGACATTTTTTGATGTAAGGTTCTGTACACATCTGCAAATAGATGCTTCTTCTTAATGACTGTCTCCTTTGTTATGTCTGTGGTGCCAGGGGGAAAGCCTTTGTCCTTTGTCCAAAGTACCAGGAGGGGCCAGTCAGGGTCAATCCCATTCTCTCCCCTTGTGGCTCAGATGTACAGGCGTGAGAGGGCGTCTGCAATGGCAAGTTCTGGGCCAGGCTTGTACTGTATGAGCATATTGAATCTCTCCAGGATTTCCATCCAGCAGGCCTGACGGTAGGATAGGTTTGCTTGGGTTTTGAAATATATGAGTGACTTGTGGTTGGTTAATGCTGTGAATTCTTCCTGTTGTTCCAGATAACAACACCATTTGACTAGGCAGTGTATAATTGCCAACAACTCTTTGTTGTGTATAGGGGATTGACACTTGCTGTCTGTCAGTTTCCGTGATTTGTAGGCTACAGGCAGGAAGTCACCATTGTTGATCTTGATTTGTAGTACTCTCCCAATGGATGCGTCTGAGGGGTCTGTTTCCATTTGGTACTCCCTGTCTTAATTGAGGTACTGTAGGATAGGTGTGGTTGTGAGTTTTTCCTTGAGACGTCTAAAACAGAGGTTGCATTGAGGAGTCCATAAAAACTTGGTTTTGGCGCCAGTTATGGCAGATAGAGGTGCAGTCAGGACGCCGCAGTCAGGTATAAAGCGGTGTATGTAGGCCACCATTCCTAAGAATGTGCAAAGCTCCAACTTGTCCTTTGGAGGTGAAATTTTGCAGATGTCCTGAATCTTCTGACTTTTGGGTTTGATGCCGTCTTTTGAGATTATGTGTCCTAGGAAGGGCAGCTGCTCGCGGAAGAACTGGCATTTGGAGGGTTTGGCTAGCAGCTTGTGTTGAGCCAGGGTAGCAAAGAATGTCTCCAGGTCCTTGTGGTGCTGCTCTACCAAGGGGCTATAGACAATTATATCATCTAGGTAAACTAAGGCATGCTTGCCTATGTGCGGGGCAAACACCTCATTCATGAAGGTCACAAAGGTTGAGGGGATGTTTTTCATACCAAAGTTGAGTACCACACATTCATATGAGCCGTATTTGGTGCAGAAAGCCGTCTTGGAGATGTCTTCCTCTTTGATACAAATCTGGTTGTAGCCTGTGGTTAAGTTGATCTTGGATAAGACTGAGGCACCGCCAAGGAATCAAAAAGGTTGTCAATGAGTGGTAGTGGGTAAAATTAATGATGGTAACTTCATTTAGGGCTCAGTAGTCTGTGACTAGGCATAGGGTACCATCCTTTTTAGCCGCAAAGAATACAGCAGCCCCAAAATGAAATTGTGAGGGGTGGATAAGTCTTTTCTCCAAGGCCTCTTTGAGGTAGGCACATAGGGTGTCATCTTTGTTTGGGGTCAGGCAATAGATGGGCCGTGCCTTGGGTACAGCTCCCTTGAGTTGGATGGAGTGTTAGATATGCTTTTCCAGAGGCAACCTGGGTAGAGCCTCCTCAAAGATTTCTGGATGGTGGATTACAATCTCATAATCTTGTGGAGTGGTGGTGTCCTGATGGTCTTTGAAGTGTATGATCTCATACTGACAGGAGTTCCAGTCAATTGTCTTGAGGTTCTCTCTTTTGTCCAGGGTCTCTGTGATGCGTACAAAGACAAGGTTGCGTAGGAGTTAGTCCACTGAGTCAGGGTAGATTTGGTGGTTGACGCCTTCAAGTTTTATGGTCAATACCAAAGTCACTCAGTCCATGTGAGGGTTTTTCTTTAGCAGCCAATCTAGACCCAATACAATGTCAAACTTTGAAAAGTCAATGACAGGGCCTTGGATTGTGGAGTGCAGGTTCTCAAACATGACAGAGAAGGAGGCGGTTTCCCTTGTCACAGCAATGTGATGTTCATCAGCTAAAACCATATTCTTAATCTGCAAAGGATTAGTGGCTAACTTGAACTTGTCCACAAAATTGCTGTTGACTAGGATTTGGTCCGCGCCCAAGTCCAGGAGTGCCAAGCCTGTGTAACTGCAAAAGTGGAAAGGGTAAGACATAGTTTATTGGGGTGTCTGACAATGGTGTAAAGTACTGGGTCCTCAGAGGGTACTTGGATCATTGGACACTGGTCCACGTCCTTGGGTTGGTATTCATCATTGGGCGAGTCAGGAGTTGTGCAGGGAGAGTTTGGCTCACTTAGTGCTCTCCCTGGGCTTTTCCCTTGTCTTGATTGTCTTGTGCGGTAGTGATGCAGAAATGGGTACAATTCAACTGGCTATTGTTCCCGTTTCCATGTCCATTTGAGCCTACAGGTCTATGGTTTTCATTGTTGTTATCATTCTCAGGGGGTGGTCAGTTGGAACGCCTGGCTGGATGAGAGTCCTTGGGTCTTTCTTGTTTACCTGTTTGCACCATGTGGAGGGCATTGGATGTTTTTCCCACTTTCTCTGCTTTGTGATATAGGCTTTGCAAGTTGGTTACTTAGTCCAGGCTTACGTGTCTCATTATATGCAACTTGAGGGCGTCATAGTACATGAGGTGGGTGACTGGAGTATCGAAAGCCATGTTGGAAGGGGCACGTAGGCAGAGTTCCTTGTAGGTGTGGGTGAGTTCCTTCACAGTGCCAGTCTGATTCAGGTTCTTTACTTGGTGTATGATCATGAGTGTGGTATCCTTAAGCACAAATCTTGCCAAGAAGTCTTGTTTGAAGGTGTCCCAATTTTTCTTGGTGTGATTTTCATGCCACTTGTCACACCAGGTGCCAGTGTCATGAGTCAGTTGGATATAGATCTCTGCAATCCAGAACCGCTGTGGGCATTCCATTTGGGCCAGTTTGCTTTGGGCAGATTGAATCCATGCAGTGGTGTTGTTGTTGTTGTTGGCCCCAGCAAAGGACTCTAGGGCAGCGCTTCAAAGTCTTTGGGCTACATAAGCTGGCATAGTGTTTTCATCAGTTGTACAAGGCATAGCAGAGGGAGCCTGGAAACCCCCTTGTGCTGACAAGGCATTGAATGTGGGGAGTGGTATCACCATGTTCTGGTAGAGATCAAACCCATCAGGTATCTTGGCACCAGGTGCAGACAGTATCCAGTCTGCTGGGAGGCCAGACATGATTCTATCAAGGATTTGTTGGCCGCGGCAAGTACAGGCAACTTGGGGAATTTTAAAAGATAAGGTAGTATGGAGAACCTACCTGTGCTACAATGTTGTAACTGTGCTATTTTAGCAGAGTTATAAGGGGAAAATATTTAGAAACTAGATAACATTCTTTATTGAGAGATAAGTATTATATAGTTGATGTGAATCATGGATAACAGGAACATGATTGTGTTGATTACACAATTAGATGATGAAGGGGGTGGCTTGATCCTGGTAATGAGTCAAGCATCAAAACAAGGTATTCATTGTAAGGGATCATTGCTTGTTCATGTCGTTAGATTTGGTAATTCAAGTTGACTTCTTAGTCTGGCTTTGAGTGGCCGGGACATCAGATTGCGGATCACAAACCTGCTTACTCGGAACCTTGCTGACAGGCTGAGCCTGCTGTTTTGACAAGTGTATTTGTGCTAATTCTTTTAGGAATCATAGACAATCTAAAAATTGCCCTATTCCATTTTAGGACAGCTAAAATTTAGATGCTTGATTACAATAAATTTTAGAAAACACTAATAATAAAGTAGAATTATATATTACAAATTATTTTTATCATGTTGCCTTTTTTTTGGTGTGTTGATGGTTCATTTGCTGTTGATAAGGTGCTTGCATTTAATTGAATATTTTCACCTCCAGTTGCCTTGGTGATAGGAAATCAAGTTGCCTCGGTAAGGCCAGCTGTGGTCGCAGAGGCAACTTTATTTTCTATTGCAAGACAGCTGGAGATGAAACTATCCAATTGAATGCAAGCAAATTATCAACAGCAAATGAACTATCAACATATCAAGGAAAAGACAACGTGATAAGATAGATTGTAATATATAATTCTATTTTATTATTAGCGTTTTTTCAAATCTACTGTAATCAAGCATCTAAATTTTAGCCACCCTAAAATGGAATAGGGTGATTTTTGAGAATGCCTATGATTCCTAAAAGAATTAGCAAAAACACTCTAGATCCTTTAGCATCCTTTTTAAGACACCTGTAGATTATATTTATTTCAAATTCACCTCATTTTTGATTTGAAATTTGGTTCTTGGATTTGACAATCCTGCAATTTCAGATTCATTAATTTTACATGATGTCTATGATTTGTTTGACATACAGGAAATCTCAAATTGTACATTAGAATCCTGCATTTCTGATTCATTTATCTTGAATTTGTTTGCTGAGTTTTGTCTTTTGTTAGTTGAGTTATCTGCTCAAGGGATTCAAAATTTTTCAATATAAATAAATCCACAGAGTCAAATTAAATGGTTGATTTTATTAAATATTTTATTTTTCACTCAGCTGAGTTGCCCGCAAAAGTGATTCAAAATTTGGACCAAGGATTTGACAATCCCGCAATTTTACATCCAGGTTCTGAATTTACAGTATGGGAATTGGGATTTGGTAATGATGTGGCAGCCCAAATTTTTGTCATCAAGCCTCCAGAAGTTACTGAAATTTTTGTGACGTTGTAAATTGATTTTGGCACCAAAAAGGATCAAATTACCTGTTTCTGAGATTCACAAGCCTTTTTGACTCAGTTGATATAATTGGCAAAGCCTGTGTATGCTTTATCACAACCCATTTTTTGACAATGGCTTGGTTTATATTAGGGCTGCAGCAGATCTGAAACGGTGGCTGCTCTATAATAAAGAAGCCTACTGTTTAAGATTAGGAAACAATTCTGAAGAATCATCTTGGATACAACTTTTACAGAATCGTAGCCGTACACATTACAGGAGGATGTTTTTTTCAGATTTTTTTTAAAATAAAAAATACATTTTTTCTTTCAAATTTTAAAACTATAAAATATTGGAGTGAAAGTTAAATTATGATACAAAAATAAAAATACATTTAAAAAATATATGTACATAATTTTGCATTTCCAGAAACAAAAAGCCGTCTGCAGCTGTTTTCATAAAGTTTTAGATCTCCCTAATATGAGGGAATCCTAAAAAACAAAAAGGAGATAGCTTTTATGTGACAATTAGGGCAAATGCTGGAATTGTTGTGTTTTTAATCTCCCCCAGCCCTAGTTAAGATCATCCAGACTATTCATGGGTTTTTGGGGCTAGCTGCTTGGGTGCTTTCTTCAGGGGGCAGGAAATTCCAGTTACAATGACATTATCTGTGACACTATAGACTATAAAACTCATACCAGCAGGCTGCTGTAAAAGAGTGAAGCTGAGTGTAGCACAGATTTGCTCATTTGGCAGCCTGTCTGAGACACTTCTCCTCTTACAAAATAGAATATAAGATAGGAATTTTAAAAGTTAACCTATGTAAAAAACAAAATAAGCTTTTCAGCTAAAATAACAAGACACATACTCCGGCAGGATGCTATGAAAGGGCAAAGCGGGGCGTAGCTCAGCTTTGTTCTTCTGGAATCCTACCTGCCACACTTGTTGTGCTGTCTTGTTATGTTTGTATCAAGCCTACATATTTGGCTTTGCTTTGGTTAATTTTGAAATCCGCTTGAGAAGAGATTTCCTCAGAAGATTGAAGTACAAAAGTTTAAACCCATGATTGCTTTTTAAACAACTATTAGCTTTGAGAAAAGTTGGCAAAGGCCAAGAACTTACTACTTGCAGTATGGATCTTGAGTGAGGTAGGGACAAGAACAGCAATTGTGCAAACACAGTGTCACAAAACTGTTTTTTGAATGTTTTGGATTGGGTCACAAAACAATCTGGGTGGATTTGTGCCACAAATTTTGGAGTAGGTCACAATTTGTGCCTCACTCCATTGTGTAGATCACAAAATATAAAAGGAAGGTGGTTTTCAAATATGAAACATATGATTTCATCTTGTGAAGGGGCACAGGATGTAAAATTAGAATGGTTCTCAAGGGTGAAACAGATGGTGTCATTTTGTGCAAGGCACAGGATGTAAAATCAGAGCAAGTTCAGTTGTGGGACTTTATTTTTTAAATTGAATTTATTAAAGCTTTATCTGCCATTACCTCACAATTAGGGCTGTGTCAGATTTTGGACAGGTGGCTTCTTTTCTAAAAAAAACCACATCTGAAACCCCAAAATGATTTCAAGAGAATCTTCTCAAAGAAGATTCTCTTGAAATTGTTTCATTTAAGAGCAAATCTGGAAGTTGAACTTCCGGATTTTTTTTGAAATAAAAAATTATATATTTTTTTCCTTCTCATTTACAAAATTTAAAATTTGAAATTTGAAATTTAATTTATTTAAAAAATAGTTTTTATTTTAATTATTTATTATTTTCTGGCCTGTCCAGAAAACAGAAGGCCTTCTGAGGCCTTCTTTTTTATGATTTTTTGGATTCCCCCAGTGTAGGGAAATCCAAAAGAAGTAGACAGGAAAGGGCAAATAGGGTGATTACGGCATTTGTCGTAATTGTCCTTTTTCTGGGCCAATGCAGCCCTACTCACAATGATAGATTTGATCATACTACAGTTTGCTTTAGATAATTATATTAAAACATCAATTGAAATATTTAAATATCTACTTTGATTGAAAGGAATAGGTTGCATACTTAGGATATGACACAGCACAAAACCACATGAGATTGTGCTGGGTCACATCACGATTCATGCATATTTGTTTTGTGGCTTTAGGAGCAGGGCACAGAATGTGGCAGTTGAAATTGTGTACTGCGCCCTAAAAACACAAAACAAATCTGCATGAATTATGATGTGACATGAAGACCACAAAATTAGTTGTGCTCAACTGACAAAGCCAGAAAACCAATTGTGCCAAGCAAAGCTTGGTCACAAAACCAATTGTGTAGATTTTGGTGCCCGTCCCAACCCTAATCTTGAGATATATTTGCCCCTTTCACAAGTACAGCAAAGTTAGGGTGTCGGAAGACATTGTCGATCTCCAAATGGATTTCTACTAGCCAACAAGTTAATTTGAAAGTTTCATTTTAAATCCAAATTAAATGCACAAAAGGAAGTCAACACGATTGCGAAACAGTTAATTTACCTTGATTGGGAAGCAATCAAAAGCTCAAGAAGTCACCATGAATTTAACTAGGTTTTTAAAAAACTAAAATAGCAATAAGCAAGCAAGAATTTATTTTCTTGTTATTAAAGTCTATAAAGAGCTCTTGGAGCGGGTAACTCTGCCAGTTGAAGTGGAGCCAGTAGCCTTTTTGGCAGCAGGAGATTTTTTAGCCTTCTCTGGAGCAGAGGGTGCTACTTTAGCTTTTTTGGCAGGGGGAGCAGCTTTGGAGGTTTCTGTAGGGTTCTCGGATGCCTTGGATACACGTGAGCGAGTGACACGGATTGGGGCAACTTCAGATTCAGCATTTGCATTATTTTCAACGGCAGTCTGTTTGGAATCTTCAGAGGCATTACTGTCCCTCTTCTTTGATGTAGCTACAGTGGAAGTTTGTGCCTTTTCAGTGGGGATGGTCACTTGTTCAGCAGCAGAGGCGCCAACTTCTTGTTTCGAGGTAGCAGCCTCGGGATCCTTCTTAGCAGTCTCGGAACTCTTCTTAGCAGCAGATGAGGCAACTTTTTTGTTTACGGTGGCAGGCTCAACAACGTTGGTAGGAGTTGCACGCATGGGGTTGAGTTGCTCCAAATTTGCGAGATGTCCACGTGCACCGGATATAAGCGCGAAAAACTCGGCGAGTGAAGTAGATTGAATTGAACTTGCCTTGGGTGCAGTCTTCTTTTTTGGAGCTTTCTTGGAAGATCCAGCAGGGGCGGCGGCATCTGTCTCCTTCGAATCGCCTTTGCTGTCGGTAAGTTCTTCAGATTTTTTAAGCTTGCTCCGCTTGACCTTTTTAGGCTTATCGACTTTCAATAGAGTATTGGTGTGGTTCATTGGCGCGTGATCTACCTTCAGCTTCATGAGTAGCTTGGTTGGATTGGGTGCGAGCACCAAATCTGTGGAAGAGAATTCCAAAGCCGGAACAGCTGGGGTCGCAACAGAAATGATATCAAAAGGTGCTTTGGTTTTACTCAAGAGGATTTGAACGGTATGCTGGGATTTTTTAAACCTTTTCTTTCCAAATACGTCCAGTTGAAAGGGCTTCGTGGCATCTAAAAGGATTGGTCTTTAAAATAGTTTGAAAACGGAGTTTACCAAAATTATCGACCAACTCTTTTATGGTAGGGCGAAGGTCAGAATCGGCGCATAGATCGTCCGAATAGTGTTTGGCGAGATATTTTTCTGGAATCTCCTCAACGGGAAGACCAAGTGGCACACTTTCTGGGCGGGCAAAGATTCTCAACGCAGGACTCTTTGTAGTCTTGACAAGAATGGAATGCAAAAGATCGGGAACCGAAGAGTACACTTCAAAAATAAACCTGACAGCTGCTAGTATATTTGCGACCACGTGGCTTTTTTCTTGTCCAACAGCAGCAACTCTGGTGGATCTATACAAGTTAGAGCAGCCAATGATTATCCCTTACGCAACTGTGCCCCCATTAAAATAAGCTCTAGTGGTCTTCAGGCACTTATCAAAGTTGGAGGCGAAATTGCTATTAACCCGCACCTTCTGGGGACACCTAGGAGAGGGTAAACATAGTAAATCAGAAACCATTACTTTCTGACACTAAGAAAAGTCCTTCCTAACAGGGGAGCAATGATATTGCAGATTCTATCCTCACACAGGAAGAGCTTGTATCTGGAAGCAAGCATTCGTTTGTTCTCAAAAGTGTTGTACGAGGCCTTGAGTTGTGGAATGGTAATAGTCTTTTCAACAGTTAGAGAATGTCTAAAATATCAATTAACCTCGGCAAGTTGGGGAGGCAGTCTTTTCTCTCGCTTCATAACTTCTATTTTAAAGTTTTCACTGGGGAGTAAAAGGCAAACTTCGGTGCTTTCAAGATAGGAGGAATGGGGTAGCAAACTGAAAAGTTAAAGACCAGTTAAAAAGATTGACTTACATCTTCTTGAACTTGGGATGGTATTTATCTGGGATTGTTTTGAAAGCAAATATCACGAAAAAATCATCTGTGTTCTCAATAAGATTTTGGCTTTGCTTGGCTTTCGAAACGAACCTAAGCAAGGCATCCACAGCGGTAGCAACCTAGAGAAAGCAAACAGTATGGATTTAGTACGAAGGTTCAGTCAAATACAAGTTGATGCAAGACTAAAAAGGTGGATTCTTAGTAATAGAATGCATCTTTTTTTAAGCATACAAACAACTAGTATGGGAATATTCCAGCCACTTAAAGAAATTAGGCAACGCGTGCTGTGCTCATAAAAGTATCACATGCGAAGAAGTTCACGGCGTGCATATAAAAATTCTTGTTTGGCCTGGAAATTACCTGTTGTTCGTCTACTGACATTTTCTAAACGATCAAACAAGGTGAGCTGCCACAAACCTAAGGTCTACCCTTTATCAAAATTTCTTCAAAACTATCCTGAGTTGATAAAATTCATCTGCTTCCCAATGGAGAGTCTAAATCAGTGCCAATATCCAATCCTAAGTTTGGATTAGGGATGCTTCGGCTCTAGGCCGCTACAGCTAGAACGGAAGCGCAATATATTTAAGCATTTTAAATAAATATTTAACAAGGGTAATCAGGAGCCAGAACCTGGTCACAGCTGCCCAGGACTCGGCCGAAGCAGCCCTAGTTAGGATCCTGTGTTAGGATTGAATGGGTCTGAAGTCGTTTAAATGCTAAACCAACACATTTTAAATCAGATGCAATGGAAATTGGAAGACCCAAGCTTGGGCTCTTGAAAAATCAATTCTCTCTTTTAAATCTGCTAATCAGAATCATTCATTTTGAAGCAATATGTATCTCCAGAAGCCCAGCCATCTTGGCTGTTGTTGTGGTGAATCTAATTGGCTACAATATTCAGAATTCATTCCAGTCAGCTCGAATTAAAGTTTTGTAACTAACCTATACTCTCACTTTCTTAACCCACAATAAACCACCTTTATCTCTTTCACTATACTTTTCGGTGCTTGTTATAACTGATCTGCGGAGGTAGGTTAGTGTTTTTGCCCTTGTATTCTCTTTTTTCTGTCTGTGTTGAATATTCAATATCTTTTGTTCACTACAGCACTGTCAAGAGAGGCTTTGATTCCGATTTAAAATCTTTGTACACTTAGTTTAGATTTTAAAACAAAGGTGTGTTTCAAAATATACATTAGCTTGACTTGCAGTTGCTATCCGAAAATGTCAAGATGGATAAATTTTGGGACCACTATTCGCTTGGGCCTGGCCGACATGCCAAGAGTTAAAAACAAGAGTTAAAAATTTGGACGTAAAAAACCCATCACTAATCGTGATCAATTCGAATCGCGCGACCAACTATACAGCACCCAGTTTAATTAAAGATGGCCTTGACATAATTGGTGATTCGAATCACCCTAATATCAGTTTAAATAAGCATGATCCCCTCAAAAGCAACCAAATCGAAATTAGATCCTCGACTTCAATTAAAAAATTAAATATGCAATAGCCACACAAAATATGCTACCATAAAACTTTACCCCACCATTTCTTTAGAAGCACTGCCAATTTCAATAGTCATCTAAACGATAA
Organism: Entomophthora muscae; assembly: GCA_014839935.2. Classification (NCBI taxonomy): domain Eukaryota; kingdom Fungi; phylum Entomophthoromycota; class Entomophthoromycetes; order Entomophthorales; family Entomophthoraceae; genus Entomophthora; species Entomophthora muscae. The sequence goes on along the minus strand of QTSX02000745.1, from coordinate 228,555 downwards.
ATAAAACCCTCTTTACAGGTTTCAAGGAGCTTTCTGGGGAACCAATAGCCTTATTTACAGTTCAGAGTTGGCATCAAAACGGGATGTGGCCACTTTATGCCGTGAGAACATAAATTATCAATCCATAAGTATGGCTGCAAGCGAGAAATAAAAAACTTAGACAAATAACCAATGTATTTTAAAATATATTTTTGAAAAATATCAGAGAAAAGGCAAACTTCGACTCACCCTTGTTTTCAGTGCCCTACTTCCAACATTATGACACCATTCTAGGCATTTTAAAGTAGAGGGCACATAGCAAAATGCTCATAATATCAGTACATCAGAAATTTGTTCATAGAAACAAAGATGCTTAAACAAAGTGGTTGTCATGCATTCATAGAGGGGATAATATATCATCCCTATACAAGAAAACTCTGAGAAAGGCAATGGAGTTAGGATGATACAGCAGTTTTCACAGCTATGGCGCTATGCAAAATTGGCTCATCTGTAAGCAAATCGACACCAAATTTAAACAAAATCCAGGTTGGGCAAGTTCTGGACGGCAAATAATTTAAAAGCTTTTGGTGGGCTGGTGAAAGGCCAAACAATAAATGCAGTAACTCTCACACAGGATAATTTTTTTATCAAACATCAAACAAAACGCTCCAAACTACAACTTGGTACAACAAGTGAAATGGGTTGGGGCTGTTAAGAGATATGTTATAATCCTATCTGGATTCTGGTAAGTACCAAGAGAAGGGCTAAACAGAAGAGAAATTGGGCAAACTATAACAAAAACTTCATAATTACAAACCAAAATGAAGTCACCTAACATGCTTAATGTTCACATCCTAAAATTGAAAAAGACCATTTTAACAGGCAATCAAAGGCTAGCTAATCTTGGAACAGAGGCATTTTATTCATTTTCAAGGCACCTTTTTTTGTGTGTAATGATTTTATGAACAATCTAAATCTGGACTCGTGATTTCAATAAAAATCAGGCCATAAAATTTTAAAATTCTTCTTTAAGTGGTTTCCAATTGCTTTTATTTTAGGATGGCTTTTACTTACTGTTGTAACTATGCTGTTTTACCAGAGTTACAAGGGGAAAATGTTTAGAAACTAGATAATATTCTTTATTGAGAGATAGTGATTATATAGTTAACGTGAGTCAATGGATAACAGGAACATGATAGTGTTGATCACACAGTGGGATGGTGAAGGGGGTGGCTTGATCCTGGTAATGAGTCAAGTGCCAAAGCAAGATATCCAATCATAAGGGATCATCATTTGTTCATGTTGTTGGATTTGGAAATTCAAGTTGACTTCTTAGTCTGGCTTTGAGTGGCTGGGATAATCAGATTGCAGGTCACAAACCTGCTTACTCAGAACCTTGCTGGCAGGTTGAGCCTGCTGTTTTGATATTTACAATAACATTTCTAAAAGAGGCATTAAACAAGACAGCAGCCAAGAAAGTTTCAGAAAAGGGGTGGCTCATTATGTGAAGGCCCCCATTTATAACCAGATCTTTGATGTGGGCAACAAGGAAGCCAACCTATACCTGTTTCCAACCCATATGAGTTTAACTTGACTAACAGTCATCAAGAGTCTAGATCTGCTTGTGCCCCTTTTATGACCTCACAAATGGCATCAGCTAACAATTCAATCAGATTGGCAGATCTGGTTTGGAACAACTGCCCACCAATAGCCAACTTGCTCCCCCCTCAGCCAATCAGGCCTTGGTGTCCGCAGCCCAGCACCCCAAATGCAGAACAATCACTGCCCAGATTCTCTAAGAAATCATGGCACTCAATCAGTGTGGCCCAAGCTGGGACCAAATTTCCAACCAATTGAAATTCACCCAAGCCACTTTCATGTAGGAATTAAATAGCTTTATGAGTAAGGGGAACTGAATTGGGACACTCAAGAAGCAGACAAAGGTACTTAAGTCCTAGATCAAGGAAGTATATCCCATTATGTTTTGATCTCCTGCAGCTGGGACCTCAAGGTTCCCTGACCCAAGTCAGGAATCATCTTGCCCACCATGACATCTGGGTGCTATGCCACATGATGCAGCTCTGGATGTATGGAAGAGTGGCCTCAGTCTTAGTGTTGACCAATTCTGGTGGCAACCAATGGGATGGAAGTGAGGATTCCCCATATGGTCATGTCATCAAATCCACTCTTGTCCAATGCCTGAAAAGTTTGTCTGATGACATCATGTTCATCTGATACTAAAAATTGTCCATCAATTTGACGATTTTGGAAAGAAAGGAAAAGCCAGCAAGAAAAATGGAAGGAATGAGGTCAAAACAGGAGACATTTATTGGTGCATTTCTGGCTGCTTCAGCTCAAGGGGTTTGTATATTATTGGGCAAACCACTGATTAAATCAATGGCTATGAGTATATCCAGATCCTCAGTGGATTGCTGGACTTTTGGGAGAGCTCAAATTCCTCCTATCAAGGTTTTTTGAGCCACCAGATGGAGGGTAGCTCCACCAACATCAAGACCATCTGAGGACACAGGCATCAGGCCTGAGTCTACCCAGCCAACCACACAGACATCCATCTGGCCAATGTTTTGTTCCTTGATATTGGGGACACAGTCCAGGCATGGAGCCCACAGTCCTTTAATGATCTATGCCTTGGTATAAATGACCATGCATCCCTTTTTGGTCAGCAGATGATGGATTAATTGTTTGTTGTTGCAACTGAACCAATTAGAGTTCAGTATTTGTTTGGGGAAGACAACAGTCCAACAGAAAGGACAGAAATGAATAGAATAAGGCATTGTTTATTATAGAATAATGTTATTAATATGCTATATGGGGAAAGCCACAAGGCCACAAGGGGGTGGCATAGTGGCATGTTCCATGTAAGGTTTAAAGCTAAAGAATAACTTGTGTGGGGATCAGCAGGTCAAATTGACAGTGCTCCTAATTAGGAGGAAGTGCCTACAGTTTGTTAATGCCATTAGATTGGATCCATGCTGTTAGATATGTCAAGGGGCGGATACTTGAGCGCCCCCTGTGTATTGTAAGATATATTAGCAGGCAAGGAGGTAAACTTGGTTGTAACACCCCCCTTGCCCTTGCTTGTTGTCAGACACCAGGATTGGAGTCTGAGGAAGATCTGGGAAGGTCTAAACAAACAACCTTTGTGTGGGGATGGCACAGCAGGGGAACAAGCAATTATGGTGGAGCTTCTTGGTGTTCCCTTGGGCATCTTTGAGTTGATAGGTGTGGTTGTCATAAACTGTAGCTATCTTGAAGGGCCCTAGGTGGTTGGACTCTAATTTTTGGCTGAATTGGGGTTGAGGGCATAGACAGGGTCACCTACAGCGTATCTGGCCTCAAGGTGCTTCATCCCTCCTCTCAATTTGTTTGTGTTCAATCTCTTAGGCTTTGGCACGCCATTGGTTCAGGGAGGGAGTAGGCAACAAGGGAGGCTTCCCGGGAACAATGGACCATAATTTCCCTTGTTTCACCCCTGTCAAGCTATTAGGTGTTCCAAAGGCCAAAGCGCTGGGGCTGAACCTGGTGCCCCTGTTGATTATTGCTTGTAAGATAAGTAGAGCGGTGGGCAGGTGTTCAGTCCATGCAGTATTGGGGTGCTCTTGTGAGAGCTTGGCAATCAGTTGAACCAGTGAGCCATTTAACTGTTCCACGCGTCAATTGGTTTGTGGATGGTAGGGGGTTGTGACTAATCTGTTGGAGGGCATTTTTGGTGCAGTAGGCCTTCATGATATTCCCTAAAAGTTCAGGGCCACCATCCATGATGAGGCGTTTGGGTCACCCAAAGCAGGCCACAATCTCCTTACCAATAAAGAGGGTGATTGTGGTGGTGGTGTGGTTAGTGGTTGCCCACGCCACTGGCCAACATGTGAAGTAATTGATGGCTGTTATGATGTACTTCTTCCCTAGTCTGTCCTTAGGGAGGGGCCCAAAAATGTTGAGGGCCCATTTTTCAAAGGGCTCCATGGCTTTAATGGGCAGTACAGACTTGGGGGGTGTAGGTTTTAACATATTCTTCTTGCACAGCACACATTTTTTGAGGAGGTCCAAGATGTCTTGGCACATACACAGCCACCAAACCTTACACTTCATTATCTTAAAGAGGCTATACCCTCTGATGTGACCCAAGGTGTGGTGGTAATGCAGTATGGTGTCTCCTTGTTGGGTGTTGGGGATGTACAGAGTCTTCCCATCTGTCTCTGCCCAGCAACAGACGTTGTCAGCATTAGTGGTGAACCAACTTTTGTTGTCCTTTAATTTGGAGATGGTTACAGAGTTGAGGCCTTTGTAGCAGGATTGCTTCAGGAAGCAGGTAGAGTATTGGCCAGTCCAGGTCTAAGCCGCTGTCATCCCCTGTGATGGATGCTACATAGAACCTGGAGAGGGCGTCAGAAGTGACAAGTTTCTTTCCAGGCTTATATTTGATGTGTAGTTGGTAGGGGTACAGGTGTTTGACCCAGCCTGCCTGATGTTGTGTCAAATGGGACTACATATTGAAGTACTGGAGCAACTTGTGGTCTTTCAGGATGCAGGGTGGAAAGGTGGCTCCTTCCAGGTAACAGCACCATTTCTCAACGCAGTTCACAATTGCTGCTAACTCTTTATCATGTATGGGGTAGTATTTCTCTGAGTTGGTGAGCTTTGTGGATTTGTATGCCATAGGGAGGAAGGCACCTTTGTCAGTTTTCACCTGTAGCACGCCCCCTATGGCCCTGTCAGAGGCATCAGTCTTGAGTTTGTATTGGCGGTTCCTCCTGGGGAACTGCAATACAGGTGCAGTTGTAAGTCTTTTTTTCAATGTCAAAAAGGCTTGATCTCTGGCAGGGGTCCAGTAGAAGCGCTGTTTGGTGTTTAGGAGCTTGGTGAGAGGTGCAATTATTTTTCCGCAATTGGGGATAAAATTGCGCACATAGGCAACCATGCCTAATAATGTACACACCTGGCCCACATTAGTGGGAGGTGGCATGCTTGTGATTGCCTTAATATTGGCAGGGTTGGGCTTTATTCCCTGGGCAGAGATGGTGTGCCCAAGGAATAGGAGCTCTGACCTGAGGAATTTGCATTTGAAAGGCTTGGCTTTCAGCTGGTTTTTACAAAGGGTGTCAAGGACAGCACATAGGTGTTGGAGGTGTGTGGTTTGATCTTGAATGAAGACAATAATGTTGTCAAGGTACACAACCACACATTTTCCAATCAGTTCCTCAAATGCTTTGTTCATCAACATGGCAAAGGTGGAGGGAGAGTTGGTCATTCCAAAGTTCATGACATGACACTCAAACAATCTGTAGCGTGTGTGGAAGGGAGTTTTTGCCTCATCCCCTAGTGTAATGCAGACCTGGTTGTACCCTGCAGTGAGATCAATCTTACTAAAGATATTTGAACCTGCAAGCATTTCAAACAGGTTGTTTATCAACAGCAAGGGGTATTTATTATTAACAGTCACCTCATTTAAGGTGCAGTAGTATGTGACCAAGAAAAGGGACCCGTCCTTCTTGGCTACAAAGAAGACAGAAGCTCCCTGTATGGCAAGAGCAAGGGGCAGATGAAGCCCTATCAAGTGCGTCTACAAGGTGCTAGTGGAGGTTCTCCTCTTCTTTTGGTATTAATTAATAGAGGGGATGTGCCTTGGGTAGCAACCCTTGTAGTTGTACAGAATGTTGTATATCCCAGGGAGGGGGTAGTTAATCCAGTGTCTCACTGAAAACGTCCTTATACTCCTTGAGGAGTGCAGCAAGTGCTGGTGGGGAAGGAGTGTCCAAGGGGGGAGCTGCAAGTGGTTTAGCACAGATAACTTTGACTGAGCATTGATTAAAGTACAGTTTCCCCCTTGAAATTGTATGTACCTGTCTCTGTGATTCTGAAAAACACAGTATCATGCAATAACTTGTTCATTTCAATGGGGTAGATTTGGAAACCCACCCTTTTCCTATTGAGGGTAATTACATGAAGTGTCCCAGTCAATATAGGGACAGTTGTGCCGCAGCCAGTCAAGACCAGCAATGACTTTGTGGTTGAGCCCTGCCATAATTGATCCAGAGAGCTTAACCTGGATGTTCTCCATTCTCACAGAGAAGGGTACCATCTCATGGGTAATTGCCACTCTGCAGGAGTCAGCTACTGGTACTGCCTTGAATTGGCTGGGCACTTGGTCTAGTTGTTGAGAGTCAGCAAACACCTGGTCAACCATAGTGTGATTGGCCCTGGTATCTACCAAAAATTTGTGGGTGTTCCCACAAAAACAGAAGGGATAGGCCAAGTGGGTTACTTTATTTGAAGAATGGCTTGCTTAGAGAACAGGGACATTGCTATGAACCTGTAAGAAGTTGAGAGTTTCAAAATCATGCACATTGTAATAACAGGGGTTCTTTGAAAGGAGAGATTGGGAGCAAGGGTCAAGTGGGGCTGTAGAACCTCTCATATCTACAGCCCCCAGGCTTTCCCTGGGTCCTCAATTTGCACTAATTGGAGATCCCCCTTACAGGAACACTTAGCCCCATTCTCTTGTTGGCAGCGGCCCACCTGATTGTGGGCACTTCCAGGTGCAGGGCAAGATTGGGGTGGTGTATCATTAGATCTGCAGAAGCCCATTGAAGCCTGGTTATTGGCCTCCAAAATGGCCTTGTAACAGTTGTCAATGGAGGTACAGCAACCTACAGGAACTCACTTGCAGATATGGGGCTTGAGCCTATTGACTATTAGTGTAAGGAGCACGGTGTTTCCGTTGGTGATAGCTTCTGGGGCAGCGGCAAGGGCTTGTTGCCAGGAGGCAAGATATTCAGGGATGGACCCAGTCTGCTTAATGAACAGGATGGGAGTTTTCACCACAATAGGTGAAAAGGTTTCACTGTAGCAGGACTTTGCAGCATCCCTGAACAGCGCCCAAGTGGCATATATCTCCTGGCTGGCCCAGTTGGTGAACCACACTGCAGCAGGCCCCGTAAGGTGCCCAAAGAAGTGGCAACTCACATGGGCTCAGGCACCTGACAGATACAAAGGTGGGACTTGGTAGAGTGGAGCCAACTGACAATGTCAGCTCCTTCAACACCACCCACAAAAGACTCAAGTTGGAGATTTAGCATGCATTGTGAAAGGTCTGATTGGGGCAGGGTGACACTTGTGTTGCGCTGCCCAAGGAAGAGTTGATTATACATTCTTGTGAGCAACAGCTGGTCTTGGTAGATAAAATATTCTTTGGGGATGTCCCCCTTGGGGATTGGAAGGAAGGTTTCTTGATGGGGAGTAGCCATACAGCCTGTACTCTGTCCTTTCTTAGGGGGAATTTTTCTTTTTGGTCAGCAGATGATGGCCTACTGCTGCTACTTGTTGCAACTGAACCAATTAGAGTTCAGTATTTGAGTGGAACAGACAAAAGTCTAATAGAAAGGGCAGAAATGAATAGAATAAGGTATTGTTTATTATATAATAATGTGATTAATATGCTATATGGGGAAAGCCACAAGGACACAAGGGGTGGTGTGGCATGTTCCATGTAAGGTTCAGAGCTAAGGAATAACTCATGTAGGGATCAGCAGGTCAAATTGGCAGTGCTCCTAATTAGGAGAAGCTACCTGCAGTTTGATATTGCCTTCAGATTGATCCATGTTGTTAGACATGTCAAGGGGCATCTCCTCAAGCGCCCCCTGTGTATTGTAAGATATGCTATCAGGAAAGGAGAGAGATTCAGTTGCAACATTGTGCTACCTGTTTTCTATGTGAATAAGGGAAGCCAATCACAAAAAGACAAGCACTTGTCATTGCAGGCCACAGCTGTCTATCAGCCTGTCAAACCAGTGACCAAAATAATCCCACAATTTATATCTGTTAGACTTTTGGCAAAATACACTTACTTTTTCCCCTGCCATTACCAACCCCCCTATGTCAACTCCTCTCATTTAATCCTAGGCATAGACCTCCCAAACCAGCACTGCTATCACTCCTTCATTTTTTCACTATTCTGTCTTATATGCATCCCCTTCCATGGTCAAATAAAAATCATCTTCTACCAAACTTTTATTTTTTTATTTTTAATTTTTATAATCCAAATTTTAATGCATTAGTTTTCAAAGCTCTTGCGCTAAGCAAAAAAACTTGTCTGTAAGTGAAAACAACTGAGATTTAAGTGAAAAGTGAGATTTAAAAAAATCAACTCAGAAGAAAACAAAGTAGAAGTGAACCTGAATCTCTTTATATCCAATATAAATTAATTGATTTAAATTTTGTTTGTATTTGAGTTGCAATTTTTTTTAATCTCAGCTATTTTCATTTGAATCTCAGTTGGGTTTGCTTACAGATGAGTTTTTTTGCTTAGCGTCAAATATTTGAGAGCTAATGTAGTGAAATTTTTTATCAAGTTTTATTTCTTTACTATGTATATGTTCCTTAAATTTTTATATAATAACTTAAATTTATTACCCCATGTGTCATGGCTGGTAGCAGTCATCTACCAAGGTACTAAAGGGGAGCTTAATCCATCCAGATAACGTGTCACAAGGGCCCAATAATGGAATGGAGCAGAACAGGTTAGGTAAAGCAATCCAGCGGCTAAGGGGCAATAGACACCAAGGTTGGGAATGACAACTTTGGCAAGACTAAGGATGATCAGGATGACCATCCCAGCTCTACTGTGGTTGTAGGGCTGAGGGAGAGGAGGAGGAGGGGAGGCATAAGGAATGTCAGCCATTCCAGGATCTGGACCTGGCTGGTAGTCCATGGGTGTAGGTCTATGGTGGTACTCTAGTTTTCTAGTTTGACTTCTGCTCAGGTGGTGTATAAATTGAAATCCTAATAAAGCAAACAAAACTGAAGGAGTTCATTCGCTTTATTTGACATTTTCTGCACTTGGTCTGAATGTGGGGAAGTGGATTTTATACCACTCATCTGGTCTACCTTGAGAAATAATACTTCTTACTTTTGGTGGGTCTTTGATGTCCCAACTCTTGGGTACTGGCTTCTGGGAAGTAGTGGAAAGCGGCTTGGGAAGTGTAGGATTGGGATCTGGGTGACTTGGTCTGGGCAGGGGAATTCTGTTGGTGGCTGGTGGATAATTGGCTGGCTCCATTAACCTGGGATTCTACTTGGTTATTGACTGCAAGAATTTATGAGTCTTGCAGCTTAACTGAGGTGCTGTTATCAACCAGTTTATTGGTTGCATCAATATCATCCTCAGTGGCTGCAAGATGGCTTACTAGCACATATTTGCAATTGGATTGATTGGGGGTGGGGGGAACAACAGTGTGGGGTGCTGCAGATGCAGCAGCAGGAATCTGGAATTTTTCATATCTGCTGCAGGGCCCAGAAGATCTGGTTGAGGGTGGCATTGGATGCACCTAGCCCAATTATAGCATTGGGGATGGGTGCTCTAATGCTTTTGGGAGCTGCAAGCTCCTCTGGGCCTGTGTTTAAACTGGCCCCAGGCTGGGACCCATTCCCTGGCCAATTCAAACTGTCAAAATAGGCCAGGCCAGTTTAAATTGGCCCACGTCCACCCTGGTGGGTGGTTGGGGGTTCAAATTCCCCAGCAGGCTTTTGCGGCCTCCCGCGCTTTTGCTTAGCAGCCTGGTGTGGGAGTTTGAACCCTGTCCCGGGCTTCAACGTGCTGGCCCTTACATCATGTATCTGGATCTAGAATAGCACTTATTTAATTTTTTAGAAAAACTCCTTGTATTAAAGTTCAGCAGGTTTCTTATTTAGTTTATTTACATACAATAAATTTATTTTTTATTGTATGTAAAGTGGTTTTATGTGATCCAAATTCAAAACCATAATGATAAACTTAAAGCCAATCTGGAGTGTGATGAAAAAAATAGAGGCTGTTTTGGAGAAGTGGTCTGATGTTGGCTGAATAAAGATTAGTTGCCCAATCAACATAGATTAGTGTTGTTTTTTCCAGCTACAATGACTGGTGTCATGAATGAAACTTCTCTCAAAAAGAGGATTGAGCCTCAACTTGTAGAATCAAACCCCAAACTCACCACCAGCAGGTCCGCTGGCCCAACTGGCACTTGTCTTGTCTGTCTGGCTGTGTTTTTTGCAGCTGATGCCTGGTCCAGGGAATCTTATTAGCTCAAATGATAGAGTTGTTTATGATTCCAATTATGGATATGAAAAAGGGGTTCTTAATGCAATTGAATGTAAACCCAAGGGGTTGAGATTTCTGTGGTTATCAATTGAGCCTATCAAGTCTGTGCAGTTTCCCCAAAGTTTGATACATCAAGGAAGCTTCACTTGGATTCAACATCTTAATAGTAATAACAACCAGAGGACCAGGACTTTTGGTTCTATTTCTCACCAAGCTGTAACATTGAAGGTCACTCAGCCAACCTGTGATCAAGGACTGATTCTGCAGGTCTTCAGGAAAACAGGTCTAAAGAGTCATCACTAAAGAGATTTTCTAGGTAAACCTTGGGTAAAAAGCTCAAATATACCAGAAAAACTGGGGCTTGCGGCCCAAGTTTGTTTTAGAGGTCCAAAGTCTGCATCTAAGATTGTTTAAGGGATTTTTCCCTGACTACATTAACTTTATGGATGGCTCAAAGTATATTACACCAACACAAATAGCCAACAACAAAGTTTTGGACACCATGTTCTTCTTGGGTTTCAAGCTAGACAGGGATCAAATCCTAGAACCCTAAAGGCAAGCCAAATGTTAGTCTACAATCAAAGTTTCAGACATATATTACCTTTTTATGTTGATCTTATTTGTTCAACTTTTGTTTTTGCTTTTGCTCCTGGTTCCTGGACTGTTAATAATCAATTAGGCAACGTCACTTACTGCTTACATGCTGGTTGGCTGTGTGAGCCACAATTGTCATTCTCTAAAATCAACTGGCCTATACTTGATCAAACTCTGTACTTGTTTTACCTTGATATTAAGCATAACAACTGCTTAATTGTGCTTGTAATTGTGGCTTGTTTTTGGTTCCTCTCCTTGGTTTATGTTGCTATACATAATATTAAGCTCCAGATATACTCCCAAATGGTAAATGCAATACTTTCAGCCATAATTCCAGTGAGACTTAATTTTAAAATTTACCAACCCCATTTATCCTCTTAAATGTTTACAGCCTCTACTGGGGTATTTAAGTGAGCTCCATTCATTATTTCTACTTGTTCCAACAATAAAGATTATCCTTCTACTTAAGTTTGCTTATACTTACATCTGAAATCCTTTTTTGAAGCCATGAAGGGAAGTTATTTCCTGTTATGGTTTCTAGTTTCTTTCCTATCTATGGTATTGTCTCTGGAAAATCTAACTCCCACTACAGACTGGCATAACTCCTCACCTGATGACTCCCACCAGAAGGAGTCCCTGGCTAATAGTTGGCTTCAAATATCCCTAAGGACACTGAGGAAGAAAGTTCCATTATGGCTGCTCTACTACACCACCTCCACCAGCCAAATCTTCCTTGTTTAGACCAAATGCATTCTTCTACCTGTTGACGTACTTGGTAGGATGTTACCTACTGGGAAGGTTTAAATTCTATGATGGGAAGGTTTGCATACCTAGGAAACTTTGGTCCCCTTGCTATGGTTACGGTTCCTATTGGTTCAGTTATTGTAGGGCTTAACTTAGGGGGCCTTGGCTCACAAGTTTGGGGACTTGTTCCCTCTTAAGTGGGTCCCTGTAAGATTGTTTAACCAATTCTCCCTTATTTTATATTAGTATTGCTGCATTTAACTATAACTCCAGCTGGTCTCAAAACCTTTGCCAGCTAACAAGCCAACAGACCCCTGGACCTCCTCCTGTGTTTTCCTATTCAATAGGTGTTTTATTTGACCCAATACTCTTCAGAAAATACCCCAACCCAGATTATAAGCATTTTTTTACTAGAAAGCATCCTTTCCCTTTACCCATTGATCTGCTCCCAAGTACCTTATAGAGTTAACAGAGAATGTGTCTGGGATACCATCCAGCCCAAATTTTTCAAGGAAAAATACAGCTACCTGCCTGCTTATCTTGTGCTCATGGATCCTCCTCTTAACCAAAGACTTTTTGAACCCTCTCAATTGAGGAACCACATATAGGCCCTATTAAGTAGTTGTTGGGTATAACCTACATTACACAGGTAGGATTGATGGATAACATAGTAGCCATCACAGGACACTGGTCCTTAGTGGGTCTCTCCCTATTATATTTATTTAAATTAATACTCATCCTGTGATGGGAACTTCCAACCAGGCCACAAGTACCTGAAAGCCTTTTAGAATAGGGATCCAGCCACAGTACCTGGTTACCTGATAGCTGATGTTTGTTATCTATGCCTTTTTAGCTCTACTAGGAGGACACTTATTATTAATATTTAAGGGTAATATGTGCCCTGGGATGAATATACCACATTGTGTTGAAATCTTAAGACCAACTTTTAATAAATCCAACCCAAGAAGTTGGATTCCAAAAATCCTCTTTCAGACAATTGATTTTCTCCCTTTATTCCCTTCCTCAAATTCACTACTGACTTTCCATAATTCTTATATGATATAGTCTACCATTATAGCTCCCATGGATCTATCTTGGCTTTTTAATTGCTCAATAAACAAACTTATTAAAAACATATCTATTTTATCAATTTTTCACAAAGCATTTCCCATCATTTAAATCATTTAAAGTTTGAAAATTTTAAGATTTATTATGGGGAATTATTTTCTTTAAGCTTTGGAAGAAATTCTTGAATTAAATGTTTTTCAATTTTTGCTACTATCATTTGCTATAGTACTGACCATCTTTAATAGTTTCTTGGGCTCATGTGCCATTTTGGGTCAAGGACTTGTAGGGTCAGTGTTCATTTATGTGGTTTGGGGATTCACTTGATCCGTCTTTCTGAACACATTTATTGCTAGATAGTCACAGGAATCCATTTTTCACACCAAAAAAAGATCATTAAATTTTGTGGGTTTAATTTTTGGCCATGACAAAAGGAAAAAACTTATGATGTTCAAATGGTACTCCCACACACCAAAATTAGCACTGGTTATACTCTTGGGGCTCTTTGCATTGAGAAAGTTGATTTTCTTGGTGGCAATATTGTACAAATCCTGTCATCTCCAGGGAAAAAGCAAGAAAAGTTCAAAATCTTTTTAAAATTGTCAAATCAATGGTGAGGATAATAATAATGAAAAAACTCATTTATTCTCTGCCTGGACCCCAAACAAACCACTGATCTTTCCTGTGCCCTTGATAAGCTTTGCCTTAACCATTGTCTTTCACAATCCATTAGTTCCACCTTAAGCAGGGCCAGTTAATTGCAAATATGATATCACCCCTTGACTCTGCCATCATGGAATGGATTATGGAATTAATGGACCTTCATATTTTTCTGGACACCATCATGAATTTTTATGATCTAATCAAAGAGCACCTCCACCCAGAGGAAATCCAGGACAATTACTGGGCCTTTCTCATTGCCTTGGAACAAGGCTCCAGAACAGTCACAAAATATACCACTTCCTTTAAAAATCTCAGCTGTACCTCCTGTGCCCCTGCCAAGAACCTTCCACACCTCTTCTGAAAATTCCTTAACCACCACCACCTACAAGCGCCACAGGGCATCTTAGTGGCTACATCCTGGGAAGAGTAGTACTGTATTTCTCTTCACACAGAGCTCCAGAATTTAGAGTATATGACATGTCACAATGAATACCAAATGGCTCTTGTTGCAACCAAGATTATTCCCTCTGTCCCACTAATATATCTCACAATACATAGGGGGCGCTCAATGATTTGCCCCATGATGTGACAAACAGTATGGGGCAATCTGAGCACAATGTCAAATTTCAGGCACTAATTCCTAATTAGGAGCACTGCCAATTTGACACGCCAATCCTTTTTCAAGTTATTCCTAACCCAAACCTTATGGTGAACCCAAAACTATGCCATCCCCGGGTGGAATTGTGGCTTCTTAATATAGTATATAGCCATACTATTCTCTAAATAAAGATTGTGTTATTCCTATTCTTGTCACTTTCAATTTGGACTACTGTCTTCCCCAATATGAATACTGAACTATAATTGATTCAGTTGCAACACTCCTCTCACCTCAACTAGGACCAGCCCAAACCGCACCCTTTAAACTCCCCTGCTGTTCACTGCCCCAACAATCTCAATCAAAATAATAGCCAAAATGCTTGAGCCCCCTTAGGCCCACCACCCCTGTAGCAGAGGACACCACCTCACACAACCTGGCTGACTTTCCCTATCCATGTTGTACTTGGTCCCATTAATAAAGATGCCCCCAGGACTCTTATCTGCAAGTTCATTTTTCTATTTTTTATCCACATTATGGACAAACATAGAAGAATGAACATCATAGCCTTGGCAGATACTGGCATTCATGATAGCTTTGTGAATATAAAAATAGCTTGCCTTTTAGAAGCTCTCATATTCTGAAGGCCCCCAGTTAAACTAAGAGACTACTGATACTACAGCCCCTACTTGGGTTACTACTAAGCAGATAACCCTTATCCAAGAAGGAATAAAATTAAAATTGACATTCTCTATCAGCCAGAATCTTCCCTCTCCTTTCATACTTGGTATGTAATGATGGAACTCTTACAATCCCCATTTTTAAATGAACTAGGGCATATTTTAGTTAAAACTAAAGATAAAAAACATTTTGTCTGAATTTTTGGTCAAATTCCTTGCCTGAGAAGCCTCTTGCATCCTTGGCTCCCCAGGATCTCCAAGATAAGCTTCCATCTCAGTTTATGAATTATATTCTGCTATTTTGAGAGGTCCTACTTCACCAGATCCTTTTGACCCAAACTCTCACTTCTTCTTTGTTGCAACTGAACCAAAAGTTGTTCAGTATTTAGATTGGGGAAGATAAAAGTCCAAATTGAAAGGACAAGAATAGGAATAAGACAATTTTTATTTAGAGAATAGTATGGCTATATACTATATCAAGAATCCACAAGTTCATCAAGGGGTGTGTGGGGTTCCTTTTCACCAGTCTTCATAGTGTGTCATGGGTCATAGCCAGGGACCAACTGGAAGGAGTTGTCATTCCCTAGTGGTGGTAGGTGGCCTGTCAAAAGTCTCTTGTACTTGACCTGCATTACTCCAAACTCTTCCAATACTTTCCCTATCACTAGGCGGGCATCTCCACCATGCACCTGTACTTCAGCTGGTGCAAGTCCCTCTATGGGCATATACCAATCCTTTAGCAGCCTAGTAAACTCTTTTCCGATAAACTACTCTTCCCTATCTATCATCTCAAGGTATCTAGTCAATCTCTTCCACTTCTCCTGGGAAGACTTACTATTGGCAAAACTTTGGAAGCTTTGGTGGTAGGTATATTTATCCCCTTGGCTAGGGTAGAAGATATTGGGAAACTTACTAATAGGGTTTAAACTCATTATTGGAAATTTGGGCAGGGGTCAAAATAGGCTTATATTTGCTTTCAAAAGGAAGATCCCATTAGAAACCTTCTGTTATATTGCCTGGGGGTCTGGGAAAAAATATAGATGTGCCAATACTTGAAGTCCTCCAAAAATCTCTTGGACTCCTTGTACTTGGCCTTAGACTTCTTCACCTTAGTCTTGGACTCCTGCTCCTTGATCAAATTTGGCTCCTTTATCTTGGGCCCCAGCTCCTTAATCTTGGGCTCCTGCACCTTTGTCTTGGGCTTCTGCACCCTTTATCTTGGTCTCCAGCTCTTTGTATAGTCCTTAGTGGCATTGTTATTCCACTTGATTCAGTCCTTGAAAAGTCTCAGATTGAACTCCCTTTTATAGCTCCTTATTTCAGTTCTTTTTCTCTCAGAACTTCTGGTTTTCCAGGATTAAACTATCCAATTTTTCCTGCTCTATAATAAATTAAACCTTTTAACTTACTTC
The DNA here is from genome assembly GCA_014839935.2 of Entomophthora muscae. Taxonomy (NCBI): domain Eukaryota; kingdom Fungi; phylum Entomophthoromycota; class Entomophthoromycetes; order Entomophthorales; family Entomophthoraceae; genus Entomophthora; species Entomophthora muscae. The sequence goes on along the minus strand of QTSX02000745.1, from coordinate 212,727 downwards.
AGCCAATTAAAGCTCTGCCTTTTGTGCTTAATTCCCTCATTTTTTTAGGCTTAAACCCTTTAGTTAAAGCCCTTAAAGCAGTGATCAAATAAACTCTGGCCTGCAGCCAATGAAACGTCTGGATTGAAAGGGTTTGCCAAAACGTTTACCCAAATGACTTGCTCTTGACCCTGGTTCAAACCTGGCGCTATCTTGCTCCAGATAAACAACTGCTCCACGTTTTGAATAATTTCACCATGTTTTCCATCACATTTCTCCAGAAAAACTTGAGCTCTTCCACATATGTTTTACTTAAGGGATTTTTGAACCCTTAATTCTTCAACATTTCTCCAAGTTTCTCCGCATTTTCTCAACATTTTAGCGCTTTGAACTTGCTAGTTGCTCACTTCTTGCCTTTCCCAATCATCTCAGGAAAATTCCAACCTTTGTCCAAACAGTTTATCTTTCCTGTTTCTGGCTTTTTTGGCTTCCAATCACACAATCAGATCTTAATAAATTCACAATCTAATTTCTGTGAATCATTGCCTTTTTCCTCACTTTTTTATATATGATATTTATTTCAATTTTTTTATCATATCTTTTGGCAGTTTAATTATTCTTTTACTGCTTCTTTCTCCTTAATAATCCTACTTCCAATACTATAAAGCCAGCATTTTTGCTCCTGCATCTGCATCTGCTCCTGCTGGTTCTTCCTAATCAACTTCCAGTTCTCCAGCTAGTCCTGCTCCATGATCTTCCAGACTTTTAGCTAGTACTTCTTCATGATCCTCCAGATCTTCTTATAGTCCTTTCCATGCATCAGCCTAGTCCTTCCTATGAACCACCTAGGTCTCATCTGCACTATGAGCTGCTTAGGTTCCTTTTCATATTATGAACCACTTATGCTCCCAAGATCCTACAATCCTTTGTCACTAGTTTTCACTGGGATCTTTTCCTATGAACCACTTCTGGGCCCCACATATCAGTCCCAATTACTGATGTCTCAGTCTCAGGCAATAAGATTTCCTCAAGTAGGTCAGTGTTTGACTGTTCCCCTGTAAGTGACCACTGCTATAGGTCATCAAACATCAACCATAGACAATACTCATGTATATGAAGTTGTTTTTACTCACTCAGGTGGTTAATCCTGAGCTTTCAGGCGCAAAGTAACCAACTTTACTTCCCAGAAGCCTGATAATCATCATGTTCTTATATATGCTTCCCCAAGCAGCCACCCTGATGACACCCCTGAGCATACAAATGCCCCTAATGGTAGTTTCAGGACTTCCTCAAAGCCTCCAGGGAAACATGAACAAGGACCTGTTACCAGTCCATTAAGTAAGGGTCCCACTTACAGACCTCCTGAAAGTGGCCAAGGGATTCTTTTGAGCTGCCTCAGCTCATTCCTTCCTGGTAGCTCTCTTTTAACTACTGCATTGTCTGTCCTATCAGCTCTAGTAGCCACCCATTACCTACTAAGAAGAGACACCTGATTAAATCTCAACAGCCAATGCTACCTGCTGGGTTCAAACCTCTCAATCAACATTATAGCAGCCAAGGTTACCTGTTAGACTGTATTGCCCTTCATCCCTACTAGTCACCAGTTATCTACTAAGCTGAAACATCTTTCCACACTCTAGTAGTCAAAGTTCCCTGCTGGGCTAGTCCATCACTTGCCTCTATTAGTCCCTTGTTACCTACTAGGAAGGCCTTATCTTCCCTATTAGTCAATTTTCCCTACTAGGCATATGCCTGTTTTAAAACCACAGCACACTATCAATTCTCAGCATTGTGTCTTTATTTGAAGCTAAATCAATCCTTTCCTGCAAAACTGCTTCCATGTGGATTTTCACAGGGTGGCATAGTTTTGGGTTCACCATAAGGTTTGAGTTGGGAATAACTTGAAAAAAGATGGCATGTCAAATTGGAAGCGCTCCTAATTAGGAGATAGTGCCTGAAATTTGGCATTACACTCAGATTGACCCATGCTGTTTGTCACATCATGGGACAGCTCATTGAGCGCCCTCTGTGTATTGTGAGATATATTAGTGAGAAGGGAAGTAATCCCAGTTGCAAAATCTTCTGTCATTTTTAAGCAGAGCTCTGTTTCCCCCAAGGGCTTGTCACTATATGAACTTAACCAGGTTTTCTAGAAAATCCTTGGTAACTATGTCCAAGACATGATTAGTTGTGGATTAATTGTTCTCAGCTGTTCTCCTGTGTTTTCCCCAGTTCTTCTGGCTCCTAAATCTAATAGTGAGCTCTGTCCTTGTGTGAATTTTACTTGCTTAAACATCATCACTGATCCTTAACCATATCATGCCTCAAATGGCCAAAATCACTTCTATGATTGTGGGAGCTAATTTATTTTTGAAGTTGGACCTTAGGGATGCCTTCACCAAATTACAGTCCATCCTGGCCATCAAAAGTTCACATATTTTACCTGTCACTTTGGGGTCTTTGAGTATAACATTATGCCTTTTGGCCTCTGTAATGCTCCTTAAGCTTTACAGAACATGATTGATGCTGTTCTTGTAAGCCTCAGGGGCCAATGCTGTGTGAATACATGTATAAAATTCTGGTATATTCCAAGGATCACACCTCCCATCAAGAGAAAATTAGAAGGGTCTTGGATGCATTGTCCAGCGCCAATCTTAAACTTAAGCTGGAAAGATGTAGGTTCTCCAAGGAAGAAGCAACCTTCCTAGGCAAAATTATCTTCAAAAATGATCATGCTATCTGCCCCAAAAAGCTGGATGCCATCAAGGACTGGGCCCATCTTACCTCTTGCATCAAAGTCCACTTGTTTATGGGCACAGTAATTGTTTTTGGCTGATTCACCAAGAACATCTCTGAGATAGCTTCCCCTCTTAATAAGATAACATGAGATGTCCCTTTAAAATGGGGCAAGATGGAAGAAAAAGCCTTCATAGAGATAAAAATGATCCTCACTACAGCCCTGAGCTTGGAACACCCAGGACCCTATAATTCTTTTATTCTCACAACAGATCTTTCAACCATGCTATTGGTGCAGTCTTTATCCATTAAAGGAGTGATGATAAAGACCACCCTATTTTGACTTTTCTCTAAGAAAATTCTCCTCTCAGAGACCAAATACCTTATCTACAACAAATAACTATTAGCTATTGTTGCGGCTCTCAACCATTGGCAAAATCTCCTGCTTTACGCCTGGAACCCAATCACTATTTGTACAAAGCATTGTATCCTCAAATATTATAAGAAGCCTCATTACAGGAACCAGACACAGAATCACTGGAATCTTGACTTATCAAAATATCTACTCCAAATTGAGTATAAACCAGGAGTGACCTGCTACATTGCTGAAATTTTAAGCCAAGCCCCTGGCCTGATTATCCCTGAAGAAACCCTCACCTCTTAAAATAAGGCAACAATGCTTTCACCAGAACTCTTTGCAATAATGTATTCAAACCCCTTGTGAGTTGGAGTTAAAACATCACAGACCCACAGTAATTTTAAATGAGAATTGCTACCCATATTAATTAAAAGATCTTTTAGCCAAATACCCCAACTTCACCAATTCTAATGATATCATCTATCAAAAGATTAAAATCTGAGCCCCTCCTGGAAAGTTTATACAGAAAACTTTGCCTAATCATGCAACTATCTGATTGCAGGCAATCTGGGAATAGCAGATAGAGTATAACTCATCTGATGTCAATTATCTTGACCTAAACTTCATCATGCTGTTTCCTTGTAACTTAATTCCTGCCTTATTTGTGATAGATCAAAAAACTTGTGTATCATGCCTTCATGTAAATTTCTTTCCTTACAGCTTCTGGATCATTTTTTGGTCATTTTTTAGAGTAGACTTCATCACTGGCCTCCCAAAGTCCAAAGGTTTCAATTTAATGATGGTGGTCATGAGACAGATTCTCAAAGTATGCTGAGATTTTCTGTATAATAAAACTATTACCTCTTAAGCAACATAACAATTTTTATACATGAGATATTTGATTGTAAAAGCCTCTTGGATGAAGTTATTTTGGACAGATGCCCACAATTTGTCTCAAAATTTGGGATTACATAAGCCATGGATTAAATATTAAGCCTTGTTGCTTGGCAGGCTACCAACCCCAATCAAAAAACAGACTGAATGCCTAAACCAAATTCTCATAAGTACCTGTATTACTGTGTCTACCCCACCAGAAAGACTTAGTATCCTGGCTCGATATTGTACAATTTGCCTATAATAAAGCCTCCCATGCCTCAACCAATATTTCTCCTTTCTTTGCAATTAAGGTCTTTCACTCTTGTCCCCTTCCCAACCTAGATGGTCCAGTAGAGGGAGTAGAAAAAATATATTGCCCTAAAGATTGCCTCATTTCATGCAGAATTAATCAACAATCTTATGAAGGCCAGAGAGGCCTATGGATGTGAGAGAGGGGGGCTAGACTAAGAAAGTCTGGCTCTCATCCTGGTGGAATTATCCACAAGGATGCCATCTAGTGCAGGACTGAGATGGCTGCTCTAAGAGACCTCCAGGAAGAAGTAGGCTGGGACAAGGGTGAGAAATAGGCGTTTAAACCCATAAATGCCATGAATGAAATTTCTCCCAAAAGAAGTAATAAACTCTAACTAGGAGAATTAAACTCATGATCAGATGGTTTCAGGGATCCTGTGGACCCTCAGGCTGCCCACCTGTGTTTTTTACAGCTAGCCAATGTGCAAGCTGGAACAGACAACAATTTAAATCTGATTAATTAGGGGAATTTTCAGGTCTGCCTGGCCAAAAATTTGCAGAGTGCATAAGAGTGTCATAGGCTGATGATGAATCCATACCAATCTAGATTACTGGAAGCACTGAACCAACATATCATCACTCCTGTCATAACTGATGAGCTGTCTGAAAAAGGGATTGCTTCTCAGCATGAATATTCAAAGTCAGAAGTGAATCTAGATGATTGGCTGGAAGTTTGAGCCGCCTGGCCATGTGATTTCCAGACAGACAGTGACCCAGAAGTTATTCCAGAAGATGCAAAATTCATGTGGCAAGGGTTGACCTGGATTATAGTTTCTGATGGGTCTCATGATCCAGGATGACAGGAACACCAGTAGCAATGATAAAGCCATGAAGATGTTATCAGCAGACTGTCAGATGGAGGTCATTTCAATAGAGGAAATGACAACCCAGAAGGTTCAGAATGGGCCCAGAACTCTCAGGCTCAAAGAAACTGAGCAACTCAGCTATCAGGTGATTATTTAATCCAAGTTTTGTATTTTGAATGATATTTAAACTCTGTGAAGTCTTGTTAAAATGTTATTGCATTCTGAAATAAATAAGATTATTGGACCTTGGTTCTACTATTTTATTCCTTATTTAGTCTTGGTTGTTTTCCACTTCACTACTGTTCTATCAGAAAATCCTGGCCTGACAGTCCATATTCCTGAGGAAGTTCCCAAAATCTGGCTTGCATTTATATTGTCAGCACGGACACCCTTTGGCCTGCTGCATTTCTCTGACTACCCACTTAAGCTGAAATACAAGAAGTTTACCTTGGACAATATCCTCCCCTTTGAATGCCTGGCCCAAAAGAGAACCCCACAAACAACTTATCACAAAGGAGCCTGGTACAAGCACCTGGCCACCATATTCTGTGAGAAGTACAGTTATTTGCCTGCCTATCAGACAGATACAGAAGCACCCTCCAACACCCAAACCTGACTGCTTGCCCCTCAGCCCAGACCTGTCTCCTCCTACAGCCAGTCAATATTCATGCATAGCCTACATTACCTTGGTTGGGTTAGTTGACACCATGGTGCCCTTCACCAGACCTTGGGCCTTGGTAGGCCTTTCAGCATCTTATATCATTAAGTTATCACCCCTTCTATGGTGGGCTCTTTCCTCCTCCTAACAGAGAAAGTTGGCAGCCAAGGCAAACAGAACCTCAAATGTGATAAAGTATTCTGATAATAATCAAGGCACCATAACAATAACCACAGAGAACAATCCAGGGTGGTGTGGGAATCCAGATTCATAGGGGGTTTGCTGCAAAGATGGGAGTAAGTGGCTTGTAATCAACATAAGTTTGGTGTCCTTCTGATTCATGAAAGGGGATTTTTGGTAGGATACAATATCTATAAAGACACCATCTAGAAACCCTATCTAGAATTTCTGGCTAAACCACACTGGATAACTTGAAATATTAATAAAAGCCCAAAAACATTTCAAAAACAATAAAAAACATATTGATAGACTCAAAATCATCAAAGAATTGCAAACCTGCTGTCAAGTATATACTTCTGGGAAGTATAATAAACAAGATAAGGGGAAATTTTAAGAAGAGGATGATACTTTATTGGATATGAATATAGAATAATATATAGTATCATGACAAGACACATACTGTCCATGTACGTCATGGGGGTCATGGGGCTTATCTGAGTAACATTCCTCTTAGGTCATGAGGCTTGTTCAAGTTGTTTTCCATTTAGGATCTGGATTAGGTGATCCCCATAATAGATGGCCAACTGATAATGGTTCCACCAGTTTACTGGCTTGTTGTTGAACCATTTGGTGAGCCATTTGATGATCTACTTGGGGCATTAATTCCCTGAGAGGAAGCAATCAAAGATGTTGCAACATTGCAATAAAAATATGAGGTCAGCTAGTATCAACTATAGTGCACAAATCTCTAAAGCCAACATACCCCAAAAATGTGATATTTAAATATTGAAATGTGTTCCTATGTTTGTATCTTTATACTAAAAATAAAGTAAAAATTAATTATTCAGGAGTAAAGTTATCAGGCTTTAGCCACAAGAGCCCTGGAAAGGCTTTTGAGATGGGTAAGGTGGCCTTCTATGGTGTAATAGGTCAAAACCTCCTTAGTGTCAAGGATCTGGATGTAAAAGTATTTTCTGGTTACTGCCAACCTACTCAGCATCCAGTCATTGCCCAATTTGGTGCCCTCCCAATATACAGTTCAACATACTGGAAATGGCAACCAAGCAATATCACCTGGCTGTCCAAGTATCCAGTGGCTTGAACCCATCCCGCACATGACTAACCCCTAGGTTTGATCCAACTAAATCTCTGCCACAGCTAAAGCTATATAAGTATAAAGTATTATCCAGTAAAATATACTTCTCTTCTTTCTCAATTCCATATTTAAAGCTTCCCCAAAAGGCGCTCCTCATCATTAGTAACACTTGCAAACTTGACCTGCTGGTCTGTATGCTTGGATAAAACAGCTTTGCTTTTGATGGCCTGGGGGTAAAGCTGGTCCCCATGGACATACTGGATCTTTAGCTTGTTGATAATCACAATTAATCTGGGCTTTTTACCTTAACCAGGCGGGAAAATTGGCTGTGCCAACCTTAAAGTGATGAGGTGGTCTTAGTTTTGATGTTGCTAACCTGATTATAGCAGTTCCAGTTAATGGAGTCACTACCCTTGCATATATAAAATCATTAATAAAAAGCTTTAAAGTTGAAACCCAAATAATACAGGTCCTTCTATGATAAGGAATAAAACCAGTAAATTAAAAGTGGCTTATAAAATGGCTGTGTTACTGGGAGATAGTACTATCAAAGTGGCATTAATTTGAGTTGGTTTATTATATGTGGTCATGGATTAATATCATACTTTATTCCCAGTTATTAAGGGCAAGGCTTGGATTTATCACATAAAAGTAAAATTAGTATTTGATTCCAGATGTCAGTCTTTCTAGATGGCGTATTTTAGGGTATTTATTAAGTGTTTCTATACTCAAAAAGTTTTATTTGGATAACACTCTTTTTATTTTTATTTGTGATTGTGTTTTCCAGATGCTATTTTTCTAGATGCTGTATTAGAAACCAGCATGTAAAAATCAACTGATTAATCATTTTTATTAGCTTTTTTTAATTTCGCTGATGTAAAAACTGACTCTATTGCAAATTTTTTCTAGATGTCATCTTTCTGGATGATGTTTTCTAGATGGGGTATTGCACTGGATTTTTCAATGGCTGGCTCCTGGAATGGTGGGAGGTCCTTGGGATAGAGACCTATCCAGGCTGTTTCAACAAATGTATTTAGAATGGGAAGAGCCTGGGTCAAATGTGAAAGGGGATTTGAGAGCATACCAGGATTCAGTACAGAGCGTAGTGTAGCCAAGGAGAGCCTATTCTAAATTTTTGGGGATGTGGTCCATAGCAAGAGGGAAACTGGTAACATAGTCACCATAAATGACTTAAAGAAAGAAGACAACATTCCGTAAAACGGGATCAACAAAAAACTCCAGGCAGACAAGCCACAGAAACTGAGGGGATTGGGTAGTTGTGGGTTCTTTTAATGGAAGTTTTGGAGGTCAAAGTCAGGGTTTTCTATCTTTATAAGAACTTTAACAGGATTTGGATCTGCTCAGATTGGATCCAAAAAAAACATGGACAGGAGTGCAGCAGGGCAGGTGGACCAAAGGAAGGTGGGAGGAGAGGAAAACAACAGAATTCAGGACAATAGTCTTTATTATTACATTAAAATCACAAAACAAAAAATGAATTTGCAAACCAGGAGTTTTATTTAATAAATAAGAATTGATAAGCAAGGGATATGATGGCCCTTGCTTTCATTATATTCATGGTAGGGGTAATAGTAACAGGGGTGTTATAGGAGGGGGTTTTGGAAGCAGAAGGAGGGAACCAGTTAGATGCATCAACCTAATCTACCCATAGTCTGGGCTTAAGAAATAGGAAATAGGCCCAGGTGCAAGAGATAGCAGCATGGTTGGCTAAGTACATCACAATGATGCAGGCACAACATTCCATTGCTGATTGCAATTGATGTCACAGCCAGAATGGCATCAGAACAATTTTTTCCAGGCCAAGGGACCCCTGGACTGGATGAATTATTTAACCAAGATTCCACTGTATGTGGAACTTTGTAACTAAATTTCACTGTCCACAATACAGACAGGCCCAGTAATGTGTGGGCCACGTTTTTATGTTGCCCTGCCAATTTCTTTAAAGTAGGACAGCACCAGGAGAGCATGCAATTTAACTGGATTAATGTCTCCTCTGTATTTGGAGGGAATTCCAAAGATGGAGTAGATGTCTTTGCAGTAAATTCCAGGACAAAATACTCATTCACGGTGTGGGAAAGGTCCTCCAGGTTGTGTAGAGGTTGTTTCTGGACTTGGCTCACCTTTTTTGTGGGCCTAAGGAATATATCCCTGCCCAAGGCTATCAGGACCCTTCAGAACTTTACAATAAGTGTGCAGCTGATGCCCACAGGATTGAAGCCCCCTCATATTATCCAGGTGACTTAGTATTATTAAAAGCCAATTTTTTTAAATTTTCAATTGCTTGCTGCAAGCTGGGCTCTATCAACATTGGCCCTTTCAAAATTTTAAAGAAAATTAACAACATAGCCAATAAACTTGAGCTTGCCCCCAAAAGCAAGGTTAACCCAGTCTTCCATGTTTCTCAATTCAAACTATTCACTGGAAAAGCTCTCAAATATATAGAGATAATACGTTTCACTACTCTGGATGATCAAAAAACAAAGTATAAGCAATCCTAGGTTAAAAACTCTCATCCAGTAATGCTACTACCAGTTCAAATGGAAGAATTTCCAAATTGATGATGCTACCTGGGAGCCCAAAGAAAGCTGCAGCAGATGCTCTTCCTTGGTTGAGGAGCTATGGGGGAGAGAGGAGCTGTCTTTAGATTAGGGTAATGTAACAAATCCAACCCACAAAGTTGGATTCCAAAAACCCTCTGTCAGATAATTAGTTTTCTTTCTTCATTGTCTTCCTCACATTCACTATTGACTTCCCTAATGCTTATCCCATATGAACTATCATGATAGCTCCTATAGAAATATTTTGGTTTTCTAATTTCTGAATAAAGAAAACTTAGTAAAAAGACAATTATTTTATTAAATTTTCCACAAAACATTTCCCATCATTTAAATCATTTAAACTTTGGAAAAGTGGAAGTTTATTAGGGAGGATTATTTTAATTAAGCTTTGGAAGAAAGTCTGTTACTGAATGTTTTCAATTATTTCAATCCCATTTGCCATAGTAATGACCATCTTTAATAGTTTATTGGGCCCATGTGCCACTTTGAGCCAAGGAATTGTAGGGTTGGTGTCCATTTCATGGCTTTAAGATTCTCCTGGTCCATCTTGACAAACACATTTGTTGCTAGTTAGTCATGGGAATCTATTTGTCACACAACTGGAGCTTTAATAAAGTTGGGTGAAAAATCACTATGGTTGAAGCTCCTCTATTCAAACTTTATGGGTAGCTTTAAGAAAAAAATTTATTGCTTCTGTGCAAGCATGAAGTGCCTGAACCCATGGTCAGGATTGCTATTTAGAGGGTTAGTGGCTAAACCTAAGGACTTGTGGTGTTTATAAAGCAAATCTGGTTAATTTGCATTTAAAGCTCAGGATAGCCACTTGGATGAAAATGAAGATGCAATATTTTCACATGGTAGTAAGCTTCTGATAGGAATATTTAGGAGGACACCCCTATTGTCATAGATGCTTTGAATGTGCAATGGCATGCTAAGCCAATGCTGTATAGTTTACAGTGTCTCAGGAAAATGTTTAAGACACCTTGAAACATTTATCCAAGCTAGTTTTCTATGAGAGCAAGATAGGGATGCACCTTGGTGAAACATTTATTAAAATTTTGATACAAGGGTAAATGCAAGAGAAACAGTTGAAGGAAATCTGGGAAAACACTTCCAGTAGCATTTTCTATGAAACTAAAAGGTTTTTGGGCATAAATATATGTTGAAAAAATTTAGTGAAATATTAACTCTTTGAGTGAAAAAACATTAACACCCAAACAGTGAAGAACCAGATCCCAATTCAAGTTTTAGCAAAGCTGTGAAGAAGATGAAGAAGATGTTTGAGATGGCTAGCAATTAATCAATAGTTGAGTTTGAAGCTTGTTTCACTAATGGAGTCCATTGATGGAAAATATCAAAGATTAAGGGAGATTTAGAAAAAAATTAAGATAAATCTTTAAGCTTTGAAGAGGAAAATTCAATGGGAGAAAACTTATAACAAGGGGTCAAATACTAGTGATTAAACAACAGGACTGGAAACATATATATCTAAATATTTAATTTTAAATTTTAAAGACCCTATCTATCATATAAATAATCAAGACCCACATCTAAATTATTTGGGCCTTTTCATTAGTCATAATAATGATAGATTGAGCACCAATCTAAAAAGAAAATGTAGGGTCATGCTCTGTGAAACTATAGAAAATAGCACAACAGGGCAAACAAACAATTGTCTAAAAATAAGAAAGTTTTGAAAGGGATATTCCTTCTGGATAATATAGACTTTTATAATACCTAAAGCTTTAAAGACATTGATAATATAAAAAATTCCCTAGTATCTATTAACCAAGTGATGTGAAGAAAGAGCATTATAGAAAAAGATGAAGAAAGTTTGTGCATAGAAAACCCCCAATGAAGATGGATAAGGATGATGAAAGATTCAAAGCTTTTTCAAGAGGGAAAGAGCTTATTGGAAATGGATTTGGAGAGTTTTTGAATGATTTATACATCAATAAATCAGAGAAGGCACATATAGAGTCATGGTTCATGAGGCAGATGATAAGATGCTGCTAGAAAAGGACTTGGGAAAGACTTCATGCTTGCAAGCCTATCATAAGGCTCTGTCAAAACAATGGGGCCAATCCCCTGGCAAGGTTCCAGCTAAACGGGGTTGAGACCCACAATCTGACTTTCCAGTAACCCAAAGCCAAATGCAGAAGTTGCCTCAAATTTCCAAACCTAGTAACATTACCAGATAGCAATCCTCACACAATGGATACCTCAATTCAGCGCTTGAATCTCTACAAAGATCAAGCCACTCCCTTAATCATCCAATTGAGTGATCACCATAATCATGTTCCCAATATCCAGATTCACAGCAGCTATATAACAGCTATATCTTAATAAAGAATATTATCTAGTCTCAAATTATTTCCCCCCTTTGTAACTCTGCTAAAATATCACAGTTAGACAGCTCTGACATTGAAGCTAGTTCACATGAAATATGTCACCCCAGCTCATTTGGTCTCTGGATTTGATCCAGGTCACAATTTGATGGAATCTGAAAAAGGGGTGCACTACAACACCTGGATCACAAACGTTTACAAATACATCAAGGTTTGATACTGGTGGCCAAATCATGTTAGACAGCATCAAAAAGTACTCAACCAATGTGAAACATGTTAGAAGTACATCAAAAATAAAAGCACCTCCAAGGTCTGTGGCTTCAATATTCATGCCCTAGCCTTTAATGCATGGGCATTATGCACTGTGAAGCCCCATGCCTGGCAACAAAAATAAAGAAATGCATTGTCACAGCAATAGACTATGTAGCAAGATGGCCAGTTGAACAAGCCACTAAGGAGAGTAAAGATAAAAATGTGAAGCAATTCATTGGCAAAGCAATGATAGCCAAGTTTGGTAATCCTGAAACTTTTATCACAGATAAAGAGAAGAACTAAAAGCTGATAAATCCAATGGATATCATACCAAATAAGATATCAAGCATACCAAAACAATGCTGTATCATTCACAAGTAAATGAAAGAGGCGTGGGAGTCAATAAGTCATTAAATCAAGAAGTTGCCAAGCTCACAATTGGATACCAAAAAGACTGGCTCAAATAGCTCCTATTTTTACTTATAATGTGCTGCCCTCAATTTATAAGAGCTACTGGAAAGGGTTTTTTTGAACTAGTCTATGACACCTAACCCAATATTATCAAGGACAAATATAGACTACACTGTGACATCCCTTCTAAGATGCCCTCTTAGATACTCCCCAAAAACAAGAATTAATGCAGAAACACAAGGTTCAACAGCTATAAGAATAAGAAAGAGTATTGTGAACTCCTTGAAATGCCATGGTTTTGGGATGAATAATGAGGATAAAAGCCAGATGAGAGTAAATTGTAACCTTAAAAGTATGCCCAGCAATCATCCCCCAGTTAAATAACAACAACACCTGCCCAGTGCAAGGACTAGAAAAGAGACAGCAGTTTAAATCCATGTACCAAATTTAACTATGTTCCTTCCAAGCCAGGTAGAAGCAAAAAAAACATAGTTCTGATCACCTCAGAAAGCCCAAGTTTTCAATATAGCACCTGTGCTCCAGATGATCTCCAAAAATATATTTAATCATAATATGAGGCCTTTATGACTAGGGGAGTGTCCAAACTGAAAGTAAATCCCCTGGCAAAGTTCAAAGTCAGAAAAAAATATCTATGCCTTAAATTGATCTGCCTAAGAACCATGAACAAAAAATATCAAGATAAACCTGCCAACTGAGATGTCACAGCTGATCAGCTTCATATACAGAAAATAGTTAATTTTTAAATAGTGCCTCTTATAATGGGACATCTATCATTCCAAAAGCCACAATAAGCACTATATAATCATGTATTCTAATATAAATATATTGTCTAGTCTAATATATGTTTTCCCTTTTCTAAAACCAGCAAAGTTATAGCATGTTAGATTTTTTATAGAATAAACTATTTTTACTACCTCTGGAGTAAACATGTCTTTGAATAAAGTATATTAAATGAGGAAGGGGAATTTGAAGATAACATTATTTGAATTGAAGAAGAGCTAATTGTATGTAATATGGTGAGCACCTGGTAAAGTTCTTTTAGGCTATGGATTTATCCTAGTAAGGTATTAGACCAGGTTCTAGAGCCACTATCATTGATAGTTTTAAATATATCACTGTACAAGCATTTACTGTGAAAGATTTATACTAATTTGCCTCACAGTGAAATCAAATGTGAAGTTTATTGTCTTATCTTTTTTGTTAAACAGTCTATATCTGGTGTTGCAACTTTAACACATTATTTTATCAAATGAAGCACCAATCTGCTCCATTGTGCGTTCTTGTCACCCTTACTAGATAATGTTAAAGAAAAAGATATAATGTCCTAAAACACCAAGGTTTAATATCCCGCCAAATATTTATTTAGCAAGCTGCAACCCGACTTTGAAATATGCCCTTTTGGGTTGATGGGGTCTAGTAACACGTGGCAAAACCTAGTGTCAACAATTTTTGGTTATCATAAATAGCTAAGTTGGCAGCCTGGGAGATCGCTGGTTGTGGATACAGTATGGGGTGTACATGGTGATATAGAGACATTGGTCTGATTGAGATGATATATCGTCCAGATTAAGAGTTTAATTGCACAGGGGTTTCTCATTATAAAATCATTTCAGCTCCTTGAGGAAACGGCTTACTTTGGTTGGATGGGTAGACTGATATGAAATACGTAGAATTACATCAGTGTTCATGTCTGTTTACTTAGTTCAAATTGTCATTTGTTACCTTTTGTTTATGCACAGGGGTGGATATCGGTATGGCTCCCGAAACTCTGTCTAGGGGCTAATAGTTTGGATTCAAATGCTGAAATCATGCCTTGGACATGTTTTATCAAGTTATGGTGGGCAGTTGATGCTATGTGAAACAGGTTGGATTGTGGATAGCGGAAATAGAGATGAGTTTCTGAGAAGTCGGTTACCTGAAAGGTGGGATTTGGTGTTATTTAAATGTCGGTTAATTGGTGTTGCAAATGGTTTCGTTACAATGAAACGTGGATTCTGTGGGTAATCGGTCCAAGTAAATATGTGGTGCTGAAGATTGGATAGACCAAGCTGTTTGGAAATAAAAGAGTGGAATTAGCTGTTGCGGAAGTAATAAGACTAACTAATCCTGGCTGATTGCTTGGCTGAGTCTAATGGAATTGATATATCAGCTGGGGTTGTCAGCGCCAAGGGATATCAATATATTTCCATCGGTCAGTTTAGAATAACGCTCCCTAAAAAACAAATAGCTGCTACGGGAAGAGTCATTTCCAAACCGCTTATTCGACGATTTCAATCAGATTTACCTTGTGCTATTGCAAAATCATTTAAAAGTGAATTCGATACCAGTACAGTAGTTACCGCAGCGCAAATGATGTGGTACTTCACTTAACATCTATAAATGGTATATCCACATCATATGAAAACTACAATAAAATACCACACTGGAATGTAACTCAAAGCTCAGGATATATGAAAATCAGAATGCAGTTTGGATTAAGTTAAGTGGAGCAGAATGATAAAAGATTAATCAACCATTTAATACCATGGAAATAAACATTCTTACGAGAAATGTATTTCTACCAATTTATGGAACAATTTAATGGGGATTTTAGAAATAATGCAGGGACAGAATGGCAAAGGATTAATCAACCATTTAGTACCATGAAAATAAGCATCATTATTAGAAATGCATTTTTGCTAATTTATAGAGAAATTCAATGGAGACTTTAAATTTTTTAATGCATTTGATATTTTCCATATGATGATATAAGCCAACAAACCCATCGCCTATTGAGATAACATTGTATTGTTTAGACTTCATGACAAATAAATTTAAGGCGTCAATAAAGGCAAAAACCATCTTTGTGACAAAAAATCTATTGGCTAATTAAAGTGGGATCGAACAAGTATGGATGTCGTCATTTCACTTATAGATGAATGTAATGCTGGGGAAGCTTCAAAGGGCGGTTAGGTAAAAATTAAACTGGAACTTGGTGGAAAGGGTTAATACACCGCGGTAGAAGTCATAGCGGGATGGGGGTGGCGCCCGAATTTTAATTGCGTTTAGGCCGATAAGTGAAAAAGGGAGATCTGATCTCCAAGTAGATGATAGATGGGATCGGCAGCAAGAGGGTATTGACCGCTCCTGTCCATATGTCGGGACTTGCGCTTACTTAGGAAACCGACCAATGACATTTATCACAGGAGTATGAGTCGGGGTGATTTATTTGATAGGATATGCTGAGGGCCTGTTTTGAAAGGGACTAGCCATGCAATGACGCAAGTTTGGAATGTATTTATGGGTTATATTTTGATGGTGAGTGTATATTTGTTAATAATCTATCGATTGGGGGGAGTGGGGAACTCGTCAAGTAAGGCATCGATTTCACGTGTGAAGGATTTGAATGGCGAGGTGGGAGGCTCTGTGCTGCGCAGGTGAACAGCACTCTTGGATTTGAGGTGTTTGAAGATTTGGGTGCGCACCTGCTGAGGGACAAGCGACGCTGGGGAGTCGAGAACAGGTGAGGGGTAGCTACCTTTGGGCGGGGATTTTTGTGGTGTGTGTGGTAGGAAGAGGGGACCAGCGACAGTGTCGGCTTCTTTAAAGCTACTTTCAGCGTCAGCCCGAGCAACAGGCTTCCAGTTGTGGGGGTTTTCAGGGGGATAGACGGTGGGGTGCTGAAGGAGAAAATTGACAAGACTTTCCTCGGGCTCTTCAGGTTCAGGAAATGGGGCGCTGAATAGAAAGTCTAAGCCCAGGTTGGAGGTGGATGGGCTAGAGGAGATGGTGGAGTTGGCAGAGGATTGGGTTGAGAAGGTTGCTGTGGAGATGCGCGAGCCCTTCTTGGAGGCGCAGGCCAGAGCAACGCTGGGAAGAGAGCGTGAAGCGAGACGGTGAAGAAAGATGGACATCTCTGGCTTTTGCGACAGATTAGGGCGGTGACTAAATGCCATCAGAGCTTCGCTGCGAGGGGCAGGGCATGGGGGAGGTGAAAAGGGAGTCTCACGCTTGCGCAAGAACTTGCCGTTGCGAAGGCGGGAGAAGAAGTCCTTGGCTGGCTTAGCGGGCTTGGGGAGTTCGGTGGGGACTTGGACGGGGCAAAATTGAGTGAAGCTGTTGTTGATGATCGTCTGGGAGGAATATAACCTCAGCTTGTTGAGAATGCGGGACTTGAGCCAACGGTGGATGGCAGGGGAGGGGGCACTGATGATATGGCGGGCGGTATGGTCCTTGAGGACCATCTCGGGCGTATCAGAGTTTTCGGCAAAGTGCAGTGAGAGGGAGCCCCAACCAAAGCTGGCGGTAAGGCTGTTGTCCAAGTCATAAATACGCAGTGCAGTGTCACTGATGAAGACAAGCACGTCGGACCATTCGTCATCAGCAGCGGCGTATTGGCGAGGCATCTTCAGTCGCATAAAGATGACTGAAGTTGGACACCCAGCAAAGAAGAGTCCGTTGCCGAGCAGCAGACGTTCCATGTCAAATAGGCTGGGGTAGTCGAGATGGCAGCTGCGGTCTATGAGGCGGTGGCATCGAGGGCAGACCACAGTTGAGGGCGTGGGGGTAAGGAAGTGGCGAGTACAGTGGCCACAAGTCATTAGCTCGCACCCAACCAGCTGAAAACGGAAATGAGTTGCAGCGCTGGCATGACAAGTCATGTCAACCCATCGAGTTGGGGGATGCAACTCATCATCAAGCTTTGAACTTTTGTGTGACGGCGTGCGATACGCCGTTCTAGACAAAGGCTCGAAACAAGCTGGACCAGACATGCTGCGTGTAACAAGAGGAGCCAAGCTATTTAAATACATGGTGGTAGGCATGACATTCGTCATAGCCAAGACCGGTTGTCGGATTTTAGTCAGACATTGGATGGGCTCAGCCTACCAGAACAGCATTAAATTCTTTACCACCCAATCAATAGTGTGTAAATGCTCCGAATTTCCAAGGAAGATGGCGGCGAATTATTACCAATGTTTTCATGGCCAATCAAATAATGGGTCTAGGCAGACTCCAACGGATCCTATTTAGTTTAGATACCGAGTCTACCCTATTCCGATCTAACGCTCACCAGTTTCATAAAAGCACTATCAAACAAGTAATTTACTCTTGTAATGAATGCTATAAAATCCTACTTCAAACCCTTTTTTCCATCCACAGATCAACCAATCATGGAGTATTTGACGAGCTAGCAAGCGTATCCCCCTAGAATCAGAAGCGGCGGGGCTAACAAATCAGCTGCTGTCACCCCACACCACCGGCCCCTTTTTTCATGTTCCCCACCCTCCAAGCAAGGCACGCATGCTCCATGACAGCTTCCAGTTTGAAAATCCACATCTGTCTTCAAGCAGACACGGCCTAGACTAATGCTCCTTAACACGCCTTCCTTGCTACCATCTGCAAACTATACCACAGTCTTCAAATTTAAAACCTTAAACTATACATTGAATAATAGCAGCATCTAAACAATCAACCTTTCTGAAACGCATCCTGATCTCATCCGTGCCAGTATCCTAAAGCTAGGTTGTCGCCATCAACAAGCCTTGTCACTCCGCATATGAGACATGTGCTTATCACTGCTAGTCTCGACCCTAAATAGAACTAATTTACCAGCTTAACCAAACCTGCCAATCATTTCACACTCCAACTTGAACTAAATTACATCATATCTAACCTGCATTTAAATTTACATATTTTATACACCAACCGATCCCGCACAAAAGATCAACCTGACCAAGTTGTCCACTTCGTATACAGCTAGATTCCATTTCCTTATCATGAACCAAATTCCAATCCTCAGCCACCCCAGGACCCACGTCAAATTGAAAATCTACTTCGCCTCCACGAGCTAAGCCCCTAACCACGACAAGGCCCTTGCAACCAATTGTCACCCGACCAAAAAAACCCCTTTCCCCACCACACCAACAAAAAATTAACCCCCAATCCTCCACCATAAACCCGTTTGTTAACTTCACCCCTTTAAAAACACACGCATGTATAGAAGCAAGCGCAAAATTTATCAACCGATAAGCATGTCAAGAATATACTTCTTCTGGAGTATTTAAATAAGAAATCCAAAAGAAAAATATGTTTTAATTGTGACAGTTGGCTTTAAACATATAGGTAATGTAGAATAGGTCCAGACTAGGATAGGGACGAGAACAGCAATTGTGTAAACACTGTCACAAAACCGTTTTTTTTTTTTGGATTGGGTCACAAAACAATCTGGGTAGATTTGTGCTGCAACTTTTAGAGTAGGTCACAATTTGTGCTTCACTCCATTCTATAGATCACAAAATATAAAGGGAAGATAGATTTCAAATATGAAACATGTGATTTCATTTTGTGAAGGGGCACAGGATGTAAAATGTTGAAACAGCAGGCTCGACCCACCAGCAAGGTTCTGAGTAAGCGGGTTCGTGACCCACAATTTGATTATCCAGTCACTTGAAGCCAAACTAGTAAGTCGACTTGAATTTCCAAATCCAACAACATGAACAAATGATCATCCCTTACGGTGGATACCTCGTTTTGGCGCTTGACTTATTACTAGGATCAGGCCACCCCCTTCACCATCCCACTGTGTGATCAACACTATCATGTTCCTGTTATCCATGATTCACAATTACTATATAATCATTATCTCTCAATAAAGAATATTATCTAGTTTCAAAATATTTTCCCCTTGTAACTCTGCTAAAACAGCACAGTTACAACATTGATAGCAGAAGTAGATTTTCCATCCTATCTTATCCCCCAAAATTCTGCCTGTTGTCCGTAATTGCTGTGGTCAACAAATCTTTGATAGAATCATATCTAGCTTCCCGCTGGATTGGGCACCATATACACCTGGTGCCAAAATACCCAGTGGCTTTGTACTCTACCAGAACACAGTAATTCTGCTCCCTGCCTTTAATGCCTTGTCGGCACAGGGGTTCTTCCAAGCGCCTGACATTTCTCCTTGAGCAACTGATGAAAGCATCATGCCAGCCTATATAGCCCAGAGACTCCAAAACACCGCCTTGAAACCATTTGCTAGAGCTAATGACAACAACACCACAGCATAGATTCAATCTTCTCAGAGTAAACTGGCACAAATGGAATGCTCACAATGCTTCTGGATTTTGGAGATCTCCATTTAATTAACACACAGCGCTGGCACCTGGTGCAACAAGTGGCATGAGGACCTCACCGAGAAAGATTGGGACATCTTCAAGCAGGACTTCTTGGCAAGATTTGTGCTGAAGGACACTGCACTTATGATCATATGCCAAGTGAAGAACCTAACCCAAACAGGCACAGTTAAGGAGCTCATCCGCGCCTACAAGGAACTCTGACTTTGTGCACCATCTAACATGGCCTTTGACACTCCAGCTACCCACCTCATGTACTACAACACGCTTAAGTTGCATGTAATGAGGCACGTAAACCTGAACCAAGTGACCAATCTGCAAAGTATGTACTGTGAGGCTGAGAAAGCAGAACAAACCTCCAACACCCTTCACAAGGTGCAAACTGGAAAACAAGAGAGACCCAAAGACTCTCACTCAGCTGGACGTTTGAGTCAACCACCCTCTGGGAACAACAGCAACAGTGCAAACCATAGGCCTGTGGGCTCCAATGGACATGGAAACAAGAACAACAGTCAGTCAAACCGTACCCATTTTTGTATCACTGCCACACAAGGCAACCAAGACAAGGGAAAAGCCCGGAGAGAGCATTAAGCAAGCCAAGCTCCCTGTTGCAAATGCCGCCATTCACCATGTTTTGATTTTGTCTTCAAGAGTTATTTAAAGGGCAAACATCTTGCTTTTGCTTTTGCTTTTGCCCCTTGAAATGAGTCTGGTTCAAAATTGGGGAATTCAACTGTTTGGTTTCTTGATCCTGGGTAACTCACTTGCCCCACTCATGCTTGTGGCAAGTGATCATACTGTCCTAATACTGTTTTGTGGTATTGCCAACCACTATATATTTTATTTCATGTTCACCAATAAAGTTTAAGTTCTATTCACATTTTTGTCTTTGTCTCTTCACGTACTTTGGCGCCTCTCTAGCCACATCTAGTAGATATTATTCAATAAGGGCCACAAGGTGATTTCATAGCCTTTTCTGCCATTCTAACCAAGATTTAATCAAATCCAATCCTAAGGTTAGGAGTCCCTGTTGTGTATCTGTCCTGCACCTCAGATCACAACAAAAATGGTGCTCACTACAGGGGCTATAAGCCCCTTGGTTACCCCCTTTGCAACCAAGTTTTTAGGTCCTTTCCCTCCTCCTATACAAGAGCTGACTTCACCTGAAATTACCTGTCCTCCTATTGAGGAAGAGATCACAGACCCACCTATTGTCCTTACTGTGTTGAACCTTGGGAATGGTCCCCGCCTAGTGGCCTACCTTTTGGGTACCCCTGACTTGGAACAAGTCATGGCAGTAGCCCTTGGGTTAGCCCATGATGGTGCCATCCCTTGCCTTCAGCTACAGTTCAGTTGAGCTGAATACTAAAATTTGATTGTTGCTCTACAATTTCCACAACATCCCCTCTCAGCAGCTGGCTCTGCTGAACATCTATTGTCATCCTTTGTACAACCTGCCTTGTCCCACCATCAAATGGTGTTAGGGCTCCACGTTCAAGAGATTTTGTCTCTACAAGCAGCTGTCACTCAACACTGGGATCAGTTTGCTGCCTATCAACAATGGATCCACTCCCTGTTTTCTTGGTACCAGAAAATCAGAGCAACTCTGTCACTTCCCAAACCTGTTTGGTCAATTCCATTGAGCAAATGCGCCAGTCCATCCCCAAATACGTCAGAGAACGTCTACATGAGTTTCACCAGTTGAAAAAACCCTGGCAAACCCAATTAGACTTCACCCTGAACGCCTATCTCACCAATTTTGAACAGCTTGTGCAGCAGCCTAATGACTTCAGTGCTTATTCCTTTGATCAACTACAACAAGTAGCAGATTTTGCTTCTAAAGGTCTCTGCAAACTCAGTGAAGAATTTAATCAAGAAAGGGTTGTCACTGCTGCTGCCATTGCCAAATTTCAGACTCAAATGAATGAATTTTCTAAGTCCAAGCCAGATTCCCTGCCTTTCCCTCTATCTGATGATTTGGTGGATAGAGAACAGCGGCTATGGGATGCCATTTGAGAGCTAAGAGCATCCACCTTTAGTCAAGGCTGCCCTGCCAAAGCACCTCAGCCAGATCCTCAAGTGCTTGCTATGACGGCTCAGGTTGCTGATTTACAACAAGAGGATGCTACTTTGTGTGAGGTGATGGCGTCTGTTGTTAGTCTACCTAGAGTTGTGGGTGAAGCTGGTTGTTGCCCTGGCTTTCCAGGAGCCCCCTGCATTCATTATGCTAGAGAGTTGATAGCTCTAGCCAATGAAGTGGACCTCCTGAAGTGAGATCACTCTGAGCTTGATAAAGACGTACAAGAACTAAGTGAAGTAATTGATTCAGTAAATGATAGGTTTGCCCCTTGCTTTTTGGTGGGTCCGTCTCTTACTTCCCAGCTGGCTGAACTGTCCTTGGTGGTAACAGCACAGGGTCAGCGCCTGGATGTTACTGAGCGGCAGACCACCCTAGCTAATAATGTGGGCACCTGCACTGCTGAAACCTTGACTACCCTTGAAGAGAATGTTTGTCAGCTATGGGCTAGACAACCCCCCTCTGAATATGAGGCAGAGTTTTCCCTGCGTATAAATGTACTCAATAGCAACAATGGTGGCCCAAATCCCAAAGCACACTTTAAGCCTACCTTTAAGCAAATCTTTAACCCCAAAACATCTACCATTTTAGCTTTCCTAACTATCTAAGAAGCTGCCATGAGAAGGGTCTCTGATGAGGTTAAGAAGGAAGACATTCTAACCTACCTGCACCTGACCTGTCAAGAAGTGGTAGTGCCAGAGCTGCCCACCATTGAGTCTATGAGAGGAAATGAAACAGCTTCTGATTCATGAGTTTGGTGGTGACCTTAGTATGGAAGTGAAGAAGGACACCTTAATAAACATTGCTTTCAAACCAAAGGAGACTCTGACTGAATTTGAAGATAGATTCTACATGAAAAGACAGCAATTGATAACTAGCAGACAGATGACAATGGCACATGAGGCTTACATGGCATTCACCCAAGCCCTCAAGGTTAATCAATTCCTGTGTCTCCATTTTAAGGCTCAAAAAGCCATGCTTTTCTCTATGAAGAGCATAAAGACGCTGCTGCAGGATATGCACCTTACCCATTCTGGAGCAGTTGTGCAGGAGAATTGTGCCACCTCTAACTCTGGTTTGTCTTCCTGTGGCCCTTGTATCCTCAACGTGAACTCGCAGAATCCTCCTCAACTCTAAGGTTGCCATAATTGCAGCCAGATAGGTCACCATTCTCAAGTCTGCACCAATCCTTGGGTTGAAGGAGCTGATCCCAAGGAACAGGTGGGAAAAGAACAGTCAGCCTAAAGGCAGAGATGCTCTTGTTTGACAATCATTCACAGTCTCCTTCAATCCCCCTCCATTGCTGATTCTGAGCCTGCTGACACTGGGGCTCCTCCCATTCTGCTATTATTTCACGACATCTCTGATGACTCTGATATGGATGATTCAGATCTGAATGATCCCAACACCTATGGGTACTCCGTCCTGGCTATCCCTGAAACTATCCCAGTCCCTTATAAGTTGTGTTCTGGGAAATATACAATGTCCGCCAAGCTGCTGCCAGAAGCCAAGGAGGTTGTCTCCTGCCCTTACCTCACTCAAGCTAAGAGGTCCCCTGTGCTTGTAGAGTCATCTGAGGAAGCTGCTGAGGTTGCTAACGCTGTATTCAAGAACGTTTCGGTCTTGCTTCCTCTCCAGACTGTCTTTAAAGAGTTTCCAGGCTTGATATGCATGATAAAAAATGGGTCAAAGAGCTAGCAGAAGCCCAAGACATTCTGGCTGTCCTCCCTCCCTTTGGTTGTACTACCACTTGTGTGAAAATATCCATCCAAAAAGTGAAAATCAAGGTCGTCTTAGACACCAATTCTCCTGTTAATGTTGTCTCCTTGAAGCTTGTCAAGAAGCTCAAACTTGACCCTGGCCTTAACTATCACCAGTTGTATGGTACAGCTGGGCTATCTATGACTTGTGTTATAGGGGCTTTTTCTGCTCTTCCCATGAAGTTTGGCAAGCTACTCTTAGATGCACCTGTCATTGTCTTGGAGAATGAGAGTTACAATCTCCTAGTTGGTACTCAGTTCCTTAGAGAATACAATGGTATCATCAACTTTAAGGATGGCTACCTCTCTATACTAGGGTACAAAGTTCCTCTGATCTTCAAAGAGCCTGTTAAAGTCCCCAGGAAGTGCCTCAAGACGTGTGCCTTAGAATATCCCACTGGTGTTTTCACCCTAAAATACTATACCCATTTGTCCAACATGAAGTGTCCTCCTATGGCTTGACTGCATCTGAGGGGATTCCTCTCCTGGCTACTTCCTCTTTAACCATTCCCCATGGATCTCAAGCTATCCTAGGCTCCCAAATATCATATGAGTTGCCCAGAGTGTATGTTCCTAGAGTTGTACTCTCCTCCCTTGCTAGGACGCAACAAACCCTATCTCTTTCCGGGAATCTTGTATATCTCTCGTAAAGACCCTATTCAATTGCTGGTTGCCAACTTAACCGCTCTCCCCATATATGTGGCTAGAGAGTAGGTTGTTGGCTATGGCAAGTTGGTGAATGCTCCTGATGTCCTATTGCTACATCCCTTTGGTACATTTTAGGATTTTAATTTACCTGAAGATGAGCCCCAAGTCCTATCCCTGTTCACTGCACAAGATTTCCCGCAACTATCCACGGTTCAACAGAAAGAAGTGCTTAATTTTCTAGATCAGTTCTCTGATATCTTTGCTAAAGATACCACTGATTATGGTCTAGCTAAAGGCGTCACTCACCAGAATGATACTGGTGACGCTCTCTCCTTCAAAGCTAAACCATATTGCCACAGTTGTGTGGAGGACGCTCAGGTGTCTAAAGAGCTCAAGCAGCTATTAGACGCTGGGCTACTGACTCCTTCCCAAAGTCCATGGGCCTCCTCCCTTCTCATACTGAAGAAGAAGGATGGAGGTCATTGTATTGTGATGGATTACTAACTATTGAACTCCTTAACCAAGAAGGATTCCTACCCCTTACCACACATTGATGATGCTCTCCGCCGCCTTGGGGGCTCCATATTCTTCTTTGCTATGGATCTAGCTTCTGGGTACTGGCAGGTTGATCTCTCTCTCAAGGATAGAAAGAAGGCCTCACTTATCACTTCTGAAGGTCTATTTGAGCCTACACACATGCCACAAGGGCTCTGCAATGCTCTGGCTACTTTCCAATAAGCCATGGACTCTATCCTCCGTGATTTGAAGCTCTCATGTGTCCTAGTGTACTTAGATGATATAACGGTCTTCAGCGCTACCTTTACCAATCACTTGGTGTACCTCAAGGAAGTTTTTATAAAGATTTGAGAGGCTGGCCTTAAGTTAAAACCATCCAAGTGTGCTTTCTTCAAGGAACACCTTGAATTCTTGGGTCATGAGGTGATCCAGATGGAAATTTGCCCCATGACCAAGAAAGTTGAGGCCATTGAAAAAATGCTTCCACCAACTAACCTGCAAGAAGTTCAAGTCTTTCTGGGTATGATGTGTTACTACAGACAATTCATCCCTGACTTTGCCAACACTAGCAAACCTTTGGTCCAACTTTTATGTAATGTCCTTTTCAAATGGACTGCTAGCCAGCAACAGGCCTTTGAGATGCTGAAACAAAAACTCAAAGAGGCTCCCATCCTAGCATATCCTGACTAAAATAAGGAATTCATCATATATACTGATGCTAATGACCTGGTTATTAGGGCTATCTTGGCTCAGCTGGATGATGAGGGTGTGGATTGCCCTGTAGCTTATAATTCTTGAGTCCTGAACAAGCATGAGAAGAATTAAAGTGTCACATAGAAAGAATGCCTCACTGTGTTGCATGCCGTCAAGAAGTTCCGCCATTACGTGTATGGAACCCATTTCATGGTGCTCACCAACCACGCTTTGCTTAAGTGATTACAACAGCTTAAGGAACCAGAAGGACAACTAGCTAGATGGGCTCTCCGCCTGCAAATTACCTTTAGGGTGCTACATTGTCCTGGGGCTACAACATCAGAATGCTGATGGATTGTCCAGAATGCCCATCCTTGCTCTACACTCTGCTGAGGCTGATTGGCTGTACAAACTAATTGGGTATCCTTCCTCTTGGGAAAATGAGACAGAAAAAGCTCAAATTGCCCTTTCTAAACTATCTGAAGACACACTCATTTGTGATAATCAGCTCTTCAAGAAGGTATGAGACCAATACCTGCCTTATGTACGGCCTAGTCTGTTGCCTTTCATTGGTGCTTCAAGCTCATAAGATTACAGGAGATGGATGCATTGCCAAGACCTATGACTGCCTCCAGAAAAACTATTTATGGGGAAACCTTTGCCTTCTGATTCCAGATGTCATTGCTAGTTGCCACAATTGTCAGCTTCAACGACCTTGAGCTGCCTCTCACAAGTTCAAGCTAGTCCCCCCTCAACACACATTTCATATTGTCAGCATTGATGCTGTGGGGCCTTTCCCTTGCTCCCGCTCTGGTTGCCGCTTTATCCTAATTGCTGTTGATCATTTTAGCAAGTGGGTAGAAGCTTACCCCACTAAAGACATCACTGCCAAGAAAACCACTGCCTTTCTGCTACAAGATGTATTATTCTGCCATGGCTGCCCTCAAGTGCTGTTATCTGACAATTGAACTAAATTCAATGCTAAGTTGATGACTTCTGTTGTTAAGGCGTTGGGGTCCCACCAATCATTTTCTTCTCCCTATAATCCTTCTACTAATGAGGCAGTTGAGTGTGCAAATTCAACTCTGGTTTCTATAATGAGGAAACTCACTTACTCTGACGCCACAAACTGGGATCTATACTTACCAGCTGCTCTCTTTGCTCATTGCCTTAACAAGCATTGTATCACTGGGTATTTCCCCTTTGCTATGCTGTATGGTCATGAGGCCACCACTCTGTTGCTCCTGGGGCCCCCTAATCTCTTCTGATAGGGCTTTATATCCTGATGCCCATATCAAAGATCTAGTCAACCACATCATTGATATACAAGCTACTGCCTACACGTCTGCGTACAAGACCAAGGTACTTAATCTCTCTCCTGACAATGCTGGACACTCTCCCTTACCTGAGTTCAAAATTGGGGACCATGTTCTCCACTATCAGCATAGAGTAGGGGGACGTGATCACAAGTTAGATACATTGTGGGTTGGGCCTTTGGAAGTGACCTTCAAAAGAGGATCTGAGTACACTTTGAAACTCCTCTCTAGTGGTCAACTGTTTGCCTGTGTGCATGCTAAGTTCCTCCGCAAGTACTACCCCCTAAGGCCAATCTAGAGGGGAGCACTGTTGTGAATGCCACCATTCACCATGTTTTAATTTTGAATTTGATGGATTATTCAAGGGCAAACATCTTGCTTTTGCTTTTGCCCCTTGAAATGAGTCTGGTTCCAAATTGGGGAATTCAACTGTTTGGTTTCTTGATCCTGCGTAACTCACTTGCCCCACTCATGCTTGTGGCGAGTGATCATACTGTCCTAGTACTGTTTTGTGGTATTGCCAATCACTATATATTTTATTTCATGTTCACCAATAAAGTTTAAGCTCTATTCACATTTTTGTCTTTGTGTCTTCACATACTTTGGCGCCTCTCTAGCCATGTCTAGTAGATATTATTAAATAAGAGCCACAAGGTAATCACATAGTCTTCCCTGCCATTCTAACCAAGACTTAGTTTAAATCCAATCCTAAGGTTAGGATTCCCTGTTGTGTATCTGTGATGCTCCTCAGAACACAACACTCTCCCTGCACAACTCCTGACTTGCCCAATGATGAGTACCAACCAGAGGACGTGGATCAGTGCCCAATGATACAAGTGACCTCAGAGGACCTGGTACTGTACACCATTTCCAGACATCCCAATAAACTGATGTCTTACCCTTTCTGCTTTTTCAGTTACACAGGCTCAGCACTTCTGGACTTGGGTGCAGACCAAACCTTAGTCAACAGCAGCTTTGTAGACAAATTTAAGCTACCCATTAATCCTTTGGGGATTAAAAACTTGGTCTTAGCTGATAAACATCACATTGCTATGATAAGGAAAACTGCCCCCTTCTCTGTCATGCTTGAGAACCTGCACTTCACCATCCAAGGACCCGTCATTAACTTTCCCAAGTTTGACATTGTACTGGGTCTGGGCTGGTTGCAAAGGAACAACCCCCAAATAGACTGGGCAACCTCATTATTGACCATCAAACACAAGGGCGTCAACCACCAGATCTACCCTGACTCAGTGGACCAGCTCCTACGCAACCACCTCTTTGTGCGCATCACAGAGACCCTAAAAAAAGAAAACCTCAAGACAATTGTACTAGGACTCCTTCCAGCACAAGATTATACATTTCAAAGACCAACAGGATACCTCCACACCTCAAGGATTACAAAATTATGGCCCGTCTGTCCTGAAATATTCAAGGAGGCTCTACCAGGTTGCCTCCAGAAAACATATCTAACACTCCATCCAACTCAAGGGAGCTGTACCTAAGGCACGACCCATCTATTGCCTGATCCCAAACAAAGACAACACCCTATGTGTTTACCTCAAAGAGGCATTGAAGAAAGGACAAATCCGCCCCTCACAGTCTCCTTTTGGGGCTGCTGTGTTCTTTGTGGCCAAGAAGGATGGTACCCTGCGCCTAGTCACAGATTATTGAGCCCTAAACAAAGTTACCATTAAGAATTGTTACCCACTGCAACTCATTGGCAACCTCTTTGATGTCCTGGGTGGTGCCACAGGCTTCTCTAAAATTCACTTAACTGCAGGCTAAAACCAAATCCACATCAAGAAGGAAAATATAACCAAAACAGCCTTCTGTACTAAGTACAGGTCATACAAGTGTGTGGTGCTCAACTTCAGGATGGCAAACACCCCATCAACCTTTGTGACCTTTATAAACAAGGTGTTAGCACCTCACATAGGCAAGCACGTCTTAGTCTACCTGGACAACATTATTGTCTATAGCCCCTTGGTAGGGCAGTACCACAAGGACTTAGAGGCAGTCTTTGCTACCTTGGCACAACACAAATTGCTAGCCAAGCCCTCCAAATGCCAGTTCTTCTGTGAGCAAATTCCCTTTCTAATACACATAGTCTCAAAAGATGCCATTAAGCCTGAAAACCAAAAAATCTGGACCATATGAAAAATGTCACCTCCAAAGGACAAGTCAGAACTTCACATGTTCCTGGGAAGGGTTGCCTACGTACAATGATTCATCCCCAACTGTGATGTCCTGACTGCACCTCTATCTGCATAACTGGCACCAAATCCAAGTTTGTATGGACCCCTCAGAATGACATTTGCTTCAGAAGTCTTAAAGAGAAGCTCACATGTTGCAACCAAACCAATTAGAGCTCAGTATTTGATTGGGGAAGACAACAGCCCAATAGAAAGGACAGAAATGAATAGAATAAAATATTGTTTTGTCAAAACAGCAGGCTCAACCCGCCAGCAAGGTTCCATGTAAGCGGGTTTGTGACTGGAAACCACCAGAATTAACTCATTCTGCAAGTTGACTTACTATATGTCAACAATCAGAATTAAAAATACTTTAATGTTGACAGCATTGAAAAGTCAGAATTAAGTTTTAACTCATGCAGACTACTAAATGTTGACACTTTTTTAATAAGCAGAAACCTGTTTCCTGAACATTTTACTTAATAAAAATTAAGCTTCAAAATACTTTTTAGGGTAATGTGACAACATAGATTTAAAAAAGTCCATAAAAAATTATACATGACAATTAAAAAAATTCATAAAAATACACTTCAAAAATAATTCACTATGAAATTAGCTATCTTTACTATAATAAAATTTTTCCCACTTATAAAAAAAAAAATCCAGTACACAAAAAGATACTACATAAAACTTTACATATTATAGGAAAATATAATAATCAGAAACAGTAATATAAAGTTTTTTCTATATTGAAAACTACAAAAAACATATAATTTACTAGTAAAATACCAATATAGGCCATGTAATACAGTCTAAAGCATCAAACTATCAATAGAAAATCAATGATTTTATAAAAACAGTATCATAAATTATTAATGAGTTATTTAGAATAACTATTTATTTAAAAATATTATACTTAACATATAAGAACTATATACAAAATTAGGCAATACTCAATAAATTTAATTAAAAGCTAGACTGTGATCACCTGGTTGCCATTAAGAACTGTGGCAATCTTCTTGATGTATTCCCCAATCTCTGAAAGCTTATATTTGGCCTTGACAACGTCCTTGATCTTCTCTTGATATTGTTTCTCTTTGGTGGTTTTCTTCTTCTTGGATGGGCGGTTCTCAATATCTCTGATGGATGCAGCAGTCTTCCCCTGTTGGACTTTGAGGTGCTTGTAGAAGGTGTTGTATCTGGGCTTGATTCCAAAGGAGGACTTGATATGCTTATGCCAGCCCTCCAAAGATGAAGTAGTTTTTATCTCATCCTTAAGAACTGCCTGATAGCAGTTCCAGTTGGCTTTGGCTCTGGGCTTGCTCTGGCGCTTAGTGACCTTACGTCCAATCCACTGTGGTTTGTAATATTCAATGAAAGGTTAGAAGGCATCCTCATGTTTCTTGGCATATGGATCCTGGCATAGGAGGTCAAAGGCTTGTCCAGTATGCTCTGGCTTTACAAAGGCTAGTGCTACAAACTGCTGAATTAAGAACTTGCACTTTCCTGATGTATCTAGACGGTGGAGCTTGCTGAGCTCAGGTGGACCCTTTAGTTGCCTGTTGACAGCCTGTTAATAATGGAAAAAACACCCCTGGACCTCTCCATCAAAGGTATTTACAAAAGTGTTATACTGGGCAGTTTCATAGTCCATGATTATAGTTGAGGGGCCAAGTGCTTTATCATGAGCTTCTTGTTCTGCAGCAAGGGTGGCTTCATCCTTTTCATCATCATCTGGATTGGCTCTAGTGTTATGGCCAGGGGGACTCTTTTTATTACTGGGTAGGGCTTTGATGCCCTCCTGAAGGATTTTAAAGGCCTTTGTGTAGATCTCTTCTGTTGCCCCAGGAAGCAAAAAGTAGGCAAATGGGAGCACCTTGCCTTCAATAAGGGAATGTACAACCCATAGTTGGTAAAAAAAGGCTGGGGCATACTGCAAAGGTACTGTCACATAACCAAGTCTCTGAATCTCTTAACTGCTCCAGGTTCTGTTGTGTAGCATAGCATGTAATTCTTGCCTCTGCTGTAGGCCCATCATCATGTAAAAGGAATACCTCATCACCATTAAACAATTTTAACTCCTCTGTCAATACTAACTCTCCTTGGACCATGGCAGATTTCTTATGGGGGAATAGATCACAGTGTTTGTCACATATGTACTTCACTAACTGGTTGTGGTCAGGGATGAGCTTCAGGTTCTCATTACTTAGGTGAGTGGTGGCCTTACTTGCCAGATCAGAAGCCTTGACGTCTTTGGAGACTGGGACCATTTGGTAGAGGTACCACTTTAGAAGCTTTTCAATAAGATTGATTGGAGCATTGCATGTGTGCTCTCCTTTTTCACTAGAAACTTTATCCCATCCTTCTGTGTTGATCCTGGCAGCGCAGCTTCTATCTTCACACACATAATGCTTGCTTCTTACTGCTCTCTTTTGATTGTTGCAATTAAAACATAGCCATCACAGACTAAACTTGCACCTCCTTTGAAAGACATTAGAGGGAAAAACCAAGGGAACTTCTTTGGGAGCTTAAACTCTCCTTTGACGTTACATATATTGGTGCAATACATCAATTCAAAAACGCCTGATTGAAAGACGCCAACTCAAAAAAATTTTGAGATGGCGTCAAGATTTACATCAGCAAAATTAAAAAAAACTTAATAAAAGTTATTAAATAGTTATTTTTTACATATTGGTTTCTAATACAGCATCTCAAAAAACCGCATCACAGAAATGCTATCTCAAATCAAAATAAAAAGAGTGTTATCCAAATAAGATTTTTCAATTTTAAAAACACTTAATAAATACCCTAAAATACACCACCACAAAAAGCTGCACCACAAAAACACTATCTCAAATCAAAATAAAAAGTCTGTTATCAAAATAAGGTTACCAAAACTTTGCAAATTCAACTGCAAAACTACCCAGCTTTAAGCGCTGCTGTGCCGCCTTAAACAATTAAAAAGCACTGCAGCGCCAACTTGGGAAAGTCTTGGGCGCCACTGTGCCGCCTTGCAAACATTTTTTATGCTGCAGCGGCGCCTTACTTTTAAATTTAGTGCCACGGCAGCGCAAGATTATAATCCCCAACATAAAAACTCTGCTAATCAATAATATTTCTATAAGAACTAAATTTAGAAGATAACTACAATAATTAAAAACTTAATATAATAAAAGATAAGGACAAAAAATAATAGAAACAATAAAAAAGAGGATAAGCAAAAGCAAGTTTATTACAAGAAAAGGAAAAGGCAGGCTCATTGGAATTGATCCCTTGTGTTGGGGGCACCTCTACGCTGATGAGCCAAAGACGTAGCAGGAGGAGAGGCCTAACGGTTGGCAGGGCAGGGATGCTTGGCAGGGCGCTGGATAGTAATCACTGGGCGCTCATGGGTGGGGATTGTATAACAGTTGTTGTCCAGGCGCTGGCGCACGTGAGCCAGGATCACCAGCATTTGGGCCCAGGCCAACTAGGAGTTGCGGGACATTGACAACCAGTTGCAAAGGGGAAGGCAGATTTGACTGACTGGCACCAATCAACCCCAGCCACCACAAGCAGAGAACACAGCACCTATGGTGAAGCAGTCCATCAACGCATCTTCCATGTAGGAATATGATAGGGGTAGGGGGACGCAGAGTTGGTAAGCCAGGGAGCAGTAATGCTCCAAGCAACAACCAGCGTACCTGGGCTGGCCAGGCTGGCAACTTTTGGGAGGATACCACATAAAGTGGCAAGTTGCAGCAGCCAAAGGAAGGTAAAGGGAAGAATTGCCAGTGGTAACTGGATTAGAGATACGCCTTGAATGTGGCAGAGAAGCGACGGTTGGTGTTGGCTTGGACAGGCAAGTCCAAGGTCTGGTGGAAGCTGGGATCTGCCACAAGCTCAAGAGCCCAAACCTGAGCCACCTCGTCAATATACTCATTGAAGATGGCAATGGTATGAGCATGTTGCGCGGAAATCTCACTGGGGGCCAAGGTAGCTGACTGCGGCCCTAGACGCACCTCAGCAGCTAAACAGGAGGCATTGTATTGGCTGTGGTATAACTCCCCTGCCCAAATTGGGGACATTGCATCTTTGTCAGAATTCAGAACCTGTACAAAGCTGTACATTGTCTCCTCACGGTGGCAGATCCCAAACTTGCTAAGAAGGTCAGGGTAGTCCACCACCACATTGTCAGAGTTACGGTGGGCGCAGAGCATTGCAGATGGGGTAGGGGGAGGTGCACCAGTGGAAGGAAGGCATTGAGGAAAGGGGTGCTGAGCACCAGAAGGATTGCCACTGGGTGGTACAACTGCTGACAGGAAGAGGCTCCTCAAACATGGAGTCCTCATCAGGGAAATCCCCAGCACTAGAGTTTGGCGCAGTACTACACTCAGAGGGCTGCTACAGTGGTTGCGCAGTCCTGTTTTCAAAACTGAGAGTCACTGGCCCAAAGTCAATTCAAGAAAGCAATACAAACTGAGCGCAGCATTTTTTGAAAAGTGCGCCACTCTGCTTTGTCCATTGAAGCCATCATTTTGTTGTAGGCTTGGCGCATGTTGGTGTTGGTGTTGTTGTTGGTGTTGGTTGATTTTATCTTGGAAAGAAAGAAAGTAGTATTTGGTCAAGTGGCGGGAGATATGTTGGAAATCTTGACCAAGCAATGATGCCAATTATGATGGAGCTCACATATTAGGATTACAGCAGCCAACTCCATAAATTAGCAGTATAAAATTAATGATGCCAATCATGACAGAGCTCACAGAATAGAATTACTGCAACCTCATTGTCATAAATTTATGACATACAATTTATATATATTCAATTGGCAGTAGATTTTGGATCATTACTGCAGAATACCCAATGACATGCGCTGCCGTGCCGTCTCTATCATACATAAAGCGCCACCACGCCACCTAAAAAAAGCTCCAGGCGCTGCAGCGCCGCCTTGCAAATATTTAGGATGCCATGGCGCCGCTTTACTTTTACATCAAGCGCCACCGCGGCGCTATTTTTGAATCCCAAAAATGTGTATCTAATTATTAATCATATTTCTAAGCACTAGTCTCAATAGGATAATCAAAAAATGATATTTTGGATCAGTAGTAGATTTATAATTGTAAAGACAAAATCCAACCCACTGAAAAGCAGCGCCGCGGCAAAAAAATATTTGCAAAGCAGCGCCGCAGAGCCTGGAGTTTTTAATAGTTGGCGCTGAGGCGCCTAAGCTTTAATTAAAATGATGCAGCTGTGTGTTCTTTGATTTTGTTTGTCTATACAATCATACTTTTATGTGATAAACCCAAGATTTTCCCTTTTTAATTGGGAATAAAGTATGGTATTAATTTAAGACTCCATATAATAAATCACTAAATTATAGCCACTTTTATAGTACTACCCCCTATAAAACAGCCATTCAAAAAACCATGTTTAATATGCTAGCCTTATTCCTTATCATAGTATGAACTTTGCTACTTGGGTTTCAATAACACAATGTTTTAATAGTGATTTTATTTAGTAATGAGGGTATTTCTGTTGTGCAAAATGTATTCATTACAAATTCCACTGGGTTTCATATCACCCAATAGCTTTGATGCGCACAATGGATAGGGGGAAATAAGAGGTAAGTACATATGACGCATAGGCTACGCTATAAAGAGCACACCAACAAAAATTGACTGTTTCCACTTTTACCAAAGTACAGTTCAGTGCCAAATCTCAATTAAATAAAAAATGTAAGAAGTCGTCTGAAACTTTGCATATGTGTATTTTTTGATCTCCTCTAAACAACTGGGTACTTTTCAACCCCAGCTGTATAAGCTAGTTTTAAAAATAAACAAGTTTTACTCTTTGGCCCGGTTGAGGTAGCTCTACCAGAAATTTGTTAATTTAATATAAAAAATGGTCAAAAACACTATATTTTTGAGCTACAGCATCTCAATTACGTCATCGTGAAAATGCCATTTCACTTGCAAGTTTTCAGTCAAAACTCAGTTTTGCATACTTGCACTACTAATAAATTTTTAATTTTTACATAATACAAAACATAATAATTTTGATGGTATATAATTCGAGAGTTTCTCTACAATTCCATGTAAAAATATTGGCTACTTTTATATTTAATACATTATCATTTTTCTCTTTAAAAATTGTCCCCAAATTTTAACTTTTCTGACGCAAATTCACTCTTAGATGCCTCCCAAGCCTACCACCAACGCTACCCCCAAGGCTCCCAAGAGCATGGCCGCTCCCTCTCAGGCAAGAAAGACCAAGGCTACCCTCTCCAAGCAGACTCCTAAAGAAAAAACGCCTGCCAAGACCCCCACACCTTCCCCTGAGCCCGAGGCTGATAGCTCCACCCCTCCCCACTCTCCCTTTGTCTACTCCCCCTCTGATCTTCAGGAGGAGCACATCCACTCCAATGATGAAGATGAGAATGAAAGAGTCTCCAAAAACAACTCTGGTGACCATGGTTTCACAGCCTCAGAGGAGGAGCCTATCCTAGAGTAGGACCTACATGCAGTTGCCAATATCTGCAACGTCAACAGGCAATTTATAGTTCCAGCTATTTTCCCTGACTCATTTCCCATTATGATCAAGAAGGGGGTGCTGGCTTTGTCAAGGACGGCTTCCTTTTCATATGCAATGACCAGAGAAAAAATATGGCAAACCATGACTACAAATGTGATAGTCCAGGCTGCCCGCGCAATTAACTACAACTGGGTTTACCCAAGTAAAGGAGCTCACCATTGAGCATGACTGTTTGGGCTCTGATATGATTTTCTACTGTCTTATGCGCTGGTACCTTTGCCAAGTCATTCCTATCAACAAGGACTTGACTTCAATTGATGTGGTAACTCATGCTCTCCTTTACCTGAATAAGGATCAGAGAGAGGAGGTTGGAGAAAAGATCAAACTCCAACAGTATGTGACTGATTGACGGTCAATTGATGCCAATATTGGCGTCAGCGCTAGAAGTATTGATGAGCTTGTACTTTTGGAAGTCCAGAAGACCACTATGCTCGGAAAGACCTTTCTGCTACACAACAATAGGCAAGGTTCACCAAACCGTATTTTGTGCTTTTCAACACAAGAGGATCTTGTACGCCTTCTAAAGTGTGATACCTGGTTTGCCAATAGGACTTTTGCCTCTTGTCCAAAGCTATTTTATCAGCTTTGGGCCATCCATGGTCAGGTCAATGAACATACCATCCCCTTTGTCTTCTTCTTTCTCCCTAATAAAAGGGAAGAGACTTACATTCACTCCTTGAATATACTCAAGCAAAAACTGGATGCCATCTTGCCTACGCTTGAAGAAGAGCCAACTGAGAAAAGGGACGCAAGAAAAAGAAGGTCAGCCCAGAGGCTACCCAAGAGCAACAGGTCATAACCAGAAAGGCGCCAGAGTCCCTTCCTTACCATACCACGTTGTTGGTTGACTTTTAGGCTGCACAGGCCAACGCTTTTATCAAGGTATTTAGGAGCAGGCCCCAAGGCTTCTTCTTTCACTACCGCCAGGCTCTGCGCAAGAACCTGATGAAAAACCCAGCCCTCAATAAGCTGGTATACAAAGATGGTACAAAGGAGGCCAGAAAGATATTCAATTGCTTTGCTGCTCTGGCCATGGTCGGAAAGGAAGAGGTTAACCTTTTTTACGACAAGCTTCTCAACAACAATTACATTTTTGGGAACCAGGAAGCATTTGCTCCTTTCATACAGTATTTTGAGCACCAGTGGGTAGGTGTATTCCAGGGACATTGCTGCATCCGCAAGGGCAGCAACTTGATTAATTGGAACTGCTATAAGCAGGTCAAAGCCGGTGTAACTAAGACCACCTCCTCACTTGAAGGTTGTCATAATCAATTTTCTCACCTGTTTAAGGCAAAAAAGCCTATGTTCAATGTGATAGTCAACAAGCTGAAGATTCAGCACACACACGGAGATCAGCTATACTCCCAGGGCATCAAAGGCAAAGATTTTGTAGCCAAGCATGCTGGCCAGCAGATCAAGTTTACAAGTGTTACCAAAGCAGTTTTGGCCCATTACACTAGAGAGGGCTGCCTTAATCATCTCAAAGACATTGCCACAGCCCTTGGATCTAATTTATAATCCACTTTTTTAAACAATAAACTTCTTTCTTTCAAATATTTGAATTTAACTTTATTACTAGTATATACATGTTTAATATAATGTTAAAATTTAATACAAAAATAGCACCGTTTTAGGATGTGTTGACTTTGGAGCTTTGCACAATATAGTTAGTATTAGCTGACCCCATATTTTTATTGCAGATTTGAAATTCTTGGATGATTTTGAGTCTAGTCAAATATTTTTTTATAGTTTTTGAAATGTTTTTTGGGCTTCTATCAATATTTTAAGTTATCTGGCGCAGTGTAGCCAGAAATTTGAGATAGATACAAGATGGCGTCTTTCTAGATGGCTTTTTTGAGATGGCGTTTTTGAGATGGTGTCTTTCTAGATGGCGTTTTTGGGCACATTTTTGAGATGGCGTCATTTGATATGGCATATTGCACCAAAAAAACCTAGTAGAAAATGGCCCCAAGACCTAATCTAAATACTTTAATAGGACCATTCCTCAATTCCCAAAAGGGTTTGCCAAAAATTCTACACAATCTACATGGACACCATTTGATATATTTCTAGTCATAAAGTGTTCACTATTTATCTCAATAATATTAGCATTATCTTATATTTCTACCTCTTCTTATATTATTTACTTATCATAATCATATTATTGACACAATGACACAATTAAATCTGCTAAAATGGGCAAGTTCCTTAGGTCAAAGCTTGTTTGGTAAAAGGTGCAGAAATTGAAAGTGGAACCCTCAAAAGTTCAAAAATTGAAACACTATTTAGGGTGCAAAAATAAAAATATCAAAGATTAAAGTGCAAAAATAAATTTTCTGAAAGCTAACTTTAAAGACAAAAAACATACAGTTTTAATATAAAGTTAAATCTTTTAAATCCTTATAAGACTAAAAAGAGCCCAAGGAGATTATTTCTGCAATAAAATTTATATTCTAGATAATAAAAAGATGTTTAAATTTGCTGTTTTTTAAATGAAATCATTTTTGGTTAAAAAGCAAAAATTACACTAGAATTTATCTGCAACTTTATTCAATCAAACATAGAATATGAGACTAAAAAACTGCTTTATAAACTATATATTTTTATAAAAGTATAATTTCATTTTCACCTTGTGTAAAGCTATAATAATACTTCAGTATAAGCAAAATAAAGGATTTTCCTACAAGATACAAACATATGATTTTGGTTATTTTAGTTTATTAGTGATATTATTTCAACAATAAATATTATAAAGGCTTACATGAAAATACTATAAAGTACATTGCTTGTTTATTAAAGCTATACTATACAATTTCTTACCTAATAAAAGATATAAGCTGATATCTTATTTATAATAAGTCATAATCTTCAAAATCTGTGAAGAGCCTGCCACTTTCATTTCATAAAAATGAGAACTTGAATATTTTTTATCTAAAAAAACTTTACTTCCACCAAAATATGATATAGATTGTGTAAAGTTGTATATCAAAGAAATATATTTTATAAATCTTATTTTGCTTTAACACATACAGTAAAAAAGATAAAATAGGATATAAGAAAGGATAAGAAAGGAGAGAAGAGAAGAACAAAAAAGAGGGAGAAAAAAAGGTTTTTTCTACTTGGTATCAGATTTTATATGATCCATCCTCTTGACAATGCAGAAATTTTTAAAAGTTTTTTGGCCACCAGCGCAGCCAGGGGCCAACAAAACTTAAAAAAATTGTGGATGAAGGGGAGGTGGAGAGGGAAAATTTAAAGACAAAAAACAAAGGGCTTATTGCACTTTAATTTAGGCACTTTTATTTCTGAACTTTGATTTGAGCACTTTTATTTCCCCCCTGAGATAACATAGGGAAACAGGCAACTGTGGTAAGTTTGACTTCCTGGTGATCAACTCCCTGGTACTTGACACTTTGTCGAGTACCAGGGAGTTGAGTGCCTCATATGTGAATCTATTAGTATTTTTGGCTTAACCAATTTTAAGCTAATTTTTACTAGTAATTTGAGGGTTTGAAACCAAAAACCAAGGTTAAATTTACTTGAACTCAACTCTGTTTAATAGTTCGGTTAGCTAAAATACCAATTTAAGGGGCAATTTATAAGTAATTTTACTAATAGAAATGAAAAACCCTGTGTTTGACACTCTAAAACAAAAAGTGACCAGTTCAACACTTTTTAAGCCAAATTTTAATTTTATTAATAGAATACATATGTGCTTATATAAAATTTGTTATTTACTATTATATTTTTATTATTAGTGTCCATAGTTGTTGTTTAAGCTCCCAAGCACCACTATACTGGATTTAGTGGCATAGACATTAATCAAATACCCCACTTGTTTTACATTATGTCATTCCTGGGTTTTTGGATTAAGTGGTGCCACATAAATTAAGCCCAATTTATTAAGAGATTTCATATGTAATTTATAAAAATCTGAAACTTGACATCTTCTTTGTTTGACTCTATCCACTTGACACCTGATCAGGTTTTGAATTTAACTAATCAAAGGCTCAGAATTAAGGTTAAATTAATATGTGACACACTATGAGCACCACTCAACACTCACCCACTTGACACTTTAACTTGGGGATTAGTACAGAGAGCTTCTTAACGTTTTAACCAACACTATGGTAAATAATTCACTCCCAGCTCCTCACAGCATACCTTAATCACTAATAAACACATTTCCACTCATTTACTTTTTTAACTTATGTTGTATTTTTTTTAATTTTTCAGCATATGAAACTGCCTTTCTTTTGGGTTAACTTTTGAACCCATTTTAAATTTAAGCAAGTTTTATATGTAAAAAACATAGTAAATTTGATGTTTCTGCTTGACTCTGGCATACTTGACAGTGAGAATTTAGCCTTTCCCAGCTGATCAACAGTGCCAAACTTGACACTTTACTATGTTTTGATTTTTCAACTCACAATAAAAAAATTCCACATAATTTTTTTTATTTTTTTGCAATTATAATCTACTACTTTTTCTGCTGCTCTCCATATAATTTTCATATATTTTTTGATTTTTAATTGTACTTTTACATTGATTTAGCACTAAGATGTTATGCTGAACCTAACATCTTTGATTCTTCATAATAAATTCACTTATTTTCTATCTTTTAACCTTTATATCTATACTTTGAGTTTCTATTTTGCTTCTATTTACTTTTTTATGTTTTTTTCCTGATAAATAAAACTTTATTTACATACTTTTCATTTAACTTTTAATTTGCTTTACCTCTGTGTTTCATATCTTTCACATTGTTTTATTTACAAAACTAAACTTTTCTTTAGACAAAATCAAACAAGAACAGCCAACAGCCTACCAAGCGCCAAGCCTCCAAGGGCTCCAAAGAAACTGCCTCCACTCCCAAGCATGCCAAGAAGCCTGCAAAGGCAAACTCTCCAACCCCATCTCCTCCCACTCCATCTCCTCCTACTCCCCCCTCTCTACCCTTATCTTCCACATCCTCTCCACCTTCCCCCAAAAATTCCTCCCCCAATAAATCTGATGGTGATCTTACCAACCACTCCTTTTATCACTCAGAGGCCAACTCCGAGCCCACCAAGGAGCACTGTACCAAGAAGTCAAAGGCTGCTAAGGAGCCCACCTCTTCTTCTGGTAAGGAAAAGAAGGCATCCAAGCAGGCCTCAAAGAACCCTCCCCCTCCTGATAGCTCTTCCCCCTCCCTCATCTGATCCCTAAGATGAGCCGGAGGAGTACTCCAAGAAGTTTAAAGCTTCTGGTCATGTGGCTTGGGATCCACTGGCCATCCACAATATCTGTAATGTGGATGGAGAGTTTAAAGTCCCCAAGTGCTTCCCCTGTTTTTTTCCCAATTATGTCTGTAAAGGGCAGCCCTGGCTACATAGCTGATAACTACATTTTTAATTGTAACTATCAAAAGTGCCGAACCAAGAGCAAGCAATTCTTCTGTGAGGATAAGACTTTCAGGGCCTGGCTAAACACTGAAGGCTGGGAGCAAGTAACTGCAGAGAAGGGGGAGCACTCTTGTGAGCCCCCTAATCATCTTATAACCCAGATGTTAAAATGGTACCTGGTCCAGGTGATCCCAACATCATCTCATCTCTGGGCATCTGATCTGGCTATTAAAGCCCTACAGCACTTAAAAACCAACAATCTCAAGTTGGTGCCAAATCAAGAGCAGTTGGTTAAGTTCATAAGCAATAAGCATATTGCCGCCAATCCCCCTCCCCCAAGGCTTCGGACGTCCTCTCAGAGCTTACGCTCACCCACAAGCTCAAGCAGCTTCTGAGTGGGGAGCGCTTCCTCCTCCATGATAACTGGCCCGCCACCAAAGACCGCATAATCTGCTACTCAACTCAGCAGAACCTGATGGAGTTGAAAAGGGCTTCAACCTGGCTAGTTGATGGTACCTTTTCCACTTGCCCCCGGATGTTCAAGCAGCTCTGGATGGTCCATGCCCAGATTGACATCCGGGTGATTCCACTTGCGTTCTTTCTTCCTCTTGGGGCCACCAAGACCATCTATACCTGTGTGTTCTCCATCCTCTGCCAAGCACTTTCCCTCCTTCCTGACAACAACAATTCCAAGAAGACCCCCACCTACACCTGCGCCAACCCTCCTGCCTCTGACAAAGACCAGGCCACCCTGGATTTGGAGAAAAAGATAAAGCTGAGAGCTCTTGGGCCTGCCATGTGCATTATGGACTTTGAGCCTGCTCAGTTCAATGCATTTGAGCAGCTGTTCAGTGGGGAGGTGCAGAGGTACCACTTCCACTACCGTCAAGCAGTTGCTCAGAATGTGCAGGCCCATGCTGAGCTAAGTAGGTTGAGCCAGAGGGATACTTCGGACACCTGCAAATTTGTGCTGGCACAATTTAGTGCCTTGGCTTTTTTAAAGCCAGAGCACACTGCGCAGGGGTTTGAGGTTCTCTCAAAGGATCTCTACATAGTTAAGCACTCAGAGTTTAAGCCTTTCCTTGAGTACTTAGAGCCCCAGTGGATTGGGAAGGTCGTCACACAGAGGCAAGACAAGGCCCATGCCAAGGCCAGATGGAATGTGTACAGGGCGGCAGTTAATGGTGAGCTCAAGACCACCTCAGCGCTAGAGGCTTATCATAAACACCTCAAGGCCAACTTTGGGCTCCACCTAAAATTCAATAAGTTTTTCTCCCTTCTTCAGCACAAGCAGGAGAAAACCATCTCCAAGCTGCGTGACTTGGCAAACCGCGTCCCCCCACCAAGCCCACAACCTGTTCCACCCAATTAACCAAGGCCATTAAAAATGTGGCCAATCATAAATACAAGGCCTCAGAGATCAAGCAGAAGCTTGAGCTCATTGCAAATGCCCTCCTAGAAGGGGCCAAAATTAAGAAGGGGAAGAATGGGGAGTAATAAACTTGCTGTCTTGCTTCTATGGTTTTAATTTTTACTTTTTAGTTTTGATCAATTAGTTTTTAGTTTTAATTTTTCTATTTTTGATTTAATTAGATAGCACTGATTATTTTATGTATACATGGTAAGGTTGAGATGAATATTTATAGTTGAAAGTGAATGAAATATCTTAATTTTTGTTAATTTCTTAATAAAACAAAAGATATTCACATTTATACTTATGTGAACTATATCAAAAAAATATTAATATTTCTTCATATTTTGCATAACTTCTATTTTTGTTGTTTTTGTTTATTTTTGTCTCATTGTAATTTTAATTTTTATGATAATCAAAAATATTTTTATAATGAAGAGTGTAAATTACATAGTAAAATGAGAAATAGTTGCTTATTTCTCATTATTCTCATTAGTTAATATACGCTTTTTATTGTAATTTTGATTTCTCTGGGGTCACTTTAGTATACCATTGCTGTAAGGCTTAATTTTTTATAATAAAAGTTTTCAGTACATCAAGATTTGTTAATTAAAAAAGTGTCAATTTCCAGTTGTCAATCAGGGAAAAGGCTGAATTCTCACTT
Organism: Entomophthora muscae; assembly: GCA_014839935.2. Taxonomy (NCBI): domain Eukaryota; kingdom Fungi; phylum Entomophthoromycota; class Entomophthoromycetes; order Entomophthorales; family Entomophthoraceae; genus Entomophthora; species Entomophthora muscae. Next base: position 169,769 of record QTSX02000745.1, on the reverse strand, counting down.
TACTATAGTGTCAACTACCAGGGAGTCAATCACCAGGGAGTCAAACTTACCACAGTTGCTGGGAAACATAGCACAGTATCACAATAATTTAATACTTTTTGAAAACACCTCCAAAACACACCAAGTTTTAAATATTGCAATAAAATAAAAACTTTCAAAAAACATTTATTTTTATTTAAATATAAATATCAGGTATTAAAGAATATATATGAGGAATTTCAAAAGCTTTTATTATTTAAAATTTTATAAGCTTAAAAAATTGTCATTAAACTTAAAAAGTCAATTTTCTATTTGCTCACTTTTGATTTGAGGAATTTAATAAAGTATAATGAAAAAGTGAATCTTTAGCACAAATTTAATATTAAGTGGACCTAGGTTTTTGGTACCCTTTTGGATTTTGATTTAATTACTTTTTGATTTCTGCACCCATTAAGAAACTATATGTAAATTTTTATATAAATTTATATGGGGTAAAATTTTATTTATTTTGAGTTAAAGGTCTTATAATAGTAATTTTTATTAAGATTTAAATAAAATCAATTAACAATTTTGCCTAAAGTTAAAAAAATTTAACTATTGATTTTGCTTTTTTACACGAGAAATTTTTTTTAATTCTTAAATTTTCTTAATTTTGATGTATCAAATACAGTGGTTTTAAAAGCTATGGCAACAAGCAAAAATACTTCAGATTTAAACAAAAAAATCAGATGTAAACAAAATTAAAAATAAACAAATTTACATCAATTTACAATAGATTTATTTATTTTTAATTTTGTTTAAATCTGATACATTTTTGTTTAAATCCAAAATATTTTTGCTTGTTGCCATAGCTTTTAAGACTATTGTATTAAATTGAAGATTTTTTTGCAGTTCAATTCTTACACTTTTAATTTTCTCCCATATATTCAAAGGATTAAAAAATCTATTTAAAAGCCAAATTAAATTAAGGTGTATTTTAAATTGCATTGATTTGGGTACTTTGAACTTTGTTTTTTGTTTTAGCTACAAATAAAAACATTCAAAAAAGTCAACTTTTTAAAAAAATTAAATTTATTGACATAAAAATTATTGAAAAAAAGTGTGGACATAAATAAATCAGTCAATTTGGAGATTTTGATCTCCACACTTCAACTTTAGGCACTTGCCCGCTAAAATAGAGATTTTTATATTTGGTTGTGTAGTGTGTGTCACAGCCATAGTTTTCCCAGGTGTGGCTCAGCTAAAGCGCTGCCACACATAAAACCTGGACAGAAGCCCTGCCTTCTTGTGGTAATTGTAGATTTAAATCTAACAATCAATTGCAAGTGGGTGGTAGTACAAGAAATTGGGTCTGAGTGGGGTGTAGATGCCCCACACCCAATTTTCCCTCCTTTGACATGCTGGTCATCAAATCCTGACCTCAAAAGAAGGTCAGCTAATAGCTTACAAACCCACCATTGGTGGTATCTGTAAGCTGTCTAAATATTGTGTACAAGGAGGCCACCTCATCTAGATGTACCCAAAGGCTTTAAGTAACAATTTTTTCCACCAAACTACCTTAGTAGTTTGATTTTTTCCCAAATGAAATATCTTGCCTCATGATTCACTTATTCTAATATTTCTCAATCAGATTTTTAATAACCAGATTACTAGATTCTGCCTTCTCACCTCTGTGAATTCCTAAGAATCTTCCTCCTTCTGAGGAAATGATCCCTGAAACCCGCAAAATTGAATTTGAACCTATCTATGCTGCTGATTCCTTGACTCTAAGTCAAATTAAGGTCTTCTTGTTATATCTGTGCATAATCTTCTGCTGAACCTTTTCTTAGTCACTCTTCACGGATTACCATTTCCAAGTAAATACACATCATCTCCTCCTCATTGGCAATGTCATCCTAATTTGGGTGTACATTCCCCATTTGATCAATTGCAACAAGCTCTCACTCTACTTCACCCTGACAGTGTGTAAGGGGAAATCCAAGTTATATTTCTTCATTTAGTTCAAAATTAACAATTGAACTTTGCTTCACCCAACTTTAAAAAAATGAGATGCATCTTTTGTCTTTGAAGTGTTTAGTTAGCTATGAACTATTTGATCTCCTTCTCCCGGCCTTTAAAAGACCATACATCCTAATTTCTCTCACAAGCTTAGGTTTGTCCTTAAGAAGACTTGAAGTTTAGCTGATCCCCAATAAGCAATTCGAGTATGGAGTTAACTTAAAATGTGTTTTCAGGCCCTAGCAAACATAAAGCTGTATCATTTTTTTCTTTTAGAAACATCTCAATTGAGTAGCTAGCTTTTAGCAGGATTACCTTTTTAGAAGTTGGAGGGTTGAAAAATCAAATCCACTCAACTTTCCACTTGATATCTATATTCACTGCTGGTGTGTTGGCTAGAATACCGAGCCCGTTTTTATCCAAGCCTTCAAAGATCTCACTCCGGTATATTTGGATTTCGGGCTGCAAGAAATCTGAGCACCTTTAACTCCGTTTTAGGTTCTGGTATGGGAGTTTATTTCTTTAATAAAAGGTTGGTTTGGAGCTGTGGAGTAGAGCTTAAAAATGAAGCAGCATGGTCAAATTAAAGTATATGCCCAGACAATTAACCATGCTTGGGGTGAAGGTTAGGTTTCATGCTGGTAATCAATGGCAACCCGCTTATGCAAGCTTTTGGTTAGGTTAGTCGTGGATTTTTAACTGGATTGGGGAGACACAGGAGCGGACTTCGTGGAACCCCTCGTTTTGAGAGGTGGTTTCCAATTCCGAGGTTAATTCTACCAAATCGAAATTGGGATTATTATTTAAATAAATCTGATAAATACCTGGAAAATTAAATGCAAATTAATGTAAATTGTTAATTGACTTAAAATACGATTGTGTTATCAACTGAATATGACATGTGCTTTTGCGGAAAGTAGGTTTAATTTACACAAGTTTTTAAGCCAGCTAGCTATGCAGAATCAAGTTGACAAGGGTTGCGTTCATGATTGGACTCTGAAAAATCACATGCTCATTTAAAAGGCGCATTTAAAAATATGGATTTACAACACCCAATGATTCTTCAACCACGGGCAAAGCAGCGTACTAGGGAGTCTTCTGGTTGAACACTGGATGCCAAGTCAAGTCATTGTGAGACTTGTACCGCTGAAATGGGTGCGGCTTTAATGCATAGTGGTGTGATCAATAAAGCTAACACTGTGGTCAGAAGTAAGATATGCTCTGGATATTGTGTTTCTTGTCAGTAGGGTTGAGCCACCGCATTTCGCGGTCTTCAACGAATTATGGCCCCAAGTTTCGAGGATATGAGTCCGAGCCTACAACGGAAGCACTCAAGGTCAGTCCTCTGGCAGCCAGTCCGTACGCGTATCCTTTCATGGGGCTGGTGACGGACTACAAGAAGCAATGTGGGGGATGTTTTGTAACTCACAAGGTGGTGGTTACAGCAGCACATTGTGTTGGAGATGAATTACAATATGTGCTGTCAAACTTCAATGTTATCTTGCATCGCTACCAGTTGACTGTCCCACTTGAGAACGACGGGGCTTTCAAGTTCAATGTCACACACACCTTCTTGCATCCCGGATATAATGCAAATATCGATGCAGCTGCCCCTCACGACGTGGCAGTAGTTGTTGTCAATAACAACCGGCGCGTCTTTGACGGTGTAGACTTGGATTTGATTGTGCGGATTGATCGAGGAAAGTACTCTGCCGTCAATGAGGGTGCGCGGCTGCTGGGGTGGGGAACTACATCTGATGAGCTGATTAGCGCCAACGGCACCAACACCAGTGCTAAGCCAACTGTGGTGATGAAGGAGATGAACTTGATTATTCGCCCCGCCGAAAGCTGTACCTATCGTGAATTCGAAAAGGGCTATAGTATATGCGCCCAAGGCCTCACGACAGATGAGATCCCTTGCAAGGGCGACTCCGGTGGCCCTCTCGTCCATCTTCCACAAGGATATGGCGACACTCGGTACACGTTTGTTGGTATAGTCTCCTTTGGTTCTACCAACTGCACTTTAAACACAGTTTTCGCGCGTGTCGCTGCATATAGCGATTTCATTATTAATTTAGTCAATCGCTTCTCCCCCGAAAGCCCTGTCGCCTCCACTACACCTGCACCCCCACCTAATGCAAAACGCCACCGATCCAAGGCATACGGACAAAACAAGATTGCTCTGGCGAGGCCTAGTCCATACACAACGCCAAGGCCACCCCGGACTTTGACGGCTCAGCCCCTAGCCAAGGCCGGATCAAAGATTGGCTACAGGGGACCTTCCAAAACTACGCCAGGAATCCTAAACAACGGTCCTTCCAACGCAAACCCCACTGTGCATACACTGGCAGTCACTACAGCGATAGGACAAAGGCCCATTACTGTCACTTATACCACGCCTCCAAAGGAAACAGATGTGAGCTATCTGGACAGGCGAATGACCAACATCCTTCTCAACTTACAAAAGAAGGAACCCCTACCTGCCAACTACCGAGCATATGTACTGAACAGAGCCTTCCCTGCCCTAGACGATCTCACTGTCGAGTACTACCGTCCAAAATACTCTGCTCCTAAACCTATACCTACCTTTGTCTACCCCTCCCAAGTTCAAGCTCCCACAATTTTGAAGATGGATCTACAATAACATACTTCCAGGAAACATCAATAGTTTTTCCAAGTCAAATAAATCACTACTAATTCACATTGGACTTTTCTTTGTCAGAATTTTTTGGATTCATTAAGCTTTCAATACCACAATTAAGGCTTATACTATTGTGATGATTTTCTTGAGCTCCAATCAATAAATACAATATAAAATTATTACAGTAAACCCTTGTCCACGGTATCATTTAATTACACTAAATTCCCATTTTGTATCTGTCAAAACAGCAGGCTCGACTTGCCAACAAGGTTCTGAGTAAGCAGGTTCGTGACCCGCAATCCGATTACCCAGTCACTCAAAGCCAGACTAGGAAGTCAACTCGAATTACCAAATCCAACAACATGAACAAATGATGATCCCTTACGGTGGATACCTTGTTTTGGCGCTTGACTCATTACCAGGATCAGGCCATCCCCTTCATCATCCCACTGTGTGATCAATGCTATTATGTTCCTGTTATACATGATTCACAATGACTATATAATACTTATCTCCCAATAAAGATTATTATCTAGTTTCCAAATATTTTTCCCCTTGTAACTCTTCTAAAACAGCACAGTTATGACATATAAGGAGAACCCCCAAGCTGAGCCCCACTCTTTTGAGATGCTGGGAGAAAAATCTGGACCAGGGCTAGGGCAGATCATTCCAGAGCAGAATATGATTGGACCTTCTTTTAGATGGCAAAATTGAATAAAAACTTCTTGAATTCCCTAGCCTTGGGGAAGCTAATTTTATTTAAAAACTAGGTTGTTGCCTCATCCACAGACAGAAATAGGTAGGACACGCCATTTCAAAAACAGCCCTTTGATTTACGCCATCTCAAATTTAATTTGAGATTGCGTTTTTTGTGTTATTGATTTTGAATCACAAAAAATTAAAATAAACAATAAAATAGTTAAAATTTACATATACTCTTATAATGTGGCATCTCAAATTTACGCCATCTTGATTCCATCACTTTGAGTCAGATTAAATAAATCTTATTTCACTAATTTTATTTACATATGAAATCACTTAGTGTGGGGTATGTTTATGCCATCTTGACTTTACCTCATTTCAAATCACGCTATTCATCTTTAACTAAAATAAGCTTATACCCAAACTAAAATAAATCCTGTTGCATAGTGCCAGAAGATGTTCCTATAGTATTAATCCAAGACACTTATACTAAGAACAACCTAAAAAGATGCCGCTATGATAATCCTTCTAGTGATTATCATTGCTGGGTAAAAAAACCAGTTTTGTTATATTTAATTTATAACTTTATAATATATGGATATGTTGATAAGGGTTCTCTTAATAAAATATTTTAATAGTGATTTTAATATGGAAGAGGGTGATTACGCCATTTCAATTTATGTCACTTCAAATTCCACCAAGTTTCATATCATCCAATTGATTCAATGCGTACAATGGATAGGGGAAATTACATATGACGCCAGGCTACGCTATATTGATTCCCCCACCGCAATTCTTGCTTTCCACTTTTTAAAAGTACATTTTCACATAAAAACCATATTAATAATGTAAGAAATTAACTGAAACTTTGCAAATATATATTTTTTGGCCTCCTCTAAACAACTGGGTACTTTTGAACCCCAGTTGTATAAGCTAGTTTTTGAAAAATTCAAGTTTTACTCTTTGGCCCAGTTGAGGTAGCTCCACCAGGAATTTGTTAATTTAATATAAAAAATGATCAAAAACACTATGTTTTTGAGCTACGCCACCTCAATTACGTCACTTCAAAAACGCCATTTCAAAAGCAAGTTTTCAGTCAAAACTCAAAGTTTTGCATACCTGTGTTACTAATAAAAATTTCATTTTTACCAAAAAAACTTTGAAATTTCGGTAGTATATATTTTAAGACTTTCTCTACAATTCCATGTAAAAAAAGTTACTACTTTTATATTAAAAAAAATTCTCATTTTTCTCTTTAAAAATAACCCCCAAATTTCTCATATTTTGATACTAATTTATTTTTAGATGCCTCCTGAGCCTACCACCAAAGCTGCACCCAAGGCCTCCAAGTCCAAGATCCCTCCTCCCAAGGCCTAGAAGGCCAAGACTACCCCAAAGAAGCAGCCTTCTAAAGCCAAGCTCCCCCAAGACCCCAACTCCATCACCTGAATCAGAGGGAAACAGTCCTAACCCTCCCCACTCTCCATTTGTGTACTCCCCCTCAGACCCCCAAGAGAAGTTATTCAACTTCAATTGCCACTCTTATCCTACCTCAGAGCCTGAAGAGGAAGAGGAGCCTGAGCCTGGTACTCCTTCAAATGACCAAATTGAGCTCGAGAATCTAAATACCATACACAATATATACAATTGAAATGTCATTTTTGCTATTCCCACAACATACCCAGCCAGCTACCCCATCGTGACTAAGAAAGGGGGTGCTTTCTTTGTCTAAAAGGGGTACAGCTTCAGCTGTAATGACAAGAAAAAACCCATCTGCCAAAATCACTATAAATGTGATAATGTTGGGTGCCCAGCAAGGCTTACCACTTATGGGTTCACTAGATTTAAAGCCCTAACTGTCAACCATGACTGCGCTGAGCCTTTTGGCCCACTTTATCAACTTATCTGCTGTTTCTTTGCCAGGTGATCCCAACCACCAAGGATCAAACTGCCACTAAGGTGGTCATTGATGCCCTCCTAAATTTAAATGATACCCAACTTGCCACTGTTGGTAGCGCCTCAAAATTGCAGAGATATCTCACTGATCAGAGATATGCTCTGAGCACTGAAGGCGTCAGTGCAAGCTCCATTGACCAATTGATCCTTATTGAGGAACAAATATTATCCTACCACAAGGAGAGATTTCTTCTTCACAATGATGGTCAACATGCCCCCAAGTGTATTATCTGCTTTGCCACAAGCCAGGATCTGTGCAACCTGCTGAAATGCAACTCCTGGCTTGCAGATGGCACTTTCTCAACCTGCCCAAAGCTCTTCAGCCAGCTTTGGAATATCCATGGGCAGGTTGGTAATCTAGTTCTTCCCCTGGTCTTCTTTTTCCTTCCCAACAAGAAGCAGGAAACATATGTCTGTGCTCTCACAATTTTGAAGGCCAAATTGGATGAAATCATCTTCACATTAGGAGAGGAGCCCAAGAAGACCAGAGGGCATAAGAAGAAGGCCCAGTCCCAGGAAGAGGAAGACACCCCAACCAGGAAGCAGTCAGAAAGCCTTCCTTCTCACAAATATCTGGTAGTGGATTTTGAACAGGCTCAGGCAAATGCCTTCATTAGAGTCTTCAAGAGCTCCCCTCAGGGATGCTACTTCCACTTCTGGCAGGCACTCTGCCACCGCCTCCAAAAGTGCTCTGAACTTCATGAGCTGGTCAACTCTGAAGGCACTAAAGAAGCCAAGGACATTTTTAATTGCTTTGCTACCCTTGCCCTTGTGATAAAGGAAGAGACAAATGCCTTTTATGACGCCCTCCTCTGCCATACTTATATCCTTGCCAACCAGGTTGCCTTTGCACCTTTTATCAAGTATTTTAAAATCAATGGGTTGGAGTGTTTCAAGGAGCACACTGCATCAGAAAGGGCGGTGACTCAATCACCTGGAACTGCTATAAGCAGGTCAAAGGCAGGTTAATCAAGACCATCTCTTCCCTTGAAGGGTGTCATAGCCAGTTTGCTACAAGGGTCAGGGTTCATAAGCCCGGATTTAATAAGATAATGGTGCACTTAAAAACCCAGCAGGCCATCTCTGCCCGCCTCTTTAAGACTGGTATGAAGAACAAGGGTGATCCCCCTAAGCAGACTAAGGCTGTAAAGAAATATACAGAAATCAGCAAGGTGGTCCTTGCCTACTATCCTAAGGATAGAAAGCTTGAGCATCTCCAAGCTATCTCAGTTGCTCTTACTACCAATGTTTGAGCCATTTTCCAATAAGCACTACTCTATCTTCTCTCTTATTTCCTTTACTTTTATCATTATTTTAGTTTTATTTAGTATTTGGTACAATTCTATGCTTATTTTAAAGTATAGTTTATAGTTAAAATATATGAAAATAGTTGTTTTGGGGTATATTTTAACTTTTGGGATTTACACAACTATGTTACTACTAATCAACCCCATTTTTTATTGCAGATTTGAAATTTTGAGGCTTTTTTAAGCCTAGAAATGTTTTTGAATCTTATTTTTTGAGAATTTTTTGGGTTATTTTTGGAGTTCAAAAAGTCTAAAAATTTATAACTTGTTTTTCTTAGTTGCAATGCTGTAAATCAAAATGGCGTTTTTACTATAAAATTGAGATAGCATAAATCAAGATGGCATAAATCAAAGTGCCATTTTTGAAATGGAGTGTCCTACCCAGAAATAAGGGTAAATTTAATGTATTTATTCAATAGCATTTTTTAATTTTTTTGTCTGTGATTACATATCATATGTTTAATTAAATTTTATTATATATAATTGCATATTCCAAATATAAATATAAATATAAAAATTAGAAATATAATAATTGGTATACAAATATTCAGTTTAGAAAAAAACAAAATAATAAAATAATATATATAGTACTTGATTTATAAAATCTATCAAAATATCAAGCTGATCTGTAGCTTTAAAATAAGCTAACAAGCATTATTATTGGCTTAGTATTTGCATATATACAATATTTTTAGTTTTTTGGCATGTATTCACTAAAAACTGCAATGAATTATATTGATTCTGGACCTTTGATTATGATGCAAGCTCAATTCCCACCCTTGAACTGTATCCCAACATCTAGAGATATCATATCTTGTTTCATTATGATCAGAATTTTCTGAAATTTTTATAAAAATTGTTTTATTGAATAAAATATTACTACTTCTTGCTTACTCTGCTCACATCTTAATTGGGATGATGCACTGGCACACAAGGTTAACTCTTAAGCAATCTACATCTGCTTAGATCAGGTGATACATCTGAGTGGCTTTTTCTATTATTGAAATTTAAAATCAATAAATATTTGTCTGCTAGTCAAACATTTTGTCAAGGAGATAAGTTTATTATCCAGAATAAAAAACACAGATGTTGCAAACAAGATTCCATCCTTGCCTGCTAATGTATCTTACAATACACAGAGGGTGCTTGTTATGTTGCCCCATGACATGTTTAACGGCATGGATCAATCTAATAGCAATGTCAAATGGTGGGCACTATCTCCTAATTAGGAGTACTACTGATTTGGCACACTGATCACCACATAAGTTATTCCACAGTCCCAAACCTTATATGGAACCTGCCACTGTATCATCCCCTTGTGGCCTTGTGACTTTCCCCATATAGTATATTAGTCACAATAACAACCAATAAACATAATCTTATTCTTATTCTTGCCCTTTATATTGGACTGTTGTCTTCTCCAATCAAATACTGAACTATCAGTGGTTCAGTTGCAACACAGAAAAAACCTTGAGCGGACTCCAAATTCCCACTACTAAGATAAAGGCATACATGAATTTTAACCATACTAATGATTATAAGTGGGTGAAAACTCAGCCAATCCCAATTACAAAAAAAGAGAAGGCATGCAGACCTCAAATCTTATGGGAACACACATCTCCCGACCACTTTTTAAGATATGGTTTTGTTTTACAACCTGTTGATATAAACAAAAATAGTTCAGTTCAGAAAAAATTGGTTCAGTCTTATACCAGATTTCAACTTTTTTGATAGTGGTAAGTATATACTTCTGAGAAAGACAATAATAAAATATAATGGGGAAAATTAAGAAGATAATGATACTTTATTGGATATGAGTTTAGAATATTATATAATATCATGAGAAACTATATACTGTTCATGTATGTCATGTACGTCATGGTGGTCATGAGGCTTGTTTAAGTAGTGTTCTGCTTAGGACTCAAAAGGGTTGATCCCCATAATAGATGGACAATTGACAGGAGTATCACCAAATAAATGATTAGTTGGGGAATCATTCAGGGAATTACTCGGGAATTACTTCCCCAAGAGGGAGTAATTGAAGGTGTTGAAACAAAATAAATAAGAGTATATTCCACAGGAAATGTTCACCAATTGGAAAAAATGTCCAGAAACAACAAAATATATAAACCAATAACAAATAGATAATTGTTTAACAACAAATATGACAAGCACTAGAAAAAATGTATTTCAGTTGCAAACAAAGCTACTATGTTTACTATGGTTTTGAGAACAGATTGAACTCAGTAACTGAAGTTAAAACTTGATCCAACAACAAAACCTTATAGCAACTAAAAAAGACAACAAAAATATTGAATATAAAAACTAATCAATGGTTTATAACAGTGTTACTCTTTCATCCTAACCAAGAATTAAAATATAGAGCAAGAAATGGTTATAAATACTCTGAGTGTCTGTTTTTGGATAAAAGCTATCAAATAAATCAAACTTATCAATACATGCGGTTAAAGTTTCATAATTACAACCAAAAATTAATTATTATAGAAATTTTAAACCAAAATTTGAAATAAAATGTAGTGACTACAAGCTTTCATGCTACTATATATGAACAGATAAAATTAAAATAAATAAATCATATAGATAGACTGATTTAATTTTATTTTATTTTTATACCAAAATGGACACTGTGGGGTTCCTGTTCACTAGTCCTCATTGTGTATCCTGGTTCAAAGCCAGGGACCAGTTAGAAGGAGATGACATTCCCTAGTTGGGACATGTGGCTAGGTTAGAGTTTGTACTTGGCTTGTATTACAGCAAATTCTTCTAATACTTTTCCTAATACTAGGCAAGCATCCCCTCCATGTAATTGAACCTCAGCTGGGGATAGATCCTCTGTAGGCTGATACCAATCTTCCAAGAGTCTTGTGAACTCAAACCCAATGCATTCCCTCCTTCTATATGTCATCTCAAGGTCTCTAGTCAACCTTTCCCACTCCTCCTGGGAAGTCTTACTAGTAGTAAGCCTTTGACAGCTTTGGCAATAGGTATCCTCCTCCCCTTGACTAGAGTAGAATATGTTTATCAATTCACTCATAGAGATTAATGTACCATTCATAAATATGTGTAGGGGTCAAAATGGGAGTTTATTTGCTTCAGAAGGAAGATCTACTTTGAAACCTTCTGATATATGACCTGGATGGGATGAGAAACAATAGGGATTTGCTAATACTTGGAGTCATCCAACAATTTCTTGGATATCTTGTGTTTAGTCTTGGGCTCCTGCTCTTTAGTCTTGGGCTCCTTCTCCTTAATCTTAGGCTCCTGCTTCTTTATTCTTATCCTCAGCTCCTTGTCCTATCCTTGTGGCCTTGGTATTCCACTTTGTCTAATCCTAGAAAAGCCTCAAACTAAACCCCCTTTTATATATCCTTGTTTCAGTCCATGTTTCTTCTCAGATCTTAGATTTTACAGGCTTAAACTATCCAGTTTCTTCTCTACAATATATTAAACTTCTTTACTTACTTCGTCCAATGAAAACCCTGGTTTTTCTGTTCATTCCCTCATTTTTCAGGCTTAAACTCTTCAGTTAAAGCCTTCAAAACACTGATTAAACAGGCTTTGACCTGCAGCCAATCCAACACTTGGATTCAACAGTTTTGCCAAAATGTTCACCCAAATGACTCCCTCTTGACCATGGTTCAAACCTGTTGCTGTCTTGCTCTGGATAAACACTTGCTCCATGTTTTGAACAGTTTTGCAGTAATTCCTGTCACATTTCTCTGGGCAAACTTGAGTACTTCCAACTATGTTTTAATTAAGGCATTTTCAAACCTTGATTTCTTCAATGGTTCTCTGTATTTCCTTGTGGTTTCTTCCCTTCTTAACAGCTCAAAACTTCCTGGCGCTTGCTTCTCACTCCTTTTGAGGGTTTCAGCAAATTTCAGCATTTGCCCTCAAAGTTTCTCCATGCTGTTTCTGTCTGCTCTGGCTCCTTCTGACTCAATCAACTTCTCATAAATTAACAGTTTATCCTCTTATAACTGTTTCTTTCTTTTCTTCTTATGTGTTAATTCTCTTTTTTAATCTTTCTTAATTATTTTTTTATTATTTTTCTTATATCTCTCTTTAATTGTTTTCTTTTTTTACTTTTTTTATCTTCTATCTTTAACTTCCCAAGTCTTTTCTTCTCAACTCCTAGTCTTCTTTTAATCATATTTCATCATTTATTCTGCTCCTTCTTCAGCCTATGCTATTCCTTCTCTGTCATCCTCCAGTCCTTCTGCAAGTCCTTCCAAATCATCTTTCAGTCCTTCTCTGTCTGAAACACTAAGGTTATGTTCTTCTCTGTATGAACCACCAAGTTTCTGTCTTTCTCTGTAGTCCCCATTACTAACACCTCAGACTCAGTCAATAAGTCCCCACAAGTGAGTTAGCATTTGACTAGGCCCCCATTAGTGACCACCACTTTAGGCTATTAACCACAGACAATCCTCATGTCTGTGCAGTTGTTTTTACTCACTCAAATGGTTAGTTTGAGATTTCAGTTGCAAAGTAACCAACTTTACTTCCCAGAGACCTATTCATTACCAAGTTCTGAAGCTGCTTCCCTAAGCAGCTACCTTGATAACGTCCCTGGGCATATACATGCCTCTTTAGTGGCTTCAAGACCTTCTCAAAGCTTCCAAGAAGATACAGACAGGGAAACCTTATCCCTCCACTAGGTAAAGTTTTCCACCTGCAGACCTCTTACAAGTAGCCAAAGAATCTCAGAGCAACCTTAGCCTATCTTTCTCTAGCAGCCATAAGTTACCTACTAGGTTGGAGGACCCTTCTCTTCTAGTAGCCATAAGTTACCTACTAGGTTGGAGCACCCTTCTCTTCTAGTAGCCATAAGTTACCTACTAAGTTGGTGCATCATCCTTTCTTAGTAGCCATAAGTTACCTACTGGGTTGGGATTTCATCCTCTCCTAGTAGCCACCAGTTACCTACTACACTAGGACACCCTCCAGCTCCAGTAGCCATCAGTTACCTACTAAACTGGGATGCCATCTTTTCTTCCCAAACATTTACCTGGCTTAGGCTACTATCCTTCTCAAACTTCAAGCATTGAGTCTTTATTGTAGCCAAATCAGCTCTTGCTTGAAATGGCCTCCATGTGGATCATCACAGACACATTGCAACAGCAGAGCTATTGGAGCACACCACTCTCATGGTCATCCTATGGGTCAAAGAAAAGAGTTACTGTAGTCCAGGAGATGGACAGTGAGTTTTGTTCTGAATTAGGTGGTGAAACCCAAAATACACAAACACAGCAACAAAATCTGGGCACCCAGACTGGAAGAGCGGCTAGTATTAACCCCAGAACTCCCAGGCTGTCCAGGAAAGCCACCAGTGGAACAATCACCAGAACGGTGAATGACATCATCACTAAGAGAGTGTCCTTGGTCTAAAACCCTTTGTGCTGTCAAGATGATATTCTCACTAGTCTTATATAGAGTTTAAAGCCTATTCTGGATAGCATATATGAGCCTTATGTGTGTGATAGTGAAGGACAAGACATCAACATAGAGCCACAGTATTATTGAACTGTGAAGGGATAGAAGGTGCTCAAAAATATTGCTGCATTCTACAGCCAGGTGTATATGTGGTTTGTTTTGGCAGAAACCAATGAGTTGTTGCATACCACCAAAAAAACACAAGAATGATGTGATCCCAGACTCCAAATGTGAAGCCCTCATCAATTTCATCACAGACACTTATTACTACAAGAAGGCTGTGGCAACTGTCAGTATATCAGAAAAATCAGCTTATAGACTGTATAGTACTTACCTAAAAACCATCAAAGTTCTCCTTATGGAGAAATCCAAGCACAAGTTGAACATCCTAAATAAAGAGCACATCTGGGAAATCAAGCAGTAGATTATCCAAAATTGCCATCTCTATCTGGAAAATATACAAGCCATGGTCAAATATGTTCTTGTTATAGAGACATCAATTACATTCTATTATTGTGTGGTTAGAGGATTGAGGGTTTCTTGAAAAAACTTTGGGTATATCCATACAATAGGAATATCCCAATGAAAATCAAGCCCATCATAAATACACTGAGATGTATACAACTCTAAAGTACAAGAGCACAGTGAAATTTTACTATATCAATGAACTGTCTTTTGTGTCCTCCATGCACAATACATACAGCTATGTGCCTAAAGGTGTCAAGGATGATGTATACTAGTGTGTGTCTGTTTGTGCATGGCCTATTCTATTGTAGCTCTTCTTGGTCCCCTTGGTATTGAACTGTATCAGATAATCAAGGGTTCCTACAATAGCAGGACCTTCATTGTGCTTCTCTAATTGGTTCAGGAGCACCTCAGGATCACTAGCTTGGGGTTTAACAATATTATTGTGCTGGATAATGTTGAGCCCCACAAAGTGGTACATATTCTCAATGAATTCCCAATAAATGGGACAGGCATAGAAATTGACTAGCAGCAATTGGCTACAGGGCCTATGTGCCTCTTATTTATATCCACCTATTCCCCATTCTTGGATTCAATTGAGGAGGTATTTGGGTGGCTCAAGCAAGTTTTCAAGCAAGGCAACCCAACTGGACCCAGGGCCTTATTTGATTTGCTGCAAGTTGGGGTTCTTACCCTTCTAGCAGAGACTGTGGATAATTTATATGCCCATTATGATTTTTTGTCACTGTATGTCTTTCTAAGCAGCCAATCAATTAAATATGTGACATATTGTTTTTATTTTAATATTTAATATTTTTTAGCAGTAAATTTATAGAAACATATTTTTTATAATACCACATAATATACCATCAGTTATAATAAAAAATTAGCAAAGGAAAGAAAAATTTATTGACTGAAATCTTAAGTTTTAACTCATATTTATTAGGTTTAAGATAATGGTCTGGAAATATATTTAATTTCAAAAAATAATATGTATTATTATTATGATATTTAAATAAGATGTCTGAGATTTATTGGAGGCTTGATAGGTGGAACTCTAGGATTTGCTTTTTAATTAAAGTGTATATTTCTATGGCTAGGATGTAGGTTAACATGGCTCCTTGATTAGATAACTTGTGGAAGCTTGAATACAGCAATACTATGATACAATTGGACACAAGGATCTTTTCAGATAGAGCTAAAATTCCATATATGGCTGTGTTGAGCAACTTGAGTTATTGCTGGTATGTTCAAAGCTACAGATAGATGTTAGCCTTGCCAATGTACTCTACCTAATCCTATGCAAGAGCACTACATACTGCAATAGAATAAAACCTTGAAGATAATTACGTTTAATGGGACTGGAGTACAATCTAGCCAGCAGCTGCAATCTATCCAGATGTAACTAAGATCTTGTTCTTATACTTTCAGGTGTCTGTATCAATATATACTGCAACAACCCTTGTTCTTGTCCTTTCAGACAGTTCTCAGCGGCTACCTTTGCAATAGGACCATATTTGCTGGCTGCATCTATCCTGATTGGTTGTCCTTGGCATGTGTGCTGCTACTGGCCTTATTAAGGCGTACATGGCACTTCAGCTACAGCCTGCACTCTCCTTGAGCTAGCCTACTGGCAGTTATCAATTGGCTGTATCCTTACATGCCTGTTAGTGCACTAGAAAACTATGATGTATTTGGTTGACACTTATAAATGGTCCTTAATCTGTCCTCCTACATTGGAAGGTAGAATTCTGGTATTCCTGTTTTCCATTTATAAGGCTTAATCAGTGATCCTTTTCTGGCTGGCAAGCCTTCTGCTTATTAATATAACGGTTTGAATTAGGGATTATACACTGTATAATAGCTGACTTGATCCAATGTGAACCCATGGATTATCTGCCATATCAAGCTGACCCAAACCAATAAGGAACCAATTATACGCCATGTTATACTGATCCAAACTTGGTGTTTTCTAGCCATTTGCACATCACTTGTTTGATATACTCATATACACCCTTCAGGCTGGGTGGTACTGAGTTGATACAACGTTCAGAGGATGGAATGAGAAATATACAACTGATGATTTCAAGATTACACGCCGTGTAATCAATGATAATCCCTTATTGACTAAAGATTATATGGCATATAACCATTATATCATTTATAATAAACCATCAATATATGGCGTATAATCACTACACATAGTATAATGATAATCTAGTAATAATACAGAGTATAATTGTTACATCTTTTATAATAAACTAACAATCACAGCACATAACTGACATATCAATTATAATAGACTAATGATTATACAGCGTATAATCACTACACTTAATTAAATGATAACCCAGTGATAATAAAGTGTGTAACTGATAAATATCTGCATGCAATGATTAGCCTGATCATTTGTGGTCAATCAGCCTAATCTCACAAGCTGCAAGGATGGCTGCATCTTGGATAAAATGTTCAATTGAGCTGTAACCATATCAATCTTCTTTCTGTCTTTATATTGACATATTTTGTCCAGTTTAATTTTAATGTCAAGTGTGTTACAAAAAACTGCTTTAATCCCCATCATTATAAAAAGACCTAGATAAAAAATTAAGTGAAGTCTCTACCCTGTAAACAGGGCTAACAACTCACAAATTTATTATATAGGGTACATTTTTTGGGAGGTTGTTGTGAAGATTTTTTGGTAAGTAGTATTTTGTGACAGAAATTGACGGATAGTAAGAAGAGGTCTCCAGTTGGTGGGTAATAACTATCCAAATCCACATGGAGTTGATTATTAACCACCACCAAAGCTTCAAATACTGTTTGGTAAAATTTCCAAAAGAAACACTGGGGTTTAACAAAATAATTAAACCCAACCAAAGGAGTCACATAAATGTAGCATGTGAAAGAATTAAAGTGTCTTCAGCATAGAACTCTGGACATTCAGAATACATAATTGTCTCAGCTTTAGATTCAGCAGGAAATACACCAAGATTTAAAGACATTGGAGTAATGTTAGGGGGTGCCAACAACAAAGTACCCAAGGCAGGGCCCATCTTCCAGTGATAATTTGACTCAAGATCAAGTTATATGTGATGTAGCAGAGTAAACCAACTACTGGATGCATTTTCAAAATAAAGTTAGATCAGGAGTTTATTTGGTTTATTGATTAATTTAGGGAGGACTCAACTCTTAAAAGTCAAACAGTAAAATTTTTCCAATATGTACCAAATTTTGACTTAGCAATACCACCTGGATACATGGCTCCTATGCTGTCTGTATTATCTAAAGAGTACCTTGTCCAGTACACAAAAAACCCTTGACTGATTAATTTCTGTCAATCATTCTGATAAATGAAGTTGTATCAAGTGACTCTCAGATCACATCTATTTATCAGTGTCAAATTGCATGGGGTGATCAAATCACATTGACAAACTGAGGCGGCAGTAACCCATTTCCAATCAATGGTATGATTTAAATCTGTCAATTTAGTCAAATTAGTTAATTGTTTGCCAAACTTCTGGGCTTTGCAATTAAGACGGATAATACCAGGCATTATGGAAACTATTATGACATATATTTTTCTAATTGGTGAACTAGGAGGCCCTAAATTCTCCAAAGATGCCCACAACACAGGCACAACTACAAATGAACTAGGGGTAATTTCACTTAATTTTTTTGAAATAATCTAGGAGATGTGATATTGTGTACTTGGGCGGGAAACAAAACCTGATCTCTTCTTGTTCTCTCTCTATTTCTGGTATGTTGTGATGTTGCATGATATTGATGAATTCCCAGACAAGAAGGATAAAGGGTTTGCTGAAGTTGAGGGGCATAACATATTAGTTGAATTGTATCTTTAGGAACACAGCTAGAGCTGCATACACCATTTGGTGTCTTCTGTTATTGGTTAGATTTTGGTAAGTTTATTTTTATTTATAGGGTAAGTTTTAATTAATTTTCCTAACATTTCAGATTGGATGGTTAAAGTCAGAATCAGCTGACGCCTAATATGGGGGACATAGTTGCTGTAGAAGGTCTTGGTTACATGTGGTTTTAGGAATTGTTGTAGTACGCTCTTGTGCCCATCTTAATAAAAAAAGTTAGCATTATCTTTTTATTTATTTAATATTTTATTTTCTTACTTCCTTCTATATCCTCACCTGTTGCTTCCTTGACAGTGGCTGCTTTACACATATTCTCATTTGTAGGTTGCTGTTCATCTTGTGTTGGTTTCTGTTTTTTACTTTTTAATTGCTTGAACATCTCTGGATCCTTTGCCCATGCCTACCTGGTTGCCAACCTTTGTGACTTGAACTGCAGGTCTGCAAGCACATCTTTCTGAATATTAAGGAGCCTGGCTGTGAGTTTTTGTTGTACTAGATATCTTACTTTTTTAACACTTTCACAGTAAGTTTGTTTAATCTTTCTCCTTCTAGGACCATCTTCTTAAGCTTTTCCTTCATCTTTTGAATAATCTCCTTAATTTTGGTCACTGCTGCATCCATTTCTCTGATCAATTCTTCCAATTATGCCCTATTTTTTATTCCCCATCACCTTTTATAACAATAAAAACAGCCCCAAGATACCTATATGATTTTTAAGTTTTTAACATACAATATATATAAAATAAATGCAAGTATGCAATTTTTATTAAATTTAAGTAAATAATATTAAAATTGTATTGATATTCTACATAGTGTCTGTATATTTCATATCAATCCAGGTTCTCTCAAGATTGTATGTTTTGTCCCAGTACAACATATTTTTTATTTTAGTGCTTGACTATGTATTGGAACAATGATTTATTGAAAATGTGACTCAAATTCAGGGGCTATATGACATCATAATGTTTTTGCATTAATTTTAATCCTGGTACTCTAAATTACATGTTTTCCCCAGTGCAACATAATTATTCTTATATTGGTATGATAATTATGTATTGGGACAAAGGTTTCTTGACATTGGATTCACTTTCAGGGGCTTTATGTAGCACATGATTTCTTTGTATTAAAAGCATTTTGGGCTCCCTGAATATTACATGTTTTGTCCCAGTATAAAATTTTTCTTTTATTATACTAATTATTAATTACTCAATGTCACAAATGACAAAATCTTGTTAAAAATTCTCATGGAAAATCTCAGCTACAGGATTTGCACCCCAAAACCTTGCAGGCTGGCAGCCTGCAGGCCCAGCTACCTGCGTTTTTTGGGCTCAAACTAGAGCCAAATTTGACTGCAGTGAAACTCCTGAGACCTACCAACCCATAGTTATCTGCTCCAATGCCTTGCCTGAAAAAGGATCCTTTTAGTCCCGCTAATGAGAGCGCAGGTCTGGTCAGCAATCCAAAGATAACTGGGGCCACCATGACTGGGGAATTGAAGAAACTTCTTGTGGAATGCAGGCCGCCCAGGGATGAAAAATCCTGCAGCTTGAAAGAGGAATTCAAGTTTTCTCATTCCAATCCAGCCAATGAGAGATCCTCTGTTCAGGATGCCACCAAGGGTTGCCAAACCCTGATAGATGGTACCACCTGGCCTGAGGGGGGATTACAAAAGCTTTCCCATGGCAGATGGGCATACTTGTACCCTGAGCTTCCAGGGAGTTTCCCATTGTCATCCTTGCAATAAAGTGATATGAACATTTGGTTCAACCAGGTCATTATATATTTTATTTTAGTTATATTTTATTTGCAGCCTAACCTCTGCGGCCTTGTCTCCCACATTTATCAACCCCAAGAAATTGCAGACCAACCGCCCAAACTATATTGACACCAGGAGCACCCTTTGGCCTGATACATTTCACAGAATATCCACCCAACCTGGCATATTCATAGTTCACTATAGAAGAAATCCTGCTTTACAATCCTGAGGCTAAAACTTGAGAGACTGAGATCATTGGTGAAGAACAAGTCTGGATTACCATGCCCCCTTTGCTATTCTGAGATAAATATAACTATCTTCCAGCCTACCAAGTTCCAATGACCCTGCCCTTTACCACCTGGCCTAAACGCCTGCAGGAATTAGTGGCTGCCAACAAATCCACTTCAACACAGCTATTTAGAGTAATGTATAACCCTTACTGGGCTTGTTGTTTCCATGGTTCCCTCCAATGGTCCCTGGGTCATCCTAGGCAAATCATTATCCTATATTGTAAAGTTAGCTACTATCCTGTGGTGGGCCCTACTATCCAGGCCTGTGGACTGTCCGCCCAAAAGCTCTCAGGAACCCCCCATGGGATGGATCCCTGACACTCAAGAACTTTTTAAAAATGAGATTCATTTTCAGGGGCTATATGTATGCCATAATTGTTTTGGGTAAGTTTCAATCTGGGTTCTCTGAATATCTTAAGCTTTGTCCTAATGTGTTTTGTCCTTTATTATATGGATTTTAGATAATGCTGTCTTTAATTGGTATATGAGTCATTTCTCAGGGGTGTAGGATCTAAAAATGAACAAGATAATATTTTATAACTTAAAATCAATTTATTATTTCCTGAATAAATTTAATTTTAAAATTTTGAGTTTTTTGTATAGTAAGTTGTTAATTTGTCTGGTTGTTTCTTTATGCAGTAAAAATGTGTTTGTTTTATCTTTTTATGATCTTACTTGTTGTCTCTGATTTTACTACCAATATATTTATTGAGGTATATATATCATATTTATTTCAGAACAAGAATATGTGATGATGTGAATTATACATTTTTTATATTATTTTAATCTATATTTATATATTATGAATTTTATCTTTGTGTAGTGATACAATCAAGGGAATTTTAGAAGCTACAAGTACAGAGGGCCATCCAATCAGAATTTGTTTTGTTTTTTCCTTTTCTTTGATGATTGGCTAAGACAAGACACACCTCTGTTATTGCGCCCAGTTTAACTTAGTAAGTTAAGCCTGTCAAAAAAATTATCTTTGTTTGCCAATTGGTATGCTGACCTGTAGAAAATTTAGCAGCAGAGAAGCTAGTGATTGACTGCTAGATTGACCACAAGTTGACATGTCAATTGGCAAACACAGACAGTTTTTGCCAGCAGGATGAATTTCACTGAGTTAAACTGGGCGTAATAACAGAGGTGTGTCTTGTCTGAGCCAATATTAAAGAAAATGGAAAATAAATAAAATTCTGATTGGTTGGTTCTTTTTACTTGTAGCTTCTAAAATTCACTTGATTGTATCACTACATAAATATTAAAATTATAATAGAAATAAATATTAAATTGGCTGTAAAATAGTTTTAAAAGCTATGGCAACAACCAAAAATACCTCAGATTTAAACAAAATAATTTCATATTTAAGCAAACCCTAAGTTGGGCGAGATTCAGGAATCAAATAATTTAAGTATTTTTGGTGAACCGAAAAAATTTCAAACAATAAAAAAATATGACTAACACAAAATATGAAATTATATTAAACAGAAAATGGTGTAGTTCAAACTACAAATAAAATGAACTGACACGGCAAGTGAGATGAATTGATGCTATTCCAGAATATATTATAATCTGATAAGTATTTATGTGAGGCACCAGCAGAAGGACTAAAATGAAAAAATAGAGCAACCTAGAAGCAAGATTTAACAACCACAAAACAAAATGAAGTCTCACAAGATGTGTAGTATGAGCAGCCTAAAATAGAAAATTAACAGTTTAACAACCAATCAACAGCTATTCAATTTAGGGATAAGAAATTTTTATTCATTTTCATGGATCCTTATTTGTATATATTGGTTTTGAGAACTTCCTAAATCTGGACTAATAATTACAATAAAATTCATACAATAAAATTTTAAATTTCTACTTTTAGTGATTTTTCCTAGGTTTTGTTTTACAATGGTTTTTACTTGCAACATTTTTGACAGCACAAGAAAAAAAGCCAGCAGCAGCCAAGGCAGCTTCCTTGAATTTGAGGCTCAGAACAGGGAGGTATCTGTTTACACCCAGGTCTTTGATGTGGATAACAAGGAAGATGACCTGTAATTGATCCCCAACCCCTATGGGTTTGACTTGTTTGAAAGTCACCTAACATCCAGCTCTGCCCCTGCTCCCTTAACCACCCCTGAACAAGCTACCAACCAATCAACCAATTAAATGAAAACCCTGGTTTGGAACAACTTCCTGCCAACAACCAACCTGCCCCCTACAGCCAATCAGGCTACAGCTCCTGCAGCCCACCGCACCAAGCGCCAAATCATTTCTATCCAAATTCTCTAAGAAATTGTGGCACTCAATTAGTGGGGCCTGACTTGGGATCAGATTGCCAGGCAATTTCAATTTACCTGAGCTAATATCATGCAGGTATTCAATAACTTAATGAATAAGGGGAACCTGATTGGGGCAGCCAAGAAGCCAAAGAATGCCCCAGAATCCCAGATCAATGAGACATACCCAATCATGCTCAATGTCCTGCAGTGGGACCCCAAGCTTCCCCTGACCCAGGTCCAGAAGCAACTTGTGTACCATGACATATGGGTTTCTGATTGCATGGTGCAGCTCTAGATGTACAGGAAATTGGCTTCAATCAGGGTGTTGACCAATTTTGACGGCAACCAATTGGATGGCAGTGAGGATTGCCCATATGATCCTAATATTGAATCTACTCTGGTCCAATGCCTAACAAGTTTGTCCAATGGCATGATGTTCATTACCTATTACACATTTCACATTACTTTTGAAAATTTTGGCAATCAAGGAAAAGCCACCAAGAAAAATAGAAGTAAGAAAGTCAGGAAGGGGACTTTCATTGGTGTGTTTCTGGCTGTTTTGGCAAAGGGGTTTGTCTATTATTGGACAAACTGTCACAAGTGACAAACTCCTATTGACCATGCTTACTGGAAAGCCTCAACTACAGGATTCAACCCCTGACACCCTGCGGGCTGCCAGCCCGCAGGACCAGCTGCCCGCAGATTTTTAGGCTTGAACCAGAGCAGGATTTGACTCCAGGAAATCCTCTAAGGCTTGATGGGTCAAAACCACCTACATTGACGCTCCCCACGTTGAAGGTTCCTTTTAACTCAACCAATCAGCAGGCGGGCCTAGCCATAGACCCCAAAATAACTTGGGCCACCACAGAAAGGGAAACAAATAAACTTCCTATAGAACGTGGGCCGCCCAGAGATGACCAATCCCACAACCCAACTAGGAAACTTAAGTATTCTCAGTTCAAACCCGCCAATGAAATAACTCCCATAATGGATGCCACCAAGGACTGGAAAAACCTGGTAAACGGCAACACCCGGGCCAAAGAAATTTGTAAAAGGTTTCCCATGACAGACGGGTATACTTATACCCTGGACTGCCAGGAAGTTGCCCATTGCCATTCTTGCAATAAAGTGACATGAACCTTTGGTTTGACCAGGCTATACCATACTTGTTATTAGTTCTACTTTATTTACAGTCTACTTCCTGTGGTTCCGTACCCCACACCCACCTATCCCAAGAACTGCAGACCAGCCGCCCAATCATTATTGTCCACCAGGAGTTCCCTTTGGCCCAGTACATTTCACCAAGTACTCACCCAACCCTGTGTATTCAGAGTTTACCCTAGAGGAAATCCTAATCCACGACCTCAAGGCTAGAACCAGAGAGACAGAGATCCTTTATAGAAAGGGCACCAAGATTACCTGGCCCCCTCTGCTATTCTGTAACAAGTACAACTACCTGCCCGCATATTTGGTTCTAATGACACTGCCCCACACTCTGCGGCCCAACCACCTGCAAGAATCTGTTGCTGCCAATGAATCCACTTCCACCCAGATATTTGGAGTGTTGTATATCACTCTTACTGATCTGATTGATTCTATGGTGCCTGCAAGAGGACCTTGGGCAATCCTGGGCAAATTGTTATCTTATATTGTAAAGTTAGCCCCAATCATGTGGTGGGCCCTCCCTGCTGGGCCCACAGGCCGTCCTCCTGTGAGTTCCCAGGAACCCCCCACTGGCTGGATTCTTGACACAAACCCTGATTACATCAATGGCTATGAGTATAGTCAGATCCTCAGTGGATTGCTGGACTCCTGGGATAGAACAAATTCTACCTAATGGGGTTTCTTGAGCCACCAGATGGAGGGTAGCTCCACTGCCCTTGAGTCAATCTAAGGACGCAGGCACTAGGCCTCAGTGTACCCAGCCAGCCACGCAGACATCCATCTGGCCAAATTTGTGTACTTCAATATTGGAGACACAGTCCAGGAGCGCCGCCCACAGGCTTTCAGCAATCTCTATCTTGGGGTCCTTGACCATGATTCTCTCTTTGGTCACTAAATGGTGGCCAACTTTTTTGTGCAAATGGTTTTCCATGTGAATATGGGCAGCCAATCATGTAAGGACAAGCACATCCTACTCTGCGCCACAGCTATCTAAAAACAAATCCAGCCAATGACAGATGAGGAATATAACAAGCAATATATGGCAGCCATCACAATTAATTCAATTGGTTCTATCCCCAACACCCCCACCCCCACCTACCAGCTTCCCATCCAATCCCAGACCTCCCATGCCAGAACCCCCTTGACACCTTCTCTCCCACACTATTCTGCTTAATAGGCATCACTCTTCTCCTTCCACATAAACTCCTTGTTGCCAAACATTTTGTATTTATATTATTTTTATCCAGAATTTCAATTGTTGCTTTCTCTTTGTTTTTATTTGATTGTATTCTTTATGTTCAGTTACTTCTGTAAATCATGTTTACTATGCTGTGTATCTAGATCCAGAAAACAATTTTTTAGCACCTAAACACAGCCCCTTGTGAAAATATTAACAACAATTTGGTGATCAGCTAAATTTGAATTGGAAAATTATAAGTTTATTTTGTTTGGATAAAGTTGTTGATGATCTGAATTCAAAACCTTAAAAATAAACATCTAGCCAATCAGATTAATTAGCACATATGCATCAAAGAATTATTGAATGACCCTTTATGTCACAAAAATCACTTTCTCACTCAGCTCCTGATTGGCTTGAAGTTTATCATTGAGGTTTTGAATTTGGATCAGCAACAACTTTATCTAAACACAATAAACATATAGTTTTCTAATTTAAATTTAGCTGATCACCAAATTGTTGTTAATATTTTCACAAGGGGCTGTGTTTAGGTGCCAAAAATAATATGGCAATTGTGGAATCAATGCCAACACAAAGCAAACAACACATATTGAGATAAGCATAAAACATATACACAATGAGTAAAAAGACAGTATAATGTAGTAAATGCAAAAAACAGGGATAAACAAAGAGGTAATAGTATCAGAATAACACTATGTTTATTGAGTAAAATCTATAAAAAAAATATGCAAACATTAGTAAAAAATCAATGAGAGAACTGGAGAAACTGCTAAAAGACCTCAACTTGGCAATCACTGAGATTAAGGAAATCAACCACATGGTCAAAGAAAAAGTGAAGTCTGCAGTCCTTGAAGGGGAAAAAATGAACAAAGTGTCCACTAAGGCACTTATGGCCAAGATTTCAGACACCTCCAAAAAAATTGATTGCCTGCTCAACATCCAGAAGACAGTGGTTGAGGGCCTGCAATTTAAGACATACAATCTTTCTGTGCCGTCTGTCTGGGTCAACAACCCTGAGATGTATGCACATCTCAAGCCTGCAAAGCAGGCTAGAGCAGAGAATACAAATTGCCCACCCAACTGGTTACATCAAGAATGACCAAGCCTGCTGGCAAGGAGGAAACCAAATAAGGAATATAAAAATAATATAACTATTTAAATTATTACCCTTTTTTAGAAAATATTGACGGCAAAATACGACAAGTCCTGGTCCTGTATGTCCCCACCACCTTCTATAGCAACTTTGCCAGCCACGTGAGCAAGCAGCTGGCCCTATCCCACTGTTTTGCAGGAGCTTTAAGATAGGATCCATAGTTCCTTCCCAATGTTGTAAGATGCACTCCTGGGGCTTTCACATGGCAAAGGGGCATCTGAGTGGGCAGTTAATTCCTATAAGGATGTCCAGTTAGTCCGCCTGGACCCAATTTCTCTCAGTGAAACTTACTGTGTAAACTCTATTGAGCTTGTTTGGGACGTCTGGGCTACGCTCCCATTCAAGAACATATCAGAGATAGGCCAGGCCCATGTGGCTGCTTGCTTCTGCTACCCGTTGGAGCACACCCTATCTTACCTTCTGGAGAACTTTGGGGGTGGTGTCAAAATTGGCTGTTGTAAATGCAACAGCTGTCAAGAAAACTAATATTCTCCTGGAGGACTTTGGGCTGTCCTGGAGTGCCAACAAGATGGGGCTCCCTCTGGCAATGGATCTTACTTTTGCCAAGACAAAGTACAAAAAAATTAGTGCTGTCTTTAATAAACTCTGTGACTTCCCGGAGGCCTTTGCTGGGCAAAGGCTTCATCTTGTGGTTTACCTGGGGTAACTCTTCTACTTTGGTATGGTTGCTGACTTAGATGACCTTGACAGGGTCCTCCTCAGGATCAATGAGGCCATGCTCTCCCTTGATGGGAAGAAGGTTCTACATGGGTACACCTCATTCAGCCATGTGATCCAGGATACCCCAATCCTGGCTGGCATCTATGGGTTTGCAGCCCCAACAGAAAAAGCTGCTGCTCCATTCCCATCTGAAAATTCTCCCTTTTACCAGCAGTCAACAATACTTTAATAGTGAAGTATCCATTGTATATGGTGTGGCAGTGGAGGTTGTGCACCACCTTCATTGCCAGATGTCTTCATACTACCAAAAAAATTATTAGTGCCCTCAATTAAATTGCTTCTACTGTTAATATATATTACAATTAATTTTTAAACACTTTTTTATCTCAGTGATCTATTACTAAAACAAAAATATCACAAAGCAGATATTTATACAGTAATAATACTAATTATTAAAAATCAACTTATACCATGACAGCTTACATTTCACTTTTTTAATTTACTTTATATATTTATGTGCCAGTAGAAACATGAACATATATTTATTATACTTTAATATGAAGTGCTTTGGGTTGCCACCACAGAATACAAAAGAAAACATAAGTTGCAGTACAAAAGTTAAGCATCTGCATCAGTGGTGCTGTTCTAAGTGATTGCGGGCTTGGAAACATCTAAATATAAAATGATAATCTATAAACCTAAAAGCGTAAATTAAAGAATATAAAAAATAGTCAAAATTGTTAAGCCCTTTAGTTGATGGCTGTTTGGCAAGGCACACAGGGATAAATGAATCAGCGTGGCCATAGAATTTGGCCACAGTCTCAGCTGTGAGGGTGTGGATCCCAGCCTGCAGAAAATCAAAGAGGTCCTTGGTCCCAGTTGGGGTCCCACACTTGACAACCTGCTTGAGCCACCCAAAGACCTCCTCAATGGGATTTAGGAATGGGGAATATGTGAGAAGGAAGAGAAGGTAAAAAAATTTCTGTGGTCGATTGCTGGGGGCTCACTGCAATGCTGGTGTCAATTGTTGGAAATTCTGCAAGAATATCTGCCACCTGGTGGAGAGCAACATTATTCAGCACAATAACATTAGTGAAGCCCAGGCTTGTGTGCCTCAGGTGCTCCTGGACCAATCAGAGAAAAGATAAGAAGGTACAGCTGTTATGAGATCCCAAGATCATTTGGTACATCACAATCCCCTTTGGACAAGGAGCGCCAGCATCAAATAGGCTATGGTGCGGAATGCAGCGTGTTAAGCTACTCTATCCTTTTCACCTTTAGGCACGTAGCTGTAGGCATTTTACATGGACAACAAAAAGGAGGACTTTTCAATATAATAGAATTTGACTGTCCTCTTGGCTTTGAGGGCAGTGTATGCCTCTGCATATTTTTTCCAGAAATTTATGTTGGAAGGGTTGTTTTGGTTATATGGAGATACCCTGAGTTTTTATCACAAAAACTGCAGACACTTTACTAAATAATAATAAAAGGAAACAGAAGCCTTGTCCCCAAAAGTGGACTTGATAATTGCCTGTATATTTTCTAGTTGGAGATGGCAGTCTTGGTTTATCCACTGGTAGATTACCCATTTGTGCTCCTTGGTGAGCATGGTTGAAACACGCAAGGATTTCTCCATGACAAGAACTTGGCCAGTATCAATGAATGTGTTGAACACCTTGCTGGCATATTTGGGATCCACCCCAACAAGGGCTGTGGCCTTCTTGTAGTCACCAGATTCCCACATCAGCTTGATAAAGATGATGTGCTTGATGTTGGGAATGGCCTTCTGGGTTGGTCCTTTTTGGTGAGGTTGAATTGTGATCCTGCTCTTAGACTGGGACACAAGAAATAGGCACCTTGTTGTAGAAGGCCGCAACCTTCTTGCAAACAAGCTGCCCCTCCTTAGTTCTATAGAACTCAGGCTTGACATTGGCTTCTTAGTTGCTATCACTGATGTAGGGCTTGTAGCTAGTGTCAAACACAGGCTTAACCTTCTCTGCCATGGCTGTTGGGACAGCTTCCTGGTAGTAGATGGGATCAAACACAAAGGAAGTAAGCTCAATTTTCTTGTTTCTAACTTTCTTGGTAGTAGTGACCTTGGTGGGCTTTTGGGTCAGCTTTGGGATCCTATGATTGATGCTCTTTACCCTTGCACATTGTGCTCCTCAAACTGGCTGTGTCAGTACAACCTCACTATTGTTATCTCCTCTCCTGTCTCCTTCCTGAGTAGGCACTTGTGTTGCACTAACTCATTTTTTTACCTGTGGGGGCAACCACAACCACAGCACACAGTAGGTGCATTGCTACTATGTTGGTATGTTTGTTCAATTTTAAAATTTAATAAAATACTAAATAAAATTTAATTAAGTTATACACTGGTTTTTAATTTTTGTTTTTTATCTGAATATGGATATTTAATTAGAGTTTCTCCACCCAATATCCTTATTGTAGATTTTTATTTCATAATTGGTTGTTTTTGGTTTTACAACGCCCATTTTAGAATACCTGAAATAATTTTCACTCTTTCCCCCAGATTTTACACCAAATTTAAACACCCAACACAATATTTTTAAAATCTATGTTTCAGATTGTGTGTCTTATTTTAGATACCTTGGTATCATTCTTGTCTACAAGTTCATTGCACACAACAGTCAAGTGGTTTTATTTACATGTAAAGTTGCTATTGCGCTTTGTTTTGTTTTTAGTTTGAATTTTGACTCATCACACTTGAGTGTATTTTGTCACAGATCTCCATAGTAAACATATGTCCACCAAAGGTTGACTTAAGCCATTCTTTTTTAAACTATTTATTTCAGTTTGTATTTGAATATTTCTGTTTGAAGTTTGAATGCTGTGTTGCTGTGTTGACCCATTTTTCCATTAACACCAAAAATACCTGTTAACAGGGTGTATATTTTACACTGATGGTTGGAATTTGCTTAAATATGAGTTCATATTTTAAATCTGAAGTACTTTGGCTGGCGCAATAGCTTTTAAAACTACTGTACATGACATCATACTCATGCTTGGGAAGAACCATGATTGGCTTGTACACTGGGGATTTGTAAGGGGGCATCTGTGGTTCCTTCAATGATTGGCTGCTGCTGTGAGTGTTCAGGGCCATCTTTGTGAAAATTTCAGCAACCTTCTGATGGGGGAAAAGCACAGTGTGGTCATGGGCCACACTAACCACCTGGATGAAAGTTGTGAGGTTGCACTCTTGGATAATGTCCCAATGTTGAAGAACAATATGTCTTCCAGGTGTAGATTAGCATAGCCAGCAGGAAAATGGAGACATTGTGGCTGCCTGCTTTGATCTTCTCAGAGGCCACTTCAGCGCACTCCATTTGGTGGCTCAGAAATACTCTGAATTTTGAATTGACCAAGCTCCAGGTGACAAGAAGGCCAGAGAGAATTTTCTTGTACCAGTATTCATTGGTGTAACTGGCCGTGGTTTGGTAAAACACAGTCCCTTTTGGGGAAGCTGCCGGGATGCACCAATGACTGTGCCCTCTGTTTAATTCTTTTTATCCTTGAGGATGTTTTTCCCCATAATGCCATAGTCTTGGACTTGTAATGGCAATTTATAGTAGGATATAAATAGGACATTGTCTGAAATAGAGTACAGCCAGTGGCTAATGGTGGCACCAATCACAGGATTGTAGGGAAATCAGAGCCACTATCCAACTCATCAGCTGGCCAATTGGTTAGGATCAGAACACTAACAACAAGCCTGTGCATCCAGAGCTGTGCAGTGCAGTGCGGCAGGCTATGAAGATGCTGTGGAGCCCAAGTAGGCAACAGAACTCAGTCAATTAGAAGTATGGGTCCCGCTGGATGAGGCCAAGCATTACAGGATAGGCATCCTTGATCTGGGATTTGACCTGCTTCTTTGGCTTCTTGGCCAGCTTTGCATCACCTCTCTTCAAAAGGGCTCGGGAATTCACGTCTAACCACTGCCTCAGTGAATTGAAGACGGGTAACAATTTTGGCAAAATTCATGCTACTCTGCTTGAGGCTCATTATCTCTTCAATGATCTCATTGGTTACAAGTCGTTGTTTTTGGGGCCCTTTGGGAATAAGGGGACTGGGATTGAGCAGGGCTTGATTTGATTGATCTGAATTGATGTGCAATGATTGGATTAGATTAAAGAGTGCCAAGGTTGCCCAGTCTCCAGAATGTGGCACAGGCTCAGGTTGGGCCAGGTCTTGAGGAGCACCATATTGGCCGTTGGAAAAGCCATCTGTGGATGGTCCTGGTGACACATACAACTCACCCTCCTCACAACTTGCATTGAATTGGGTACAGATGGGGCCGTGGAAGTTGTGCTCTCTTGACCAGCAGCCTGAGCTTGAAGTAGCTCCTGGTACTGCTCTTTGACAATGACAAAGTTATCTTCACTAGTGAAACTCATTATAAACAAAAAGAAATCAAAATTCTATTAAAAACAGAAAAGCAAAGTATTTCCAGGGAATTAATTTTATTTAAATGTGTGCTCCTTTTTGAGAAATGCACATAGACATAAATGACCAAATTTAGAAGCACATACATTAAAAATAATGATATAGTTTCCTGAATAGATTTTGGTGGATTCACTCCTGAAATCCACTATTTCCAATTTGAGTCTCAAATATAATCAATATTTTCAAAAAAAGTTGTTTTTTATTTGAACTTATCACTTTTGTGAGTGAACCTCATGTGTTCTCTGTTTGTATCATTTTTGGCACCACTCATTATCAAATTTGATGTAGAATGTTTCAGGAGGCAACAGTGGCAAAATTGACTGTAGGGATGCAAAAGTGAGAATTCAAAAGTGATAATCTAAAAGTGGTCAATTCAACACTTTTTAAATTTTCAAAATGCTTTTTATAATAAAGTAACTACTTTTTCTTGGCTTTTTTAGTTTAGAGCATGAATAAAAAGTATTTTATATGGCTATAATAATTTTTTACTCCAGATGAGTTATTTTAATTTAATTTTGAGAATCTAAAAGTGGCCAAGTCAGCAATTTTAAAATTTCACTTTTGAATTCTCACTTTTGCATTCCTACAGTCAATTTTGCCACTGTTGCCCTTCAGGATGTGACTGGTTTGTGTTTGTTTTGAATATGGGTTCCATGTGTTTGCTGTCTTATTTTTGGGATTCAGTATTTGACTTTAATTTCATTGTGTGATTGACTATTTTTGTTTTCTGGCCCTAGATAAATATAAGTTTTATTGAGTAAATTGACCTTCAACTGGTTCCATTTGAACTTTGTTGACTGAACCTATACATTCTAAACTGACTAATATTTTGCTTATCTTAACAGGTTTGAAAACTACTGTATCTTATTACATCATATTTTTCCTATGATTTTTTCTGACGGTAAACTGAATACAATGAATAATTTTCTGCTTACCAAGTAAACTAAAAAAGTCAGAAATCCTGATTTTTGAGCACTTTAAAATTTTTTAAACTAAAATAAGTTTTTGAAAATGCACCTATTTTTTGGAAGCTTGGAGTGGATAAAAAGGTCCTAATTTTATTCCACCGTTTTAAAAAGTTATTTTTATAATTTATGCAGATGGGGTGGAAAAAGGAAATCCAACCTTAAGTCTAGTATAAAATTGATTGGGGAGCTCAACCACTTTTAAGCTAATTAAACCAAAAGGTATGGCTTTACTTATAATGACTTTATTAAATACAAATGATGAAAACTTTGAGATACTTGCTCATTTTTATACCCTATAAATCTTGTAATCTGTTAACTTGAAGATTATCAATACACTATAAGTGAGATGATCTCGCAATATTGATAGGCATATTTCACTTTCATGATTATCGTCTCAATCTTTGGATTAGCATAGCTCCTATTGTATGCATTACACTAGCTTGATGAAACAACCTGGAAACAGGTATGAATTTGTTCTGCGCATAAAATATAAAAGCTGGATTGGCTCGAATTAAAATTTCGAGATTCCATTGATAAAGTGGCATTTACTTCAAGATACACTTCATTGGTTAAGCCGCAAGAATAATCCAAGCTCCAAGCATCATCCAATCACATAGCTTGATGGGTATTGCCCGTCGCTCAAAAGGATGCCGTCCTATTTCTCTTCTTTAACTTGGCACTTTGCTAATCCAAAGACCTGTAAAGCTCAGGTAAGTGAAGGTGAAGATGGCTTGGCCAAGAAGTAGAGCAGTTTAATGAGCGAAATCAGCATATTTGTTCAGCCTTCCATTTTATTCAATTTCAGCTCGCGCTCTTTGTTTGGGTTTTCTCAATTTTATCAGTCAGCTCAGAGAATCTTTTTCAGTGTTTCAGAAATATTAAACATCAAATGAATGAGTCCCAATCAAGAACAGATATATTCAGTTTCGCGAGGAGAAGATTGCTTTGTCTATTTCAGCCCCTAATCGCTCTTTTTTCTTCAACTAGTGAGGGCTTTGTTTACCTTTAATTAGTTACTTTGTTTAAGAGAGGTGAGTCAACTGTCCTTGCCTTAAAATCCCACTCCATCCCCTGTTTTATCATCCCAATTTAGCACAGGTTTGATTTTTTCATGCCTCTTACCTTTTTGATTTCTTAGAATGGACGCACCGATGGTAGATTATGTAAGTTGCATCTCGTGATATTTATTTAACTTTTAGGGGCGCGAGCCGGATCACCGGGAACACTCCTCTCACCGTCCTCGCCATCGCGATGAAACGCGTGGCTACAGTCGCTCGAGAAGTCCGAGTATTCCTCGTGATAGATATAGAAGGTATGGAGATCTGGTGATTTTTCTTAACTTGAAGCTCTCGTCGTCGTAGTCGAAGCCGTTCTCAAGACCGTGAAAGAGACGTTCCTTCTCGGCGCCGAGATTTCGGAAGACCCCGTGAGCATCGTCCAGTCAGAGTAATGTATCTTAGGAAGCGTCTATTAAAATTTGCAGGACAATCCAATTCCCTCTGAGGTTTTGGGAGTTTTCGGTCTAAGCTCATATACCCGTGAAGGAGATTTAGAAAAGCTATTCGGTGAGTATGGACGAATTGAACAAGTTAGAATCATCTACGATCGTAGGGTAAGTTTAATTTTTAATTTTGTCTAATCTCTCAGACTGATGTTTCAAGAGGCTTTGGCTTTATTAATTTCGCAAATGTCCAAGACGCAACGATTGCTAAGCAAAAGTTAGATGGCCTGGTAATTAAGTTTTTCTTCGTATCTAATATTTAAAAGCGTCTTCACGAGCGCTGTATCCGTGTTGATTATTCAATTACTCAGCGCGCCCATAGCCCTACTCCTGGAGAATACATGGGGGATCGTCGCCCCCCTCTCCGTAGGAGTTCTCGTCGCTCCCGGTCTCCAGTCCATGACAGCCGTCGTCATCGCTCAGATTATGGCTACTCTCGCTAAGCGTAACAGCACAAGCTGTTGCTTTCGTAAATCACATGCCTGCTATCCTTAAGTTTTAGCTTTAGAGTTAACTCAAGCCTTTTTTTCAATGGTACACCATTAAATTGCAACCGTTCAGAGGGATACACTGTCCCCTCAGCACTTGAGTTTTTTATATGGTCCTTTTTTGATTAACAAAAGCTTACTATTTACAGCTAATATTTTTGCTAAAGTAGGTAATTTTATATTCTCTAAGCTATAAAATCAACAAATTTTGGGTTAAATATCACACTCTTCCAAATGATCCTAAATTCCATTGCTTAAAATTATCGATATTTGCTGAATTGAAAATCCTACAGGTAAACAAAACTAAAATACTCTTACAAAACTGACTATTATCCTTCTAAAACACTTTGTCTTAAAATTTTTTGGTCATTATTTTGAGAATTAGACTATTTTCTAATAGACACACTATTCAATCTGACTCAGTCTTCAAAATAAACCTATTTGAAACTTTAAATAGCAATAATCAAATGAAAAATAAATACTTTGTGTATTGTAAACTATCAAAATAGCTTAATTATGTATTTATATCTTATTAAATTGGCAATAGATACAGTAGTTTTAAAAGCTATGGTGACAAGCAAAAATACTGTTGCAACTGAACCAATGAGGATTCAGTATTTGGAATTCGGGAAGACAACAGTCCAATAGAAAGGACAGAATAATAAGAATAAGGTATCATTTATTGTAGGATATTGTGATTAATATACCATATGGGGAAAGCCACAAGGGGGTGGCATAGTGGGAAGTTCCATGTAAGGTTCAAAGCCAAGGAATAACTTGTGCGGAGATCAGCAAGTCAAATTGGTAACACTCCTAATTAGGATGAAGTAACCGCCATTTGATATTTGCCATCAGATTAATCCATGTCGTTAGATACGTCAAGGGGAGACTCATTGAGCGCCCCCTGTGTATTGTAAGATACATTAGCAGGTGAGTCTGGAAACTTGGTTGCAACAATACTTCAGATTTTAATGAAATTAACTCAGATGTAAACAAAATTAAAAATAAATAAATATATTGTAAATTAATATAAATTGTTTATTTTTAATTTCATTTACATCTGAGTTCATTTCATTTAAATCCAAAGTATTTTCACTTGTCACCATAGCTTTTAAAACTACTGTAGTATATACCCAAAATTAATGTATAAGCAATTTAAAAAGGGTAGGCTAAATTATATAGATATGTTTTGTAAATTATAAAAGTACTAGGTGGTTGCCCCATCCAAGGACAGAATTAAAATTGTATTTTGTTGTATTTCAGGCTGGGATTGCTTATCACATGTTTAATTAAAATTTTGTTTAATTGCTTTCTTAAAGGGTAATTTCAATTATATTTATTTAAATTTAAAATTAAAATTGTATATTTCAAGTATAAACAAAAACTAAATATAAATAAGTGTAGCATCATTATTAAGATTAGTACAGCTAAACTAGTTATTTTAAAATTTATTATTTGATTTTTTAACCCTTCAAAATGTAGAGCTGATCTGAAGCTGTAAAATAAGCTATTGGACATCAAAATTGGCTTAGTATTCTCAAAGATACATTGTTTTTAGGTTTATATGTGTTCTTAGTGAATTTAGATAAATCATATTGAGTCTATGCTTTGATTATGACTTTCAGGGCCCAGAATGCCCTAGACAATCAGCTAGCCTTCCTAGAGATAATGCAACCAACAGCATGGAAAGCATTTCCAACTGCCTTCCTAGAAGGAAACCCTCTTTCTGACCGGAATGGCCAGGAGTTTGTGAGGCCCACATGCCATAAAACCCCAGAATCAAAATTAAACACAAAATTGGGTCCCCTTTTCTATAAGGAAATGGTAAATTGTGAAAGCAATTATTTGATTGTTTGATCAGGTGCTCAAACACTTGTGGGTTCTAATAATAGCTATGGCACCTTGGCATGCTGCAGCTCAACCCATGACCATGAAGAAACAGCCAATACCCTTCTCTCCCCAGGTCCTAGTGAACAATTTTCAAGAAAATTCACAAGTATCACTAAAAATGACGCCACCAAGCCTCTGGTGGCACAAAAGGTTAAGTATTCCTCAGTAAGTATAAGTAGTGAGGAGGAGAAGCCGTCCTCACTGTTGACATATTAAACTAAATGACTTTATGCCCAGGACCCATTATTTTCTTTCAGGAATTATCTATTTTTACACCAATATAATCATTCTGTTTGCATCTATTTGCAAATCCACTACACAATACAACTGCGCCTATCTGTTTCATCCCAGTCCTGTTTCTGTCCATTTAATTAACCCACCTCACGCCATTGACTTGGAGTTCTTCCACCCTCACCGCCTGGATCTTCCTCCTGGCCACTCTGGAGGCCCAGTTCTGACTATCACATATAACCACTCAATTTGTAGGAGAAATTATTTCTATGTGTTTTGCTTGGAAGAACTTACCTTCTTTTAAGTCCAACAAAAGCTGACAATAAATACAAAAAGCCTATAAAATAGTTTGGTTTAATGGATAATGCTGCTGCTCAAAGGGGTTGTTGGACACTTTGAAGTATCTCACAGCATCCCTTCCTGTGGCAGTGTTAATAAAAGTAAAAATATAAATAACTGTACTTAATTCAGTCATGTTTGCCTAAAAGGTAAGAGAGTCAAAAATGATATAAAACTTTACTGATAATGATTGGAGCTTAGAATGCTTTCATCAACTATATTGGTCAATCCAATCTATTTCTCTGCCAAACAGATAAGATTAGATTTACTAAGCCAAGGTAAGCCATCACTAAACACAGTACTAACTTTTCAATTTTAACACTGTAAATTTACTTCAAAATAAAGGTAAGCTTCAAAATATACATATAATATTAACTGTTTTAAGCATAGTAGATCAGGGATTTTAAAGGTAAGAATGTTTTTAAAAGTTCAAAGCTGATATTAATTTAAAAAGGTATTTAAAAAGGTAATAAGTTTTTTTAAAAAAACTAACCAGTTGGAGATTAAAATCAAAGCTGAATTCAAGTAAGCATTTCACCCAATTTACTAACCTCCTTTCTTTTTA
Source organism: Entomophthora muscae (assembly GCA_014839935.2). Taxonomy (NCBI): domain Eukaryota; kingdom Fungi; phylum Entomophthoromycota; class Entomophthoromycetes; order Entomophthorales; family Entomophthoraceae; genus Entomophthora; species Entomophthora muscae. The sequence continues at coordinate 132,422 of QTSX02000745.1, read as the reverse complement.
AAAGGACCTCCACCCCAAAGAAGATTAAGTTTAGGTAAGCTTCTTTACCTAAATTAACTAGCCTAGATTAAAAAACCAGATTTTTGCCCTGAAGTAGATCTTGGGTTGGTAAGTATTGTTTTGATTAACTAATATTTTTTAGCCAAGCTTCATTTCAGGTAATCATTTCACTCAAACTACTAACCTTCCTCTCTTTTGGGTTGACTTAGTTCACAGCAGATCTTGGGGTGGGTAAGTTATTTTCACCAAATTTACTAACCTGGATTAAGAAAACCCAGATTTTTGCCCTGAAGCAGATCTTGGTTTGGTAAACGAATTTGCTAATTACTAGCATTTTTTTTTTAAAAATGCCCAGTTTTCACTGCAGCAAATCTTGGACTGGGTAAGATTTTTACTAACTTACTAACCTTTTTATAAAAACGCACAAAATTTCCCCCTGCAGCAGATCATGGATTAGGTAAGTCATCTTTTCCAAACTACTAACCTTAATTTAAAGCTCCAGATTTCTTCCTACAGCAGATCCTGGGGTGGGTATTTTTTTGGATTAAACAGATATTTTACTAAAAAACTGTTTGTCTAAATTAGTTTTTTTATCCAACTAGCTCTTTTTTTACCCAAATTCAACTTTTTACTATTAAGGTCTCATTTGACTTTATTTCTTTAAACTTTTATTAGCTATATCTTTGTATTTAAGTTTCATTTTATTTTTATATGATTAATAAATACTAAAATGAATATCTCAAAGTTACTTATTTTTAAGTTCTCTACCAAGAAATTATAATTTTCTTGAAAAACTTCTAATTAATCTTCATATTTTAGGTGTTATAGTCAAGTTTTGTCTTATTATAAAAAAACAAGAGTGTCCTGACTCTACTTAAAATCTTTTTCACCCAAATAGAACATTTATAATAATTTTTATTTCACCCCCATCTGCAAAACTCCAGCACCACATAAACTACTTTAAATATCATATATAGTAGCTACTATAGATCTTTTAACTTTCATCTGCTCATAAAATTAGAGGGTTCCTCTTTTAAAAGACCACCATGATTAATTAATTTTCTGAGATAACAAAAATATATTAGAAATTCATAAATAATCAATTTTTAGACCATACTACAATGGCTTCCTTTTATGATGTTTTCTGCTAAATTAAAAAAAACAATAACTTACCAGAGGGTACTGAACACACAAAAATAAAATGCAATCAAATCAAATGCTATGAAGCTGAAATAACAACACATTAGATTACTAAAAAGATCTACAAAATCAAACAGTATCTTATCAAAAATAGGAAATAATGATATCAAAAATCAGAGTACCACATAGAATTACATATATGTAAAAAGAAATTGATATCAGTATGTGTCAAGATTTTGGGGTCTTGAGGTATTACTTTTATTAAGTGACATTGTATTATATGTATTGATAGTAGACTTTATGGCAACAGTCTATAGCTACCAATTGGGTCTGGGGATATGACTACAGCATGGCAGAGTCCTAAGGCTGTAGGAGAAGAAACACGGTTCTGCAGATAGACAACAGCACGCTCTATCTGGATACAACTGACTACTAGGGGTAGGCTAGTAGTGATACTATACTTAGAGATCTTCAATCTCTAATCCAAGGGTGATATTCTTTCTGCTCAGTCTCTAGTTAGGAGAGCACTTTATATAGGGTGGATAGGCCCTCTTGCCAGATAGTTATCTGATGCATCTAACTCTTACTAGTCAGTCTATCTGTTCCCCAGACTGCTAGTTTCAGCCCCCAGAGCTAGGCAGCCATGCCAGTCTGGCATGGCATGGGACTTCAATAGATTACCAGGCCTCAGCTTACTTCACCAGTGTGTTGGCGGCATCTTGTTTCCAGTTTATGCATGTGCAAGTTTAGTTACCCTGTCTACTGGGTTTTTGAATCATACATTATTCTTCTGAACAACCTTCTATATTGGTCTTAGAATTTGAGGTATATACAGGTGCAAATGTTTGGCGTCAATCATCATACATCAATGTTCTTGATCATTTCTTCCTATTGGCTATACAATGTTCTGTGATTGTGGCCCAGGGAATCAAGCCTGTTTGCTTAGGTTCAATTCAATGAGTGGACAATCTTGGATCAGGATCAATCTTTGGGGTAATCACAAGTGTACCAATTAGCCAAATCCTGTAGGCAGGGTAAGTTGATGCCTCTACAATTGAACCAGCTAAATGGTGATTGGCCGTCTAACCAATCAACAAAGGGGAATAATGGTCAAGTCTATTACATTATTCCGGAGTTTTGGCATTTCCCACCGCTAGACTTGACCATATATTCTGCTCCAGACCAGAGACTTTGTGCATATGGATAACACTTTGAACTACTCAATTTACACTAGCAAGACAGACACTAGACAATACATTGCTGAAATGTCAGAGGAGGAGTGCAAGGTGTTCTACAGCCTTTTTCTTAAGGCCATATGGGCGTTGATCCAAGGGCTTTGAGATGGTGGCTCAGAATCAACATTTACTGGGTTGGAAGACCCCTTTCAATTGGATGCCCATGAAGGCAGTGAGCAGTCAGAGGGGACTTCCGCAACTACTTCCAGGAAGCGTCCCATAGAAGAACCCGTCAAGGAGTGATTGCCCAAGCAGGCTACTTGGGATTCTAGCCAGGCAACTGAGGGGCGGGAGGTAGATGCAACACCAGCCCGGGACCAATATGATGCCTTCGGGGGAACACAAGAATCTGTGTTTACTCAATTCCGTCTGGGGGAGGCAGGCTTCTCCATAAAATATCTGTTCCTGGGTGAGGATATTATTCCTTTGTTCCTCTTTGTGGTGACACAGAAGTGTCCTTGGCTGGACTTGAAGAAACAAATCCAGAGTACTGCCAGTGGGTTCTACACAGTAGATGACTTGTCTTTACAACTGGATATCTTGCAGGAATTGACAGATCTCTTAGCGGACCCGGTGACCGTAAGGACAGTGGATATGCCAATCTTGGGGTTTATTCTTGACTTTGGCCTTGAGGTCTTAAAAAGCTGGATCCTCCCCTTGGATCCCTTTCCCAAAGTATATAGTTCCTTGGGAGTTGAAAACTTTGATGCACAGGATAGCCAAATTTTTCGAGCCACCAGAAGGGCCTGGGAGGCACTGCATTGCGGCAATAAGAAGTTGGCTCTTTGGGGAATGGCCTTATGCGGGGACCTACTCTTGACCCCAGACCTTTGTCTGCCCATGGGGACGTTTGATGACATGGTAGCGCACTGGGAAAAGTACCGTAATAAGGCAACTGTCAGAATTAACTCATTCCGCAAGTTGACTCACTGAATGTCAACAATTTGTCAACATTCAGTAAGTCAACATTATTTTAGTATTTATCCGCCAGAATTGGGCATTTACAAAACTAAGCTAATTTTTCATAGTAAATTATTAAGTCAGAATTGCAAAATTAAAAAGGAACAGACATAATGCTGACATCATTTAAACAAAGCCTTAATTTTAAGCCAAAAAACTAATATAATTTGCTATGAAAAGTAAGTTCCTTTGTACTTTTACATTAAGGTTAACTACAGTAAGTAATATATGGATGTCAATCCCAAATAAGAATCCATGAGTTTCTTAATAAATTATACAATATTCTAAAAATAACTATTTTTTATATTTTATACTACTGTTTTTATTTTTAAGGATACCAGGAGTACCGTGGGGCTCCAGCAGGTGAGGGAGGAGTCAAAGCAGGTACTGGCATGGCCCACCAGATGATGGGACCTAACTTTACCAGGTAGGAAAGGGCCTTCCCAGCCACAGCCCAAGGTCCAGCCGCTGGCAAGGCAGAGTTGATCAATCCCATGAGTGCAAGGTAAAGCACTCCCAGGAATTGACTACTCTGGTCAGAGGCATCAGAAGTGGGGGGGTTGAGATGGTTGGTTTGGGTTTGGGGGCGGTTCCATGGGGACCAAGTAGGCGGTAGGATTGTTGTACTTCCCGTTGAAGATCAAAGGGTAGATGGTGATTGCTTTGCCGTCTTGGACAATTTGGTAGGGTTCCTTGGGAGCGTTTGGGCGGGTGTACCACTGCAAGTCTTCCAATGTTCAGGGTTTGTGGTCAGGATTGGCGGGATACTCAGTGAAATGCACAGGGCCAAATGGAGCGTTGGGTGGGCAGTAGTAGCCAAAGGCTTTGGTTTTATCAACTGGAGTCTGACTATCTATCCCAGTAGAGGGGTACTGACGCTTAGGTGTATGCAGATGGAAGAGTATCAAAAATAGGTATGAAAACAGATTGGTGAACCAAAGGTTCATAACAACTTTATTTGGTAAGGATGACAATACAGAACTTTTTCAAGTGCTTCTGATTTATATACTTACTCACATGCAGGTGCCTCTGAGTATTCTTCTGGTGCTATCTGTGTGGCAAGGCTTGGCATTTCAGGTTCTGCTGTTTGGTTGGCTGCTTCATGGTTATTTTTGGGGTTTTCATGAACAGTTGTTTGGCTTTTTGATGGTCCATCTTGGCTTGGCTGGTCATTGATTTTGGCAGGTTTGGCTTCTGGGGTTTTGGGGTTTTTTCCAATTTGATCACCATTTTTGGACTGGCTTGACAGGCTCTCTTGAGCCCAAAGAACTTGATTAAAAAGGGGTCCCTAATTGGGGACCCCAAATTACTTAATGGAGGGTGGGCTTGGTCTGGGTTTACTGGGCAGCTAAAAATAGCCTGCCCAGGCCCAGCCAAACCCACCAAGGCTTGGGCGTAGCTTTTGGGGCCCAAAGTGGGCCCCTCAGCTGCCACCAGGGCAGGAATGGTTCCTGCACCTGGATTTGCTTCAAAAAGCAAAAATCCAGGTGCAGGTGAATCTCCCCTGCCCTCTAGCCCCGCCTGGTGGCTAGGAGCGGGTTCAATTCCCGCCTGGGGCTTCAAAACTGTTACTTTTGTAACACTATCCCCTTCTAAACCGGACTTGGCTTTCTTCTTCTCCCAATATTGGCGGACGGCATCAGCTGCATTGGCAAGGTTGTCAGCAGGTTCCCAGGTGCTTTCCTCAGGCAGGTATCTTAGCCATTTGACGTAGTACTGTGGCTTACAGTGGTGGGTGCAGTTGCTGTTTATATACTCTACTTCATGTTCAAGGGATCTCCCTACCAGGATGAGCAGAGGGGCAGTCTTCAGTTTCTGATGGGGTAGGGATGTTCCGTCCTTTTTTAACAGCAAGGATTGATGGAATACATCATGTAATTTCCAGGTGTCAGGTAACTTCAGACGGTAAGCTACTTTGCCTACTTGGCCTGTGATCTGGTAGGGGCCGCTTCTTTGGTGAGCTAGCTTCCGGCAGCAACATTTAGGGGTATGTTCCTTGAGTCTAGATAGACCTCATCCCTGGTCTCTAGTGGCTTTCCAGGGGTGCGCTTTATATCAGCAAAGGCTTTGTAAGTCTGTACTGCACAGGTTAGGATTTTGGGAGCAGGTCATCTGGGTTTTGTGGATGTGTTCCATCCAGGTTCTACCCACTTTGTTAGACTCCTGGTTTCCAATATTGGGGTCCCAATTGGGGTCAAATATGTAATTAGCTTTGAAGGGGGACATCCTGGTGGACTCGTGATCTTTGCTATTGTAAGTGTATTGGGCTGTGGATAATAGGTCTGCCCAGTTGTCTTGATTGGCATTTGCGTAGCATCAGAGGTACTGTTCCAAAATCTGGTTTACCTGTTTGGTTTGGCCGTTGGTCTGGGGGTGATAGGAATTGGACACACATATTTTGATTCCTAGGTCTTTCATCACTTGCGCCCAATAATGAGGTGTGAACTGTGGTCCTCAGTCTGTCACTATTTCCTCTGGGGTTCCGTGTTGGGTGAGTATTTGGTCATGAAAGTGTCAGATGGTTTCAGTGGCAGTGCAATGGGTAGTGGTGGGGACAAAGTAGGCCATTTTGATGAAGTGGTCAACCATCACCAGAATTGCATTGTAGTCTTTGGAGGGTGGGAGTTCAACTATGTAATCCATGGATACCAATTTCCAGGGGCCTGAGGGGATGTCTAGGGGGCAGAGGAGGCCTTCTGGCGTAGAGCGTCTTGTTTTGGTACGCCCACATGTTTCACAGCCCTCAATGTAGTTGATAACATCTGTGTCTATCTTGGGCCACAATTAATTCCTTTTGATGTTTTGAAGGGTTTTGTGGCGGCCCAGGTGGCCGGCTAGTTCTGAGTCGTGATAGTCCTTTAGTACAGAAATCTGAGCTAGTCCTTCTGGTACATAGATTCTTCCTCAGAACAGTAGGGTGGTTCCTTTTAGTGAGTAACCTCTTTTGTACAGGGGGCTGTCTAGTTGTGTTGAGAGTTCTGAGACCATAGTTTTGGCAACAAGGTCCTTTGCCTGGGCTTCTAATACGTCCAATTTCTTAGCAACAATTTTCAGGTAGTTTAGCTGTATTTTTCCACTGGTTGTATCCAACAGGGTATGAGTGTTGCAATCTCTCAACTTGGTGGAGGACAGGATCAGGTTGGATCTTCAACTTAGGGCATTTGGGACAATGTTTACTTTGCCGGGTTTATAGTCAATTTCTAGTACATAGTCTGCCAGTTCTAGGGCCCATCTTGCTTGTTGTTGGTTAAGCTGACGTGGTTTGAAGAATTAAACCATGTTTTTGTGATCTGTTAGGACCTTTACGGGGTGCTCAGCGCTGCATAGGTATCTGTGCCAGTGCTTCAGGGTCTTCATTATAGCTAGCATTTCTTTATCATATATAGGATAGTTTCCTTCAACAGGGATCAGCTTTTTAGAGTAGTATGCTACAGGATGTAGCATACCATCCCCTCCTTCCTGAAGAAGCACCCCTCCCAGGGCAAAGTTGGAAGTGTTGGTTTCCAGAATGAACGGCTTCTTGTGGTCAGGCATGGCTAACACAGGCGCAGAGGTGAAGGCCAACTTCAGGGCTTCAAAGGCAACAACACAGTTGGGGGTCCACTCAAACTGGACTTTGTCTGAGCAAAGGCGGGTCAGTGGCAGAGTAATCTGAGAATTTTTTTGATGAAATCTCTACAGTAGTTTTCTAGCCCCAGGAAACTCCTAACATCTTTCTGACAGGTGGGGGTGGGCCAAGCTGTGACCGCATCCACTTTATCTTAGGCCATGCCAAATCCACCAGTTTTTACTACGTAGCCCAAGAATTCTACCTCCGTTTGAAAGAACTCACACTTCTTGAGTTTGACATGAAGGTTGGCTGCTGCTAGTTTCTCCAAGATGAGGTCCAGGTGGCAGAAGTGGTCTTCATATGTTTTGCTATATATCAGAATGTTGTCAAGATATGCCATGCAGAATTGGTTCAGGTATTCTCCAAGGACCGAGTTAATCATCCTCTGGAAAGCGCTAGGAGTGTTGCATAGCCCAAAAGGCATGACTAGGTATTCATAGAGTCCATATTGAGTTTTGAAAGCCGTTTTATATTCATTGCCTTCTTTGATTTGGATTTGGTTAAAAGCGTCTTGGAGGTCAATCTTAGAGTATACTTGTGCTCCAGTCAAGACATCACATAGGTCATTGGCATTAGGTATGGGGTATTGGTTTTTTACTGTGATTTTGTTCAGCTTCTGGTAGTTTACACAAGGTCTCATTCCCCCATCTTTCTTCTCAACAAATAGTAGGGGGAAGAGCATGGGGACTTTGAGACTCGGATAAATCCTTTCTTGGTCATGTCTTCAATGTATGCTTTCAAGGCCACCTGTTCTTTGTGGTTGCAACTATAGATGGGGCTGTGGCTGGGTTGCGTATCAGGGAGTAAGTCAATGGCATGGTTGTAGATAGAGTGTTCAGGTAGTTGAGTTGTCGCCTCTTTGCTGAAGACATTGGCCCATTTCTTGAGGGCTGAGGGCAGCTTCCCTGAGCAAGGGTCCAATTGCAAGGTCATGATTTTGGTGGGGGTACTATGTGTGGGCTTGGCTGAATGGGTACAGTGTTGGGGTTAGGTCCCTTTCCCAGGGTTATGGTTTGGTCATGATAGTTCAGGATTGCACCATGCTTGTCAGCCCAGGAGTCTCCAAGTATCAATGGGTGTGGTAATCCTTTCAACAAGATAACAGACAAGGGGTAGGTGTTTTGCCCAATCTTCAGCTCAAGGAGTTGGTTACATTCTTGGCCAATGTCAGTTGAGCTGTTTCCCATAGTAACTTGGAATTGAGTATCTGAGGGGATGAGTTCCAGCTTGGACGCTAATGTGGGGTCAATGAAACTTTTGTCAGCCCCGGTGTCTAAGAAAGCCTTTTTGTGAAATACTTTATCTCCCACTTCTAGGGTCACTATGATATACTTATAAGACTGAGAGGTAGTGTTTAATTGAGCAAGGGAGCCTGAAGTTTGGTTTATTCTGGGACAGGCCCTGGTCTGGAGTCCTGCTTCATGGCAGTGGAAACACAACCCATCTCTGTAATGTTGTTGTAACTCCTCAGGTGTCATGGCTGGTCTGGCTGCAGTGAGGCTTCTGGCCATCTGGGGTCCATGGGGGCGGCGCCGTGGGTTTCTTGGTTTAAGCTTAGTCCTTGGCAGAGCACAATAAGTTCTTCTAATCCAATTATGGGGGTGCTTGAGGAGGTCCTTTAACCCTGGGTTCACGCCTTTTCTGAATAGGATGACAGCCAATTTGTTGTCCAGCATAGCACAGGTCTGTAGTTTGGTGAACTTTTCTACATAAGTCTGAAGTAGGCGGCTGTTTTGCTTGAATTCTAACAGGGTTGTGAAGGCAAAGTGACAGGTATTCTGGTCCTCTCCTTTGGCCATTAGTTCAGCCTCAAATTGAGCATAGTCTAAGCAAAACTCTACGTTGTTGGCAGTGGCTTTGCTGAACCAGTCTAGGGCGTCCCCTGTTAGCATGGATGCTACTCCCAAGTCTTTGACTGTGTTGTTGGGATAGGCAGCAGCATTGGCTAGGAAGTGCAGTTGTAGTACCAGAATGGCTCTTCTAGCTTCCTCTAGGCTGAGCTTGCCCATCTGGGGCATGGTCACATTGGAGGTGGTTTGGTTCACAATGATGTTCTGTACTTGGGAGAAGGTTGCTGCGGTTGGGTCTTTGCTCTCTGGAGCATCCTTAGAATCATCCAAGGTCTGGGTTGTTCTCTTCCACATGGAGGAGATTTGGTATGATAGCCACAAATAACAGTAATAAGTTATAATCATAAAAACAAACATACAAGTAGCCTCAAGTGCTAATAATATCTTAGGACCCAGGTTACCAAGTTTGGGGTGGATTGTCATAATTTTAGGATACCAGGAGTACTGTGGGGCTCCAGCAGGTGAGGGAGGAGTCAAAGCAGGTACTGGCATGGCCCACCAGATGATGGGACCTAACTTTACCAGGTAGGAAAGGGCCTTCCCAGCCACAGCCCAAGGACCAGCCTCTGGTAAGGCAGAGTTGATCAATCCCATGAGTGCAAGGTAAAGCACTCCCAGGAATTGACTACTCTGGTCAGAGGCATCAGAAGTAGGGGGGTTGAGATGGTTGGTTTGGGTATTGGGGGCGGTTCCATGGGGACCAAGTAGGCGGTAGGATTGTTGTACTTCCCGTTGAAGATCAAAGGGTAGATGGTGATTGCTTTGCCGTCTTGGACAATTTGGTAGGGTTCCTTGGGAGCGTTTGGGCGGGTGTACCACTGCAAGTCTTCCAATGTCCAGGGTTTGTGGTCAGGATTGGCAGGATACTCAGTGAAATGCACAGGGCCAAATGGAGCGTTGGGTGGGCAGTAGTAGCCAAAGGCTTTGGTTTTATCAACTGGAGTCTGACTATCTATCCCAGTAGAGGGGTACTGACGCTTAGGTGTATGCAGATGGAAGAGTATCAAAAATAGGTATGAAAACAGATTGGTGAACCAAAGGTTCATAACAACTTTATTTGGTAAGGATGACAATACAGAACTTTTTCAAGTGCTTCTGATTTATATACTTACTCACATGCAGGTGCCTCTGAGTATTCTTCTGGTGCTATCTGTGTGGCAAGGCTTGGCATTTCAGGTTCTGCTGTTTGGTTGGCTGCTTCATGGTTATTTTTGGGGTTTTCATGAACAGTTGTTTGGCTTTTTGATGGTCCATCTTGGCTTGGCTGGTCATTGATTTTGGCAGGTTTAGCTTCTGGGGTTTTGGGGTTTTTTCCAATTTGATCACCATTTTTGGACTGGCTTGACAGGCTCTCTTGAGCCCAAAGAACTTGATTAAAAAGGGGTCCCTAATTGGGGACCCCAAATTACTTAATGGAGGGTAGGCTTGGTCTGGGTTTACTGGGCAGCTAAAAATAGCCTGCCCAGGCCCAGCCAAACCCACCAAGGCTTGGGCGTAGCTTTTGGGGCCCAAAGTGGGCCCCTCAGCTGCCACCAGGGCAGGAATGGTTCCTGCACCTGGATTTGCTTCAAAAAGCAAAAATCCAGGTGCAGGTGAATCTCCCCTGCCCTCTAGCCCCGCCTGGTGGCTAGGAGCGGGTTCAATTCCCACCTGGGGCTTCAAAACTGTTACTTTTTTAACACTACTGTTTTTATTAAATAAATAATAAGATAAGCATTGAACAAAGACATATGCCATTTTTCAGAGCATTTGTTGTATTATTTAGATATTTACTGTTATTTCAAACTCACTGGATAAACTATAGCTTATTTCCAGAAGTCCACTTAAGCCAAAACACATATGTTAAAACTAGAATTTATATATGTAATTATAATGTCAACTTTGTGTCAAATCAATGTGTTGCCTAAATTGCAACAAAGGGGTTCATCTAAGCAAACAAAGTGACATAATTTAAGTGAGATTTAATAGGAGAGTTACTATAAAAGAACGCTGACTGCCTGGATGTTGACACCTTCACTTGTTTATTAGTAAAACACTGCTGCTTAACAAAAAGCACACATACAATGGTATGGTAATTCAGGCCAAAGTACCCAGGACTGTACTTTAGACTTACCTCTACAATCCCTATTTTTTAGTTTTCATAAGTTACATATGCAAATCTTTAATTTTTTTAAATTTAAAAATAATCAATTTTGGCCTTAAAAAACCAACTCTGTAAAATCTAACCAAGCTTTATAAGTGATTTACATAGTTTTTTTTTACTTTAATGCTGAATTTCAGTATGTCAACGTCAAAATTAAAGCATTTTTTCATGCTGACAAAATAAATTAAATTTTTTTGACTATTGTGACTACCAGAATGTCAACTTTTTATTTAAACATGGTTTTTTTCTATTCTTTACTAATAAACTAGCTCTAAAATTACTTTCCATACTTATATAAACTATTTAATTCATAATAAAAAATAAAACAAGTGATTATCATTTAATTTTATTTATGTTTCACATGATTATTCTTACTTTATGAGCTCTACTCTAATTATTGTAGGACAAATCTTCCAAGAAGCCACAAAAGAGCCCCAAGTCAACAAAGAAAGTACCCAAAGCCTCTGGAAAGGCCCAAAGTCCCTACCCCAACAAAAAAACAGTCAAAGAGCCCTCAAAGAAACAGAAGACAAAGGAGAAGACCCCAGACCCTGAAAGCAAAGAGCCCTCCCCTGCCCCCTCCTCTTCTCCAAGCTGGTACCAATCAGAAGGAGATAAGGTTCCACTAAACAAGCAAGGAAGAAAAAAGACACCCAAGAGTCCAGAACCCCAGTTAAGCCCAGATGAATCAAGCTCAAAGGAATCAAGCCCCAGAGAATCAAGCTCATCCCAGTCCAAGAAGCGCAAGAATCCAACTCCAGATAATTCCCCTCCACCGCCCAACAAATCTGCACCTCCATCCTCCTCATCAAGTATCAATAAAGAAGATCCTGATTACTACCTTTCTGACTATCATCAAGCACCAATTGGCCCATGGAATCCCCTAAAGGCTCACAATATATTTAACGTCAAAGGAGAGTTTAAGCTCCCAAAAAAGTTCCCTCAGTTTTTCCCTCTAATATCTGTCAAAGAAGGTGCAAGTTTAGTCTGTAATGGCTATGTTTTCAATTGCAACAATCAGAAGAGAGCAGGAAGAAGCAAGAATTATGTATGTGAAGATAGAAGCTGCGCTGCCAGGATTAATACAGAAGGATGGGATAAAGTCACTAGTGAAAAAGGAGAGCACACATGCAATGCTCCAATAAATCTTATTGAAAAGCTTCTAAAGTGGTACCTCTACCAAATGGTTCCAGTCTCCAAAGACTTCAAGGTTTCTGATCTGGCAGTTAAGGCCACCACTCACCTAAGCAATGAGAACCTGAAGCTCATCCCTGACCGCAACCAGTTAGTGAAGTACATATATGACAAACGCTGTGATCTATTCCCCCATAAGAAATCTGCCATGGTCCAAGGAGAGTTAGTCTTGACAGAGGAGTTAAAGATGTTCAATGGTGATGAGGTATTACTTTTACATGATGATGGGCCTACAGCAGAGGCAAGAATTATATGCTATGCTACACAACAGAACCTGTAGCAGTTAAGAGATTCAGAGACCTGGTTATGTGATGGTATCTTTGCAGTATACCCCCACCTTTTTTTACCAACTATGGGTTGTACATTCCCTTATTGAAGGCAAGGTGCCCCCATTTGCCTACTTTCTGCTTCCTGGGGCAACAGAAGAGATCTACACAAAGGCCTTTAAAATCCTTCAGGAGGGCAGCAAAGCCCTACCCAGTAATAGAAAGAGTTCCCCTGGCCATAACACTAGAGCCAATCCATATGATGATGAAAAAGATGAAGCCACCCTTGCTGCAGAAAAAGAAGCTCAAGATAAAGCACTTGGACCCTCAACTATAATCATGAACTATGAAGCTGCCCAGTATAACGCTTTTGTAAATACCTTTGATGGAGAGGTCCAGGGGTGTTTTTTCCATTATTGACAGGCTGTCAACAGGCAACTAAAGGGTCTACCTGAGCTCAGCAAGATCCACCATCTAGATACATCAGGAAAGTGCAAGTTCTTAATTCAGCAGCTTGTAGCACTAGCCTTTGTAAAGCCAGAGCATGCTGGACAAGCCTTTGAGCTCCTATGCCAGGATCCATATGCTAAGAAACATGATGGTGCCTTCTACCCTTTCATTGAACATTATGAACCACAGTGGATTGAACGTAAGTTCACTAAGCACCAGAGCAAGCCCAGAGCCAACTGGAACTGCTACCAGGCAGTTTTTAAGAATGAGATGAAAACAACTTCATCTTTAGAGGGCTGGCATAAGCATATCAAGTCCTCCTTTTGAATCAAGCTCAGATACAACACCTTCTATGAGCACCTCAAAGTCCAACAGGGGAAGACTGTTGTATCCATCAGAGATATTGAGAACCGCCCATCCAAGAAGAAGAGAACCACCAAAGAGAAACAGTATCAAGAGAAGATCAAGGACATTGTCAAGGCCAAGTATAAGCTTTCAGAGATTGGGGAATATATTAAGAAGATTGCCACAGTTCTTAATGGCAACCAGGTGATCACAGTCTAGCTTTCAATTAAATTTATTAAGTATTGCCTAATTTTTTATATAGTTCTTATACATTAAGTATAATATTTTTAAATAAATAGTTATTCTAAATAACTCATTAATAATTTATGGTACTGTTTTTATAAAATCATTGATTTTCTATTGATAGTTTGATGCTTTAGACTGTATTACATGTCCTATATTGGTATTTTACTAGTAAATTATATATTTTTTGTAGTTTTCAATATAGAAAAAATTTATATTACTGTTTATGATTGTTATTTTTGCTATAATATGTAAATTTTTATGTAGTATCTTTTTGTTTATTGGATTTTTTGTTTTTATAAGTAGGAAAAAATTTATTATAGTAAAGATAGCTAATTTCATAGTAAAATAAAAGTGTATTTTTATGAATTTTTTCAATTGTCATGCATAATTTTTTATGGACTTTTTAAAATCTATGTTGTCACATTACCCTAAAAATATCTTGAAGCTTAATTTTAAGTAAAATGTTCAGGAAACAGGTTTCTGCTTATTAAAAAAGTGTCCACATTTAGTAGTCTGCATGAGGTAAAACTTAATTCTGACTTTTCAAAGCTGTTGGCATTAAAGTATTTTTAATTCTGATTATTGACCTTATAGTAAGTTGACTTGCGGAATGAGAAAATTCTAGCTGTTGCCCTGTAATAAGATAGGTGGGATCCAAGCTCCCTTGCCGTGTATCTATTGGTATATCTCTGACTCCATGCTTGACTGCATGGTCCTTTTGTGCTGCTTTCCTTTAGATGCTGGGCTTTGGCAGCTGGACTCCCAGCAGGCCTCCATTCCTCTTCCGCTTGTCCAGTACTTGCAACAGCCAATTGTGGTTTGCAGCAGACTCAAGATCCTTGTACAGCGAGCTGGCCAGTTCCTGTACACTTTCAATGGTCTCCCAAAGATTGTTTTTGTTATCCACGTAGGTGTTGTGGTATAGGCAACAACCATGAGGGTCAGAGGCAAGCTCCTGGGAAGAAATGCCTAACAGGGTAGGGAACTTCCCATTTCTCAGGCTGTCAATCTTACTTGCCAGCTTGTTAACGTATGCCACCAACTTGTTATAACGGTTGGTACTTCTCTCGCCAGCATTGTCCATTATGCGGCGTAGAGCTTCTTTATCAGGAGTCTCTCCATCTTGTGTTGTGTGTTTGGTCAACTTTTCAACCCTTTGAGTCAGGCTGATACAGTGGTCTGTCACATCGGTGATCCACTGTGGAGTGATGCCAGTGCTTTTGAAACAGTTGGCAACAATGTGCCCAACCTGAGAGTTGAATTGTTGTACAATCTCCTCCACTCTGAAGTGGGCATGGTTGGTGGTTTTGAACAGGTTTCTAAGGATATCCTGTAATGAGTCAAAGCTGGTGTTTAACTTATTAATGGTGGCTAAGTGGGCTTCCTGCAATTCATTGCAACTAGCCCCTAGCTCCGTGAGCTCCAAGCTTTGTCTTGCAAAAATTTGCTGCAAGTGCTTAATGCTTGGATGAATGAAGTAAGAGAGGAAGTCTTCAACTTGCCCCTTTTCCTTGTTCAGCAGCTGACTGATCTGCATGCTGTTTGCCTCCTGGTACTGGCAATAAGCAGTCCAGAGGTTGGCAGCATTCAGATTATAACTAGACAGAGTGAACTCTGCTTCCTGTTGGGCCCCTTTGTGTTGACAACCGTGTAGGAGTACGCCTAGCATGGCGCAGACCTCTTCTAAAGAATACTGGCAAGGTTGGTGCGGTCCTGGGGCATTGGCAGGGTCCAAGTGAAGGCAGTCATCCTGGAGCTCAACAGCTCTGTGTGGCGTGATTGCCAGGCGGAGACTAGTGTCTCTTTTGGTGTCACTAGTGTCCATACAACCCCCCATACTTATCAACAAAGCTGGGGTGGGAAAGAGGCAAGGCAGCACCTTGACTTGACTCCAATGGCAGCTAGTATTTGTAGTGAGCACCACTGTCAAGATTTTGGGGTCTTGAGGTATTACTTTTATTAAGTGGCATTGTATTATATGTGTTGATAGTAGACTGTATGGCAACAGTCTATAGCTACCAATTGGGTCTGGGGATATGACTACAGCTTGGCAGAGTCCTACGGCTGTAGGAGAAGAAATACGGTTCTGAAGATAGACGGCAGCGCACTCTATCTGGATACAACTGACTACTAGGATTAGGCTAGTAGTGATACTATACTTAGATATCTTCAATATCTAATCCAAGGGTGATATTTTTTCTGCTCAGTCTCTAGTTAGGAGAGCACTTTATATAGGGTGGATAGGCCCTCTTGCCAGATAGTTATCTGATGCATCTAACTCTTAATAGTCAGTCTATCTGTTCCCCAGACTGCTAGTTTCAGCCCCCAGAGCTAGGCAGCCATGCCGGTCTGGCAGGGCATGGGACTTCAATAGATTACCAGGCCTCAGCTTACTTCACCAGTGTGTTGGCGGCATCTTGTTTCCAGTTTATGCATGTGCAAGTTTAGTTACCCTGTCTACTGGGTTTTTGCATCATGCATTATTCTTCTGAACAACCTTCTATATTGGTCTTAGAATTTGAGGTATATACAGGTGCAAATATTTGGCATCAATCATCATGCATTAATGTTCTTGATCATTCCGTCCTATTGGCTATACAATGTTCTGTGATTGTGGCCCGGGGAATCAAGCCTGTTTGCTTAGGTTTGATTCAATGAGCAGACAATCTTGGATCAGGATCAATCTTTGGGGTAATCACAAGAGTACCAATTAGCCAAATCCCGGAGGCAGGGTAAGTTGATGCCTCTACAATTGAACCAGCTAAATGGCAATTGGCCATCTAACCAATCAACAAAGGGGAATAATGGTCAAGTCTATTACATTATTCCGGAGGTTTGACAGTATGTTAATAAATAAAATATGCAGTCATCAACAACTAAAGACTGTATCTTAGTAAAAAGGTGTACTATAAAAAGAATATATTAAGCCTATAAACTACAAAATAATTGTTTGGGAACAAAAGAGCTTTTTATAACATGTACTTGATCTTTATTATTATGGGTATTTTAATGTCTATTGGAGCTCAAAATATATAATGAAAATAAAGAATTTAAAAGGGCTGAAGTTTCACAGTGTGGAAAAAAATAAAGTACTTTTTCTCAGCTGTTGAGATAGACAACCAAAACCAAGTGCTGATCACACAGAAGTTATGCAAAAAACAAATCTTAAGTGGGCTAATTTTATTTTTAACATGTATAAATTGTTGATTTTTTATGTGAGAAAACTTGGTGTTATATGTTTGGGTTTGTATGTGTATCTCAACAGCTCTTAAAAGTACTTTAATTAATCTCCAGTCTCTTAAATGTCAAAATATAATGCATAATAAAATGTAGAAAACTCTAATAAAGCCTTGATAATAGTATAATATAGTATTTAAAAAGCATACACCCATACTTCTCTAATTAAAAGTAGCAATCATAATAAAGCTATCATTTTTATGTTAAAAATTACTTTATATCATTAAATCATCTTTTAACAACCAGAATAGTAAATAAATTTAAAAAAGACATACTGAACTACCAAAAAGGTATTTCTGCTAGGGAAAAAGAAAAAGATAACAGTGTGAAGCTGTGAATAATAGAGCTGAGTTAGCATTGCTTTTTTCTTTTGGTAGCCTGCTCACTGCTCAACTTTATATACTCATTTAGTTTCTGATATTTTTTATTAACAAATCTATATAATTTTCACCAACAAACCATAAGTAGGCTGCATCTTTAAACAGGTTTTTACTAGGTATGAGATCAGGAATGCCTTATAGCAGGCTGACATCACCCCTGGGGTTCACTCAAAAGATTTATGATAAAGATCATTAAAAAGCCAAAAAATTTAAAATTTAAAATCCAAAAAATATAACTTCACACCTCTCTTTGATAATAGTTTTTGCCAGCTATAACTGGAAACACATACCAGCAGGCTGCCGTAAAAGAGTGAAGCTGAGCGTAGCACAGCTTTGCTCTTTTGGCAGCCTACCTGACATACCTTTCCTTTTACCAGATATAGTAAAGATAAAGATTTAAAAGTTAGCTAATCTAAAAAAACAAAAAAATCAGCTAGGATACCTGGACGCGTACCCAGGTGGGATGCCATAAAAGGGCAAAGTGGGCGTAGCTCAGCTTTATTCTTTTGGCATCCTGCCTGCCACACCACACTTGTAAAGGAGATCTCTTCCACTCCCCCCTTGCCCAAAATGCCTCCTGCCAAAGACTTCAGTAAGTTGGGGTTTGTCTACATTACAGTATTAGGGCTGGCCAATCAGGCCGTACCCATACTGGAAGTTGGTGTCCCCTGGCTAATGCTATGAATTATATTGTCAGGATTTCACTAATTATGTACATGGCCTTTCAGGCCCAGCCTGCCTCCCCTTCGGGAGTCCAGCCTGACCCTGGTATGGGCTGTGACAATGATGTGAGCTCAATTCCAGCCTTTCACTATATATCTCAGCATCTAGAGTTATCATGTTGGTTTCATTTTTATTGGAATTATCAGAAAAACATATCTAGGTACTTTAAATGTCATTAAAATAATTTTAATGAGTCATAATTTTATCATTGTCAGTTTACTCCACTGATGTTCTTTTGGGATGAAGCAATGTAAGCAAGGTTTACCCTGAAACAATATACAGCCACTTGGATCAGCTGATGAATCTGAGTAGAGTTTTCTATTATTTCACTTTGTAGTAAATAAATTTAAAATGTCCAAGCCAGCCATCCTTTACTTAAAATAGCATTTATGTATATTTTTCAATTCAATATTTTAAAACTGATCAAGCTCTCTTTTCATCAATCAATTCAATCCTCAGCAGGTTTTAAACACCAATCATATCAAAGGATCTTAAACAATTGCTGCTTCCTTTTTAATTTTAATCCACCCATTCTAGAGTTGGATAATCTATACATAAAAACCTCTTTGATATGGCTGTATGAGGTTAACCATACAACTTAAAAATCAAGTAAATAAACATAAATTTATAGTAGTTTGAGTGGCTTATATTCTCAGTTCCACATAATTTAAACCACACACTACTGAATTCAACCAGTGTACTTTCAAAGATGCATGTAAAGGGTTATATATAATGTTGCAACATCTTCAATTACTTCCTCTTGGGGAATTATAGTCCCAAGTAACTCACTGAATGGGTCACCAACCAACTCACCAACCAACCAGTAAATTGGTGGCACTACTATCAGGCAACCATCCATTATGGGGATCACATAATCCAGATCCTAAAGGGAACACAACTTGAACAAGCCTCTTGACTTAAGAGGAACATTACTCAAATAAGCCCCATGACCTCCATGATGTACATGGACAGTATGTGGCTTCTCATGATACTATATAATACCCTATATTCATATCAAATAAAGTATCATTCTCTTCTTAATCTTCCCATTTATCTTGTTTATTATACACCCAGAAGTATATACTCAACAGTGGTAGCACAGGTAGATTATACATACCTACCCAACTCAAAGGAAAAATTCCTCCTAAGAAAAAGACCCTAGCAATGGTACTCCCTAATGGCTGGAGAGACTAAAAAGAAGGACAAGACATCCCTGCAGGCCTCATCATCTATAACAATGCCCTTGTACCCATTTAACATATCAACACTCTCAAAGCCTGCAGACTATTACCTGCAGTCCCAGCTGCAACAGAACCACAGCAACCTGAAATACCTAACATTGTATTCCAATGCCTACATTCAGCAGAAATTGGGGCTTTTGCAGGACTACGTCAAGAAAATGCCTCCCTCTGAATCAACAGTACACAAAGAAAATTTGAACAAGTGGACTACCCCTGCAGACTCTGGGTCAGTGAGATTGCCCTTTGCGTCACAGGAACCGCATCATGTTTTGTAAGCAAATGGGTCATTATTTTTCTTGTTATGCTTAGGTGCCAGATTGATTATTTTATAACTTAATCACATTATTCATATTAAAATTGTTCAGAAAGCTTAAAATACAACCAATCCCAAAAATTTAATTGATCTTGGGCTTAGATGATTTTTTTTAAAAAATAACTCATCAATTTTAGAATCAAAAAGTGCAACTTATAGTATTATTGAAAATATCTTAAGTGCTACTACAAACTACAAACCAAAAATATTTATGATGAGTTGCATGGGAGAGTAATAGCAGCCCCAAAGCTATAAGTGCTATTACCCTATCTTTGGCTCATCATAAATATTCTTAGTTTGTTTCAGAAAAAAAGGTTGTTGTTTTTGAAATACTGATAACTCTATTTAAAATACACCCTCTAGTAAGTTGCCCTACTTCATGAACTTGCCCCAATACATCACTAGCATATTCTGATATTTTTATTTCTCTGGTATCATCACGTGATTTCAAATGATAAGTTATCTCAGAATATTCTGATAAACTTTCAAATGTTAGAGGTGAAGTGTATAACTTCTCATCTATCATCAAATATGAAAGATTGATGCGCAGATTTTTAACTTCAAGCTCTCTTTTTATAGGCCTAACTTTTCTTTCATAAATATAAAAGAATGACTTTTGAGAAATATTTGAGCCTGATAGTACTGATTTATATAATTCTTTTCTTTTTTCTTCTTGCTCAGAAATATTTTTAAGATCATTAATATTTTTAATATAAAGCTCATTTTCTTTTTTCTTTAATATTTTTGATATTACACCAAAGTGACCATCAACAATGCTTTTTCCATGACATTCAACAAAACAATTATATTTTATAGAACCCTTAATATATTTAGGTGCCTCTTTAAATAAGTAATATAAAAATTCATATGATCTAAAATGACTTCCATTATCAGTCCACACTTTTATATTTTTTATTTTTTTAAATATATCTAATTTAAGAAGACTAATCAGACATTCACCTGAAAATAAAGAATCATGTGATAATATTTGAGACAAAAAATCATGATATTCATATTTGGTTTTATTGTTTTCTTTAAAAACTAATGCAAACCCTAATAATGAGATGGGTTTTTTTGAATAAAAACAATTATTGGTCTCAATTGGACCACTTCCAACCTTTAAGTTTTCCTTATAATCTATAACTACAACACAAGACTCATCATCTAATTCATAAATATCTTTTTTATATTCCCTATTTTGATGAACATAAAAGTCTTGGTGCTGATTAATAGTCTTTAAGCCATTGCCTATAGATTCTGGTAATGATAAGTTTTTACTTTCACATTCTTCCTTCTTTTTTTCAGTGAATTTTTTAAATTACAAATATTGCACATATTGGTTTGTTTTTTACTTTTTATTATATTTTTAGGAATTAATTTATAGTAAGTAGAAATTGAAACTGAAACTTCATTTTTTATTTTCATATTTTCATATTTCTTTTTTTGTTTTAAGTAGAGAGTATTTAATTTCAGTTGAGTAATTACTCATCTCTTTTTCTATATCTTTATAAATTTTTTCAGGCACTTTTTTTGTAAACTGGCTTGTTTCAAAAGAATTTTCCAGCAATTTTTTAATTATTTTTTTAGTTATTTCTTTTTTTAATGAATAGTTATTGTTTTTTTGGCTTTTTTTGTTTAAGCTTACATTTTTATTTTTATATATTTTTCTTGAGTATCTAAACTCACTTTTGGTTATATTAAACCCCATATCATTAAGCTCTTTTAAAGAGTAAATGGAAGTAACCAGAGATTGCAAGGCTGGAAGATGCTTTTGGGGAGAAGATTTCATGAGATCCTTTAAGTTTTCAATAAACTCATTACTTTTTTGATTTTGAATAGTTGGCAGGAACTGAGATCTCCCAAATTCAGTTTGAGTAAGGAAGTGCTTGATGAAATTATCAAGATCATCACCAGCAATAAAGAGGAATGCCTTTTTTAACATTGCAATTATTTCTCTTTTTGTTGAAGCTCCCAAGGAAAAAAAGGGTAGCATGGCAGAAGTAAATTTAACTGAGGACATGGTAGTATTTTGAATCTGTAATTAGGTCAGATCTCTGAAATGTGCCTTAATGATGGAGTAGTTCTGATCAGAATGTGGCATTTTGAATGGGGTCTTTTGGATTAGAAGCTTTGTGGTGCTTTAGCTCTTATATACCAAGCTAAATGACACCATTCTGAAAGAAATAGTGTGATAGCTTTTTACTATAGTTTGAACTTGAATTAATATTTGCAGAATTAATTAAATACCCAGTTTTCATGCACAAGTGATATATGTGAAGCAGCTAAGCATCATTATTACACCATATCCTCTTTGTAACCAATGCAAATCAATTAAAATGATGTATTCAGTTAACTGTAACTCTTCCGCATATTTTTAAAATAATAAAATATTAAAGAGTTCTATTTAAAGAATGCTTAATTTGAGGTTTGAAGCTCACTTGAACCTTAAATTAATCTAAACAGTGATAAAAACATCCTAACTTCAAACTGCCATAAAATCCTAAATAATTGAGCTTTTTAAATAAAATAAAATGCAAAAATAAAGCTCTCAATCTTATTTTTAATTTTGTTAAATAAAAAAAGGAGTTTTTATTAGCTTTGAAGTGATTTACTTTATATCATTAGATAGAATCATGTAATAAAATCTGGATTATAATCTTTTAAATTACTTTTGCTTTAATATTAAGTGTAGTATACATATTAAAATTTTTACATCAATAGAAAGATGGGATCCTTAGCTTCATTTTGATAGTTTACAATGTAAAAAAATATTAATTTTTCATTGAGTTATTAATGTTTTAAATATAAATTGTGTAATTGGTTACTTTTATCAAAATCAAACTGTGTTATGCTGCTCAAGTCGCAGCATGTGCATTAGAAAATGGCACAAATCCTAAAATAATGACCCAAATGGTTAGCCCAATACCCCAACCAGAAGGAAAACTGAGAGGTATTCAAAACTGCCTTCCTCAAAAAGTTCTCCATGAAGGACTCTGATGTTGTAATCATGACCAAACTCAGAACGTTCAAAATGGCAGGAACAATTGAGGAATACATTGCTGTGTACAAAGACCTATGTGACCATGCTCCCAACACCATCAACTTTGATGGACCTAAACCACAGTTGGACTTCTACAACAGCCTCTTCACGCACATTAGACGTCAGTTTGACATGACCTGCTGTAAGAACCTTGAAGATGTATTCTTGGAAGGAAAGTGTGCAGCTCAAAAGTCTGATAACCTACATGCAACAAACAAGCGCAAGGAGAGCCCTACAGCCAAGAAGGATCCTCAACCAAACAAGCAAAATAATCAAGCCAACAACACCCATCCTCAAACTGGTGTCAAGGATCTGGATGTACAATTATTCTGGCTACCACCAACCTACTCAATATCCAGGCATTGCCCGATTTGGTGCCCTTCTAATATACTGTTCAACATACCAGGAATGGCAACCAAGCAACATCACATGCCTGTCCAAGTATCCAGTGGCTTGAACCCATCCTGCACATGACCAACCCCTAGGTTTGATCCAACTAAATCTCTGCCATAGCCAAGTCTATATAAGTCCAAAGTATTATATAAAAAATACTTCTCTTCTTTCTCAATTCCATATTTGAAGCTTCCCCAAAAGGTGCTCCTTATCACCAGTAAATGTACTTTCCAAGCCAACCAAGCAAGCACTGAAGATACCAACAAGGAGGGAAAAGCTCAGGGGAGTGCTTAGGCAAGCTGTCCTCTCCCACTTTACAAGTCTTGTACAGGGACCAGGACGTGGATTCAATCACCATGATTCAAGTATCCTCCAGCAATCCTCTACTGTTTGCCGCCCAAACTAGAAATAAACTCCTCACTTATTATTTCCTTTTTTGCAGATACCAGGGCACTGCACTATTTGACACTGGAGCAGACCAATCCCTCACCAACAAGAAATTTTCCAACCTCATGAAACTACCTACAGGCTGAAGCAACATCAAGAAGGTCATCATGTCAGACAACCAAAGCACACCAGTCACACAAGAGGCAAAACCTTTCCACGCCCAAATTAGAGACATGCAAACCACACTCAGTGGCCCAATTATACCAATCCTCAAGCATGATGTTATACTTGACATGGACTGGATGAGAAAGACCAAACCTCACATTGACTGGGATAGTGCTACCCTCACCATACAACGAGGCAAGGTGCATCACCATGTTTATCCAACTCATCTTGACACGCTTATAAGGGATCACATGTTTGTGAAAATTATGGAGACAGAATAGGAAACCAACCCTAGTAAAATCAATTAGACTACCTGTACATAAAAAGTCATCCACTTTAAAAATACGGGGACCAGACGTGAAGAGGACTTTATCTGAGATCAACTAGTCAGTGAGTTTCCCTCCGTCTTCCATGAAGCCCTACCAGGTTTACCACCAGACCATGGCATAAACATGAGATTGACCTAAAAGGGAGTATACCTAAGGCACAACCTATCTAACGCCTCACACCACAAGAAGACAACACCCTAAAAAATTACCTCAATGAAGCCCTTGAGAAAGGACTCATACAACCATCAAAGTTGCCTTTTGGCGCTGCTGTCTTCTTTTTGGCAAAGAAAGACGGAGGCTTCTGCCTAGTCACAGACTACAGAGTGCTCAACAAAGTCACAATTAAGAACAGGTATCCCCTGCCCCTGATTTACAACCTTTTTGGCACCCTGGGGGGGGGGGTCCCAAATCTTCACAAAGATTGATTTGACAGTGGGCTACCATTAAATTTGCGTAAAGCCTGAAGACATTTCAAAGACCGCATTTAGAACCAAATACGGATCCTTTGAATGTTTTGTTCTCAATTTTTGGATGATCAATGCTCCCAGTACCTTTGTGACCTTCATGAATGAGTTCTTAAAAGAACACATTGGAAAACAGGCAATTATCTACCTGGAAAACATCATCATCTGTAGCCCAAACTTAAAACAGCACTGGTAAGACATCCACCTGGTCCTCCACACCCTTGAAGAAAAGCAACTAATTGCAAAATCATTGAAGTGTGAATTATTTTTGGCTGAACTTCCTTTCCTTGGCCATATTATCAGCAAGGACAGAATTAAACCAGATCCAGACAAGATACACGCCATAACTGAAATATCAGCCCCAATAAATAAGAGCAAACTCCACACATTCTTTGGAATGGTAGCCTATGTAAGAAGGTTGATCCCTGATGGGGGTTCCCTAACAGCCCCCCTGTCTTTCATTACAGGCAAAAAAACCAAGTTTGTATGGACGCCACTGCAAGACCAGCACTTCTGCTAACTAAAAGAATGTATGGTCACTGCCCCTATCCTCCAATATCCAAATTGCGAGAAAATCTATGAGCTAGAAACTGACACATCTGACTACGCCATAAGAGGAGTACTCTGTATCCAAACGGCAGATAATGACTTCCTTCCTGTGGCATATGAGTCAAGGAAACTATCTGATGGCAAACAAATGTACCCAATATACAATAAAGAGTTGGTAGCCATCATACATTGCCTCATGAAATGGCAATGCTATCTGGAAGGGACCCAAACGTTCAAAGTACTCACCAACCTCAAGTTACTGATATTCTTCAAAACACAACAATACCTGTCAAGAAGACAAGCCAAATAAATGATCCTCATACAGAGATACCCCATGAAAATTGAATACAAGCCAGGCAAGGAAATGCTTACTGCAGATGCCGTGTCAAGGCTATACAGCAAACATGTCCTTTGCCTGATGGCAACTCCAACTGGCCCATGTTAATTGTGGGGAATCTCCAGGAAGGTTTCCCATCTGGCACCCCAATGGACATCCAAGAGAAGGTTCTTAAGAACAAACATCTGTTCAAAAACGCATATGGTACACTGCACCAAATACTTCCAAATGATGACACTATACCTTACATCCTGTCAATGCAAAATATTGACACAATCCTCCAATATCACAGAGACCTGGGACACCTGTAGCAGGAAATTGCATAAATATCTCAAGACACACTATTGGTGGCCCAACATGCTAGATGATATCAGAGAGGTACTGGAATAATGCAAAGTCTATTAAAAGTATGCCCAAATCAAAGCACCACCCAAGTCAGTAGTACCCAATCCATCACACAGCCCTTCAAGGTATTGTCAAAACAGCAGGCTCAACCTGCCAGCAAGGTTCCAAGTAAGCAGTTTTGTGACCTACAACCCAACTATCCTATCACTTGGAGCCAGACTAGGAAGTCAACTCAAATTTCCAAATCCAATAACATGAACAAATCATGATCCCTTATGATGGATACCTTGTTTTGGCGCTTGAGTCATTACCAGGATCAAGCAATCCCCTTCACCAACCCACTGTGTGATCAACGCTATCATGTTCCTGTTATCCACAATTAACAATAAATATATAATACCTATCTCTCATTAAAGAATACTATCTAGTTTCTAAATATTTTCCCCTTGTAACTCGGCTAAAACAGCACAGTTACAACATTGGTAGAACAGGTAGGTTCTCCATCCTACTTTTTTCCCCAAAATTCTGCTTGTTGCCCGTAATTGCCAAGGCCAACAAATCCTCAATAGAATCATGCCTAGCCTCCCAGCAGACTGGACACCGTACGCACCTTGTGCTGAGATACCTGATGGGTTTGTCCTCTATCAAAATATGGTGATATCCCTTCCCGTGTTCAATGCCCTGTCCGCACAAGGGTTCTTCCAGGCTCCCTCTGCCATGCCTTATGCAACTGACAGAAATACCATGTCAGCTTATGTAGCCCAAAGACTTTGAAGCGCTGCCCCAGAGTCCTTTGCTGGGGCCAACAACAACAACGCTTCTGCATGGATCCAGTCTGCCCAAAGCAAACTGGCCCAAATGAAATGCCTGAAGCAATTCTGGATTGCAGAAATCTTCATCCAACTGACTCACAACGCTGGCATCTGGTGCAACAAGTGGCATGAAGAATATACCAAAAAGGACTGTGATACCTTCCAACAAGACTTCTTGGCAAGATTTGTGCTTAAGGACACCGCACTCATGATCATACGTCAAGTAAAGAACTTAACCCAGACAGGCACTGTGAAGGAAATTACCTGCGCCTACAAGGAACTACGACTACGCACACCCTCTGACATGGCTTTTGACACCCCAGCCACACACCTCATGTACTATGACGCACTCAAGTTGCATGTAATGAGACACGTGAACCTGGATCAAGTGACCAATCTACAGAGTCTGTACCGCAAAGCGGAGAAAGTAGAACAAACAACCAACTCTCTCCACAAAGCGCAAACTGGAAACAAGAAAGGCCTAAAGACTCTCACCCAGCCGGGGGCTCCAGTTGATCACCCCCTGGGAACAACAGCAGCAGCACAAACCATAAACCCACATGTTCAAATGGACATGGAAACAGGAACAAAAGCCAGTCAAATTGTACCCATTTCTATATCACTGTTGCAGAAGGCAACCAAGACAAGAGAAAAGCCTGGGGAGAGCATTAAGCAAGCCAAGCTTTCCCCACACAACTCCTGACTTGCCCAATGATGAATACCAACCCAAGGACGTGGACCAGTATCCAATGGTCCACGTGCCCTCAGAGGACCCAGTGCTTTACACCATTTCCAGACACCCTAATAAACTGATGTCTTACCCTTTCTGCTTTTGCAGTTATACAGGCTTGGCACTCCCGGACTCAGGCGCAGATTTAACCCTAGTCAACAGCAGCTTTATGGACAAGTTCAAGCTAGCCACTAATCCTTTGAAGATTAAAAATGTGGTTTTAGCTGATGAACATTACATTGCCATGACAAGGGAAGCCGCCCCCTTCTCTGTCATGCTTGAGAACCTGCACTCTACCATCCAAGGCCCCGTTATTGACTTTCCAAAGTTTGACATTGTACTGGGTTTGGATTGGCTGATAAAGAACAACCCCCATTTAGACTGGGCAACCTCAGTATTGACCATCAAATGCAAAGGCATCAACCACTAGATCTACCCTGACTCAGTGAACCAACTTCTACGCAATCACGTCTTTTTGTGCATTAAAGAGACCCTGGACAAAAGAGAGAACCTCAAGACAATTGACTGGGACTCCTGCCAGTACAAGATCATACACTTCAAAGATCACCAGTATTGCAACCAATTTTCCAGACTTGCCTGCCAACATATCTTACAATACACAGGGGGCGCTCAAGAGTTGCCCCTTGATGTATCTAACAACATGGGCCATTCTTATAGCAATGTCAAATTGTGGGCACTTCTCCCTAATTAGGAGCGCTGCCAATTCAACATTGCTATCAGAATGACCCATGTTGTTAGATACGTCAAGGGGCAACTCATTGAGCGCCCCCTGTGTATTGTAAGATACGTTGGCAAGCAAGTCTGAAAACTTGATTGCAACAAAGCCTACCAAGCGCCAAGCCTCTAAGAGCTCTAAAGAACCTACCACCACCCCCAAATGTGTCAAGAAGCCTACAAAGGCAAAGCCTTTTACTCCATATCTCCCACCACATCTCCTCCCCCTCCACCCTCATCTTCCACTTCCCCTTCACCTTCACCTTCCCCCAAAATTCCTCCCCCAATAAATCTGATGGTGATCTTACTAACCACTCCTTTTACCACTCAGAGGCTGACTCCAAGCCCACTAAGGAGTGCTGTACCAAGAAGGCAAAGGCTGTTAAGGAGCCCACCTCTTCTTTTGGTAAGAAAAAGGAGGCATCTAAACAGGCCTTAAATAATCCTTCCCATCCCCTCCTGATGGCTCTTTCCCCCTCCCTCATCTGATCCCCAAGATGAGCCGGAGGAGTACTCCAAGAAGTTCAAAGCTTCTGGTCATGTGGCTTGGTATCCACTGGCCATCCACAATATCTGTAATGTGGACAGAGAGTTTAAAGTCCCCAAGCGCTTCCCCCATTACTTCCCAATCATGTCTGTAAAGGGCAGTCCTGGTTATGTTGCTGACAATTACATCCCAACTGTAATAATCAAAAGCATCAAACCAAGATCAAGCACTTTGTCTGTGAGGATAAAACTTGTGGGGACCACCTGAACACCAAGGGCTGGGAGCGGGTAACTGCTGAGAAGGGGGAGCACACATGTGATCCCCCCAATCACCTGATCACAAGGATGCTTAAGTGATATCTTTTTCAAGTAATCCACACCTCCTCTCACTTCTGGGCTTCTGATCTGACCATAAAGGCTTTGCAACATCTCAAACCCAACAATCTTAAGTTGGTGCCAACACAGGAACAGTTGGTCAAGTTTATTAGCAACAAGATAATTGCTGCCAATCCCCCTCCCCCTAAGGCCTCAGACGTTCTCTCAGAGCTTATGCTCACCCATGAGCTTAAGCAGCTCCCAAGTGGGGAGCGCTTTCTCCTCCACAAAAATGGGCCCAGCTCCAAGGACTGCATAATCTGCTACACAACTCAGAAAAATCTGCTGGAGTTGAAAAGGGCTTCAACCTGGCTAGTTGATGGTACCTTTGCCACTTGCCCCTGGATGTTCAAACAGTTCTGGATGATTCATGCCCAGATTGACATCTGGGTGATTCCACTTGCCTTCTTCCTTCTCCATGGAGCCACTGAGACCATCTTCATCTGTGCTTTCTCCATCCTTTGAAGAGCACTTTCCCTCCTTCTCTCTGACAACAATAATGCCAAGAAGACCCCTCACACCCGCACAAACCCACCTGCCAATGACAAGGACCAGGCCACCCTGGAATCTGAGGAAAAGGTAAGGCTCAGAGCTCTAGGGCCTCACATGTGCATAATGTATGTTGAGCCTGCTCATTTCAATGTATTTGAGCAGCTTTTTAGCAGGGAGGTGCAGGGGTGCCACTTCCACTTCTGCCAAGCAGTTGCTTGCAATGTGCAGGCCCATGCCAAGCTTAGTAGGTTGAGCCAGAGGAACACTTCAAACACCTGCAAATTTGTGCTGGCACAATTCAGTGCCTTGGCTTTTTTAAAGCCAGAGCACACTGTGCAGGGGTTTAAGGTTCTCTCAAATGATCCTTACATAGCAAATCATCCGGAGTTTGAGCCTTTCCTTGAGTACTTTGAGCCCCAGTGGATTGGGAAGGTTATCACACAGAGGCGAGGCAGGGCCCTCACCAAGGCCAGTTGGAGTACTTACTGGGCAGCTGTCAACGGGGAGCTCAAGACCACTTTGGCTCCATAGGCTTATCACAAGCATCTGAAGGTCAATTTTTGGGCTTTTCCTGAAGTTCAACAAGTTCTTCTCCCTATTTCAGCATGAGCAAGAAAAAACTATCTCTAAGCTCAGAGATCTTGCCAACTGCGTCCCTCATCAAGCCTACCACCCAATTCACCCTCTGTATAAAGGCTATCCAGGGTTCAGCTAAGCACAAGTCTAAGGCCTCTGAGATCAAGAAGCAGCTTGATCTTATTGCCACTGCCCTCCTGGAAGAGGCTAAAATGAAAAAGGGAAAGAATGGGGAGGAATAAACTTGCTTGCTTCTATGGTTTTAACTTTTAACTTTTTAGTTTTAATCATTTAGTTTTAAGTTTTAATTTTTAAATTTCTTGCTTTAATTAGATAGCACTAAGTATTTTATGTATACATGGTAAGTTTGAGATGAATAATTATAGTTGAAAGTGAGTGAAATATCTTTATTTTTGTTAATTTCCTAATAAAACAAAAGAAATTCACAGTTGTGCTTATATGAACTATATCAAATAATTATTAATATATCTTTATATTTTGCATATCTTATATGATTGTGTTTTTTTATTTTTGTCTCATTGTAATTTTAATTTTTATGATAATCAAAAATATTTTTATAATGAAGAGTGTAAATTACATAGTAAAATGAGAAATAATTGCTTATTTCTCCTTATTTTCTTATTGATTAATGTACTGTTTTTATTGTATTTTTAAGCTTTTGGGGTCACTTTAGTATACCATAGCTGTAAGGCTTAATTTTTTATATTAAAAGTTTTCAGTACATCAAGATCTGTTAATTAAAAAAGTGTCAATTTCCAGTTGTCAATCAGGGAAAAGGCTGAATTATCACTTTACTATAGTGTCAAGCAACAGGGAGTTGAACTTACCACAGTTGCCCACTTTTAATACACACTAAAAGCTAAATTTAATGTATCTCTGTGAATACCAAACCAATATTAATATCCAATAGTTTATTTTAAAGCTACATATCAGCTCTACTTTTTAAAAAAATTCAGAAAATAAAAGTGTAAAATTTTAGATCATTATTTTAGCTTTGCTAAAATTAAAAGCAATCTACATTTACTTAGATCTATATTATATATTTTTTACTTGGACATACAATTTTAAATTAAATAAATAAAAAAAGAAAGCCTTTTTAAATAAGAATTTTGATTAAACAGATGATAATTAATCCCAGCCTAAAAGTACAATGAAATACATTTAATTGGATTATTATATTTAATGTTATATCTGTCTTTGGATGGGGCAACCACCTAGTAATTATATAAAAATGAAATATTTACAAAAGATGAACTATTTTTATAAAATTTTAAGACATTATTTTTATACTGTATGCATAAGATTTTAAGAAATTGTATAAAGAAAAGAAAATGTTTTATGAAGCAGATAATAAAAAAATTTATAAATAAATATCCAATAAAAAAATATATAAATTAATTAGTTTAGTAAATATTCATTTTTATTTTTATTCAAATAATGTAAAAAATTACCATTATTTAAATATTAAATAGTTATATATGCTTTAATAGAATATACTTTTGAAAAAATCAAATAAATATAATTTAAAAAAATAAATTGTACATTTTGATAGTTTATATTTATTCTAATTTTGCTTTAATTTTAAGGGAATTATATCATTTTGTATCAAAAAATAATACAATTAAATTTTAAAAAAATTCACTAATTCAATTTTCTCTATAATATTGAGCATTTAAATATTTTATTGTAATTTATTGCTACCAAGATACTTCATTTGGTTTGATATATAATTTATCTTCTGTTCAAGTGTGCACCTCTTCCCTTGTATTCATAAAAAGATGCTTTAGAGTTTCTGTATCTTGAATGATCATTATTATTATATGGCCTAAATTTTCTAAAAGGCTGTGGATTTTTTGGGAAGGAATAATCTACTCTTATAGTTTTGTTTTGAAATAGCTAAAATATTATAAAGAGTTTTAGTTATACTTACATATCCATCAAGCTTCTTTTTGGCTGTCATTGCATCTCCAAGACTACTATAACTTATAAAGGCAAATCCTCTAGAGTTATCAGTCTAAAAGTTAAAATATTATCATTAATACTTACAAAATGATCATAAATAATCTTAACATTTAAAATATCACCATACTTTGAAAAGAGTCTATTGAGATCCCTTTCTGTGGTATATGGACTAAGACCAAATACACCTAAATCTTTAGAAGGCTCAGAATTCTAATTGTATTAGTAAAATATACATTATTGTTTACCTTTTCATTATTAAACTTGCTAAAATTTCTCTTGTATTCTCTTGAATAAGAACATGAACTAATGTGACTGATCTTTAAGTTTCTTTCAACTAAATTCTTACTCAAAGTAATCTTGGCATATCTGACAAAATGACTTATTGCTTCTCTCTGAATCAGTACTATATTCCTCATTACTCTCATTATTTTTTGTATATCTTGATCCCTTCATCATTAAAAACTGCTTTATTAAAAGTGTACCTCTGTTTTATCACTTTCCATTTTGAATACAAAGCCTTGGAACTATAATAATACTTGATGATCACTCTTCTTTAAATAGGAAAAAATTCAGTTCCAAACTGAAATTAATTTAAAAAATTGTAATATGAATGTTAATACATCTTTAATTTATATTTAGATGTAATTTATTGCACTGATTGTCAAATTTAATGATTCCTTTAAGCTTTGATAAGCAATTAATAATTTTTGGCAAAGAATACAAATTTTAATTTGGAAATTAATTATATATAAGTATTTTAAAATAATTTTATTTAAAATAAAAATAATATAAGCCTCCTTAATTTGAGCCAAAAATATATCTTTAAAGCTTTGTTGAGCTGCAAAAATATATAAGCACTCTTATATCAATACAATGTTAAACTAAAACTTATCATTTAAACTGAAGTTTTATTTAAATTATAAAATTAAATCAAGTTTCATGTAAGCTATTTTGTCTTTTATTATTTTGAAATTAAAGTAGTTGGTTAATTTTATACATAAATACTCAGTTAATTTAAATTTTAATAATTCTATGTTTTTTAATGATTCTAAAATTCAAAAAAAAGTCACAAATTATTTTTAAATTATTATTGTCCTGCATTTTTATTAAAAATGATTTAGCTAGAATAATGCATTTTTATTTGAAATTATATGCAAATAATTTAAAAAAAACAATTTTATTTTTATTAAGCAATATTTTTAAGTAAACCCTTTCATAAACCTTATCAAATGGATCAAAAATTCAAACTAAGCTTTTTTAATATTAACATTAATTTGTGTAAGTAAAAGTATTTTATTTATAATAATAACTTTAACTGCTACAGTAGTTTTAAAAGCTATGGCAACAAGCAAAAAAAATCCAAATTTAAACAAAATGAACTCAGATTTAAATGAAATTAAAAATAAATGAATTTATATTGATTTACAATAGATTTGGGTTCATTTAAATTTTGCCTAAATCTGAATTCATTTTTTTTGTTGCCATAGATTTTAAAAATACTGTAATATTGTTTTTAAATTATCTCTTTGATTTCTTCAAAATTTTATAAAACTGAAGTCTTCTACATAATAATATAAAAATTCTATTAATTTAAGCATTTTCAACCTTTTTTAAAAATAGTGTATTTTTATTGAGTTTATTGAATATCATTCTTAAGATATAGCAACATGATATTTAATATGATTAATAGAATATATAAGCTTGTATTTTTTATTTTAAAACTAATATAATTATTTTTAAAAATACAAAGATTTGATGAAATTCAATGAAAACTATTTAACAATGATACCAAACAATCTTTTGTATTATAGTTTTAGATATTTTGAGAAAAAAAGAAAAATCAGTTGAGAAGAAATTTTTTGTATTAAATAAGTGTAAAATAAAAGCTTTATTTCAAACTCATATAAAGTACTACAGTAGTTTTCACATCTGTGATGATAAACAAAATTGATTCTGCCTAAATCAAATCTACTCAGTTGAAAACAATTAACTAAGCTCAAAAAACAGAGAATGAATGCATTTATATTATTTGACAATAGGTTGAGGTACCATTGTATTTTTTCTGAGTTCATTTGGTTTAATTTTCAAATCAGTGGTTTTTCTTTGGGGCTGATTGATTTTATTTATTCACATAGCTGCAAAAACTACTTTACAGTAGTTTTCAAAGCTATAGCACTAAGCAACAAAACTGAGATTTAAGCAAAAACAACCAAAATTTAAATGAAAAAACTCAGATGTAAAAAAAATTAAAGCTAGACAATTTTATCAATTAATAATAGATTTGGGTTCACTTATATTTTGTTTTCATCTGAGTTGTCTTTGTTTAAATTTCAGTTGTTTTTTGCTTGAATATCAGTTTTGTTGCTTCACACCATAGCTTTGAAAACAACTGTACCTATATTCACTTAATTTTTCTTTCAGTTTCTAGCCTACCCTAATTGGTTTATTTAAATATCACTTTTTATTTTAAATATGTTTTTAATTATTAGCTTTATACTCATAACTAATAATTCTTGAGAAATCAGTTGATACTTGTGAAAATAACCATACCTATCCTTTTCAATAAGGATAATAGAAAATTGCAATAGAAAGTGAAAATTTTAAAAGCCTTTATTTTCAAGTTCTATGTCCTTCTCAATTTACAAGATCTTTGATAAAGATAGGGCTTAAATGTGATCCTGTTTGAATCCTTGATAATTCTATATCAAATTCTTATATTGCGCTGCTTGCCCTCTACTTGTCCACATGCTTCTGATCTTAGCTTTGGCCCTGTCATAAATTTTAAAGTCACAATTGATTATGAAAAGGGTTTAATAGCTGAATAAATATTGCTTCTTCCTCTGTAAAGCTGCTAAACTGGCTTATTCTGGTTAGCTATTAAATAGAGTTAGCTTACTTGTACCTACTATTTATAATGATTTAGTGGAATCATATCATTTTATAAAAAGGGAATTTATCTTATTTCTAGTGTGTGGCTAGATGAATTCTTCAGTTATTAGTTGTTGTCTTGGTTACCTGACCAGTGCCTTGAAATTGGTTCATTTAGCTTTAGACTTATATTCTGATGTGATACTAATAAAACTGGTTATATAATGGCATTAAAATAAAAGGGGGCTTGTTAGTGACAGACAGTTAGGGATTTTTGGTGTATATTTACTTTGGTTTTGATGTAGCTTTTATGTTTGGTTTTATTAAAAATTGAAGAATTAACTAGTGGTAAATCTCTTTAAATCTTTGTTTAATATAGAGTTGAACCATATTTTATTTTGAATTTATTGTTGATCTAATTTGATGGCAGATATTTTTAGAAATTTTTGGTGAAATAGCTCCATGCTTAAGAATTTTCATCAGAAAGTACATTGTTAGTCTTATCACTTGTATCACAGTTGTCAGAAGTACTAATATATACTCCCAAGGGTCTGTTGAGTAAAAATACACTACTGATTTGAATGCGAAATTATTTTTAGACAATAACCACCAGCTTTAAATTTATATAAATATGACATTGTCTAAAACCAGTAGCCGTAATTAATTATGCGAAGAAATCCCTTATCGAATGTTAAAAAGCCCAAATTAAGTGCACTGTAGATTTAATTAATTCCAATTTCTAAGTCTAACTTGATATAAAACCTTTTTCACTCTTCATTCTCTAATTCAGGCTCTATAGCCTACAGGTAAATCTTCCAAATCCAACTTAGTTTTCTAAATCTTTAAATAAATTTTAAAAACCATAAAAGTGGTTTTAAATTAATTTCAGCTAAATTTGATTTATGTTTTTCATTTTAAGTTTTGGATTTAAAATATGAAATGATAAAACAGCTATGTCTTTAGAAGAAATATTAAACTTGATTTAGTTTTCAATCTTTTCAGTTCTCTCATTTGCTATTATACTGACAATTCATATTAATTTTTCATTTTTGTGCCACATTAGCATGTAGCACCATTTGAAAAGCTCTCTTTCAGTGATATGGACAGTTTCTTTGTCTATGCTTGCCAATAGCTTATGATTATTTGGCTTAAGCCGCCTTTTTTATAAGAAAACTGTACTTTTCAGAGCTTTTGAGATAGAAAAACTAAACTCATCTCAGAGAAAACAAAATTAATACATTAAGAAATATAAGTAACTTATGATTAATTTAAAAATATTAAGGAATAAATAACTGCTGACATTTTATGATGAAACATTAAATAAATGAATTACCATGGAAAAAGTAACCAATTCATGATCATTTATACAAAAAAAGAAATAAAAAACCATTTCAAAGTACACATTAATATTCCTAATTCCAGACTATACTTTCATATAATATTCATAAAGAAAATCTTACTAAGAGTGATATACATCAAATAGAAAATAGACATAAGTCATACATAAACAAAATGAATAAAATTAAGTAGTATTACTTTTCAGTTTATTTTACTAAAAACCTCAAAAATTGAAAAAGAAACATATACAGTTAATTCATTGAATTTTATTTAGGGAATAAGGGTGTCAAGATTTCTACTCTTGAGATGTTTATATTTACTAATTATATTGAGTTATTGTATATTGGGGTAGATTAATTTTTATGACACCAGTTAGCTACTAGAAGTGTGGGGTTTAATTAACAACATAGCCCGTATTGACAGTGGCCATTTTGAAACTATATTAAAGTGCAAATTTTGTTTTTAATCATGTTTTCTTCTAGATGTTAATGCTTTTCTAATTAATTATACACATTACCCTAAAACTTCACAATATAAAAATAAGCAAGGTACATATGGTACTGTAGATTCAGAACTAAAGATAAAAATGCATGATTGCCAAATTCTTTTGCGTGAACTCACCAACTTACTGAATATTTTTCATCCTTTATATAAAAAGTAAGTTGTTCTGGGATGAAATTCACTCCATTAAGTTGGTGAGTTCACGCAAAAAAATTTGGCAATCCTGCATTTTTACCTTTAGGTTCTGAATTTACAGTACCATAAATTTATTCCAAAGATCATAAATATGCAATAAAAAATAATCCACAATTAATAACAATAAGGAGATATAGAAATATTAGCTTAATTTACAAATTAAAAAATCAATATTTACAGTAGTTTTCAAAGCTATGACACTAAATAAAACTGATATCTAAGCAAAATTACTTGTCTGTAAGTGAAATCAACTCAGGTACAAAGAGAATCAACCCATCTCAGAATAGAGCATAAACAAACCCAAACATATTGTAAATTAATATAAATTATTTGGTTTTTGATTTCATTTTAGACTGAGTTCATGTGTTCTAAACTGAAAAATATATGTTTATCTCAACAGGTTTGAAAACTACTGTACATAAAAATTACCATATACATCTAAAAAAATAATTACTAACTAAAAAATTTAAAAGTTAAAAATTTATAAGTTAAAAATATAAAGGCAAAGCAAGGCAAGGTTTATTAAATCAATTAAAGCCACTGCCAAGGGCAGTGGCCACATACTTGAGTTATTCCTTAATTGCATCTACCTTATACTTTTACTTTGCCACCTTCTGGATGTCCTCTTGATAGTCCTTCTCTTTTTTCTTCCTCTGTTTGATGGCCACCCTGTTGATCAGTTCAAGAACTTGGGGATAGTTCTTCATTGCTCCTCCTGCAGCTTCTGAAAGAACTTGACATTTTGGGGTTGGCACCAAAATTAGCCTTGATACTTTTGTGCCAAAACTCAAAGCTAGAAGTTATCTTCATTTTCTCATTCAGGCAGGCACTGTAGCAGTTACAGGACACAGTAGCCTCACTCTTTTCCTCTCCTAGCAGTCATCTCTTGCTAACCCATTGTTGTTCAAAGTACTCAAGTTAACCCCTAAATATGGAAGAGTGTCTATTAATTTAAGCATCCTCCTGGATTTTACCAAAGCCAAGTCTAGTATACAATGCTTAAAAATGCTAAGGCAGCAATCTGGGTGATGGAAAAGTGGCACTTTCTATTACCATCAATTAAGTACTTGTAAAAGAGCTCATTCTCACTATTGATATTTTTGAAAAGGACCTGCCTTAAATTGAAAAGGCATTCCTGTACTTCTCCATTAAATGTGGCATCAAAGGCTTGAACTGAGCAAGTTTAAAGTCCATAATGATCACTTTTGACCCAAGGGAGTTATATGAGCAAGATTTTCAGCAATAAGTACAGCCTCATCCTTCTCTTAGGAGGAATTATTTGCTTGACTGGTGTGAGAAGAAGGGGGAAGCCTGTTATCAGGATGATAGCTCAAAGCATCTCTGATAATTTTGAAGGCTCTAGTGCAAACCTGTGTCTTAGTATCACACAGAAGAAAGAAAATAAGAGTAATAACCTGGGTGTTAAACTTCTCATACATTGCCAAAAGTTTCTTAGAGATATTAGAGCATTTTTCAAAAGTGCTTTTGCACAAACAAGTGGTAGCAGTGTTGGCTTCAGGTTTTTACTTTGTGGCATAGGATATAATTCTAACCTCTAGTTCCTGCCTATTGTTATGAAGCAGGAACCTCACTACATCATCAGCCTTCTTGAGGGCAACTGAGAGTATCAGATCCTTGATGTTAGTGGTGCTCTTATCCATGGGTTTAGAGGCTTAATTCCTATCATCAAAAGGCTTAACCTTGAATTATGGGTTGACACCCTCTTCAAGTTAATGGAAGATAGGTGCTTACATGCAAGCACAACCATCTTATTGGGGAAAGATATTTTGAAGCTGGCATGATCTGAACCAGATATCACTTCAGGAGGATGGAGATTACAGTGTTTGGCATAGTGTAGAATCAATACCCTTAATATTTTTTACTTTATCAAAGTGCTCAGTGTTGAAAGCCACTGGGAAAGGGCAGTCCTCACAGGTATATTTAAGCTCTTAAACCCCATATTTCCATTTTTGTAACTAAAGATGTACCCATTGGCCACCATAGCTGTCCCACCCTTGACACTCATTACTAAAAAGTAATTTATCAGGAGGAGGAAAAATTGAGCTTCTTATCAACATTGAAAATGTTGTGAACCACTAGAGGGTCCTAGGGACCAGTAGTAGCATGTCAGAAGCCATAAAAGTACTCTATATGTAGCTTTGAATCATCATCAGAGGAGCTGGAATTAAGAGAGTTGGCAGAGGCATAAAGAAGGGGGATTGTTCTGATGCTCCTCATGTGTGAAAGACTTTTCATTGTGGTCTTTTTAGCAGAAAACCACTTCTTGATGGGCTCTTTATTTGAGGCCAAGCTTTAAAGGCTATGGTTAGTGACAGACCTGTCTGATTTCTCACCACCAGTTGAGTGATCTGAGCTCTGCTCAAGGGTGTTCTTGGGAGAGGTCTCTTTTCTGAGAGAAGTTTTAGATGCAGACTTCTTTGAGGATGAAGTCATCTGCTTTGGGGCTTTTCTATCCTTTAAGAGGCATTTGGAGCCTTTTTCCTGTTTAAAAGTATTTTTTCTATAACCAATAAGTAAAAAGCTCTAAAAATAAAGCAATACAATTGAAAAAGAAGACATAAAACAAGTATAAAAGCCATCAAAAAGAAATATAGAAAAAAAGGTTTTTTATTTGGTATGTAAACAAAAAAAGACTTGATAAAGATGTTTTATTAAAGGTTTAAACAACAAGCTAAAAGTTAAAATACATACAAAAAGATAATATTTGAGATAAAATTAACTTTAAAATCCAAAAAGTTAACCAAACAAGTTAAAAAATACTATTTTAAAAAAATCAGATTGTTTTATATTGTAAAACTAAAAGTTTTAAATTTGGGAAGTGAAAAGTGTTGACATTATGTAAGTCAATTTTCAAAATATGCTGAACACACTGTCAATTACAAAAATTGTAGGCATTATTAAAGACAACAGCAGCACTATTGACATTTTTTGAAATCTACTATGTTTTTCCTAGCACACTTAATTAAATTTAAGCAAACCCCAAATATAAACTGTTTCTGGTGTATTTTTATTTATATAATAAAATTAAAAATGGAACATGTAAAAACAATATAAAATATCCAAAACTTCTTATTTATTTTTTTAAAAAATATATATTGATATTGTTAATATGATATTTTACCATTGTGTATACTAAAATTTGTTAAGAGGGCATCTGAAATAATGAAAAGCTAAAGTTTTATCTTTCTCACTGACAAAATTATCATTAGACAGTGACATAGTAATTTAGGCTTATTTGTGCCACTCTAAATTTCTTTTACTCTGACCTGTGATTGATCACAGACAAAATGTAGAAATTTATAATTGTGAAATTATTATTTACTATAGATTATATAGTAGTTTACATAGTAATTAGTCTTAAATTATGGGATTGCTGTTAGCCATGAATCCAATTATGATATTGAAGTTGCATTAAATGCCACAGATAAATTTATAAGATCTCTATTTCACCAGACTACCATATACACTAATAATATTCCTATATATTAACCCAATAAAAAATTAAGTGCCATAATAATAATTAAATTTTAAGTGTATCAGTTTCATTTTAAAACAGGTTATGTTTAAAAAGTTTTGACATTGACACTTTTACTTGTGAATTCAATTTGGCAAAAAATATTAGTAAAAGTAAAGATGAAAATAGTTCAAAATGAGATTTTTTATTGAACTTGATTTTAAATTGTCTCTAATGGCCATAATTTTTCCTTTTTTCTGGTTAAGCACCTCTAAAAGCTAAAAAAAATTGGTTTTAATATTGATTGACTAACAAATTTCTTAGTAGCATTTGATTTTCTGGTTTTCAGTGCCCATGCCAAAAAAGTGTAAACATGGTCAATGTTGCTTTTTAATCCTAAGTAATCTTCATGTTTGATGACATAGGCCTTGTAGTCCAACAAGGAGGTCAAGGAAAAAATAGCTCTATAAACTACTGAAAATAAATTTTTAACTCTTGGAAGGTCTTATTACTAAGAGGCTCTGTAATAGAACAGTATATCATAATATTATACCCTTTAGTATCATATTAAAGGGTTTTTATAGAGCTAGCTGCTTCTTTTCCAGGATAACTCTGATACTTCTAACTCTTCCTCAGGTTATCTTTTCATATCCAGACTGACATTTTTGGCCCCCAGAGTCAGGCATCCATGCAATTTGCATGGAGTCAACTTGCATGGTATCTATCACAGAACACATGTTTTCTATCAAAATTAAAATTCAATTAGTGTTCTGGAAGTGAGATCAATATTTAAGTTTTCTTATTTTAGTGCATGATTTTATTTAATGAAGGCACCTTTTGTTAATTCAATATTTGAAGGGCCACTGGCAGTAAGCTAACACAATTTTGTATGATGTTCTCAATTGTTGAGGAAATAGCTATTAATATAATTCATTTATACCAACTATATTTTATTACTATCCTAATAAGACATTTGTGTGATTCTGAAATACTGTAGCCAATTAGAGGCCAGCTAAGATCATTGCATTATATATGATCTTGGTTGCTCTAGAGCTCATAGTCTAAGGGATAAAATATTGAAAGCTTCTGAGACCACAGTGGGCCCTACTATAAATTCAGAACCTAAACGTAAAAATGTGGGATTTTAAATCCTTGGTCCAATTTTCAAATCACTTTTGCGGGCAACTCAGCTGAGTGAAAATTAAAATATTTAATAAACTCAACCATTTAATTTGACTTTTTTATTTATTTAAATTGGCAAATTTTGAATCCCTTGAGCTTATAACTCAACTAACAAAGGACAAAACACAGCAAACAAATGGGAGATACATGAATCAGAAATGTGGTATTCTAATGTATGATTTGAGATTTCCTGTATTTCAAACAAATCATAGACAACATGAAAAAATTAACAAATCTGAAATTGTGGGATTATCAAATCCAAGAACCAGACTTCAAATCAACAATGAGGTGAATTCAAAATAAATATAATTTATGGGTGTCTCAAAAAGGATGCTAAAGGATCTAGAGTGTATTTTTGCTAATTCTTTTAGGAATCATAGGCATTCTAG
This sequence comes from Entomophthora muscae, assembly GCA_014839935.2. Taxonomy (NCBI): domain Eukaryota; kingdom Fungi; phylum Entomophthoromycota; class Entomophthoromycetes; order Entomophthorales; family Entomophthoraceae; genus Entomophthora; species Entomophthora muscae. The sequence goes on along the minus strand of QTSX02000745.1, from coordinate 90,943 downwards.
AATCACCCTATTCCATTTTAGGGCGGCTAAATTTAGATGCTTGATTAAAGTAGATTTTAAAAAATGCTAATAATAAAATAGAATTATATATTACAATCTATCTTATCACATTGTCTTTTCTTTGATGTGTTGATAGTTCATTTGCTGTTGATAATTTGCTTGCAATTAATTGGATAGCTTCCCCTCCAGTTGCCTTGGCAATAGGAAATCAAGTTACCTCTGCATCCACAGCTGGTCTTGTGGAGGCAACTTAATTTCCTATTGCCAAGGCAACTGGAGGTGAAACTATCCAATTAAATGCAAGCACATTATCAATAGCAAATGAACTATCAACACATCAAGGAAAAGGCAATATGATAAGATAGATTGTAATATATAATTCTATTTTATTATTAGTATTTTTTAAAATCTACTGTAATCAAGTATCCTTAACAGCAATACATGAATACATAGTGTAGTAAACTGATGGTTTATCTTTCCCCCCTCCTTTCTCCCTTAAAAATAAGTTTTGTTTGGCCCCTGGCTACGCCAGGGGTCAAAAAACTTTTAAAAAATTCTGCATCATCAGGAGGGTAGCTCATATATCATTATATGGTTTTGTGGTTGCTATATTAGTGATTTAGAGTGCAGAATATTGCACCATTTCCAGTTTAGAAAATTTTACATTTCACTTAATTTCATGTCTAAACATGGTTGTTGAGATTGTATTTTTCATTTGATTTTATCCAGAGTGGAGCTTCTTGATTTGGTTTGATTTGTCCTAGTTTCTTACAGTACATTCAATTTGAATTCCAGCTCCTGCAATTAATATCTGAGTTTACTAGTGATATTCAAAAGTGATTTGAAATTTGGTTCTTGAATTTGACAATCTGCAATTCCAAAAAACATAGTAAACTTAATGAAAATGGTTGATGGATTGGAACACTTCAAATTTGATTCCAGTTAATTCATTTTGTCCATAGGAAATATGCAGTTTAACTTGAGCTTTGCAAAGTGTCTTGAGTTCCTGCATTTTTAAAAATCTTAATAAAAATACAAAGAATTCAATTTAATTAAAAAAAGGCTTTCCCGCAAAAGTGATTTGAAATTTGGACCAAGGATTTGGCAATCCCGCATTTTTATGTTCATGTTCATAATTTACAGTAATTAATAAAAATATAGGCTTATATATTATTTTTAATAAGTCACAATATTCAAAGATATCAAAAACCTGCCACTTAAATGCCATAAAATGAGAACTTGAATATTTTTATATTAAAAACACTGTACTTTCACCAAAAGATGATAAATGATGTTTAAAGTTGTATATCAAAGAAATACATTTTATATACCTTATTTTGCTTTAATACATACAGTAAAAAGATATAATAGTATATAAGAAAGAAAAAGAAGGATAAAAAATAAGTTTTTTCAACTTGGTATCAGATTTTATATAATCTACCCTCTTGACAATGCAGAAATTTTTTAAAGTTTTTTGGCCCCCAGCGCATCCAAGGGACCAACAAAAACTTAAAAAAATGAGGAGGAAGTAGAGGTGGAAAGGGAAAAATTAAAGACAAAAAACTAGAAGTTTACTACACTTTGATTTCTGACTTTGTTTTGTGTACTTTAATTTGATCCCCTGAAATAACTTAGGAAAACATAGTACAATATTATATTAATTTAATATTTTTTTAGATTGCCTCCAAACACACCAATTTATTAATATTACAATAAAATAAAAACCTACCAAAATATTTTCATTTTTTTTTCTTATATTTAAATATCAGGTTTTAAAGAATTTACTTGAGGAATTTCAAAAAAATTTGTTTATTATTTAAAATTTTATAAGCTTATAAAAAGTGTGACTAAATTTAAAAAGTCAGTTTTCAACTTCTTCACTTTTGATTTGAGGAACTTAATAAACCATAATGAACAAAATATTAATTTTTTGCAAAAAATTAATATTAGGTGGACTTAATTGTTTGGTAACTTATTGGATTTTGATTTGACTACTTTTTAATTTCTGCACCCATTAAAGTAGTTTTAAAAGCTAAAGCAACAACCAAAAATACCTCAGATTTAAACAAAAATGGTTTCAGATTTAAACAAAATCCAAGTTGCGCAAGATTCAGGATTCAATTAATTTAAAAAATTTGGTTAATAAATGAACTTTCAAACAAAAAATGAAATTTCACTAGCCCATTATACAAAATTATATCAAACATCAAGCGGTGTAGTTCAAACCACAAACAAAATGAACTGATGAAACAAGTGAGATGGATGGATGCCATCCCAGAGTATATTATAATCCAATCAGTATTCATATGAGGCACCAACAGAAGGACTAAAATGAAACAAAATTTGAGAAATCTAGAAGCAAGATTCCACAAGCATAAAACAAAATGAAGTCATACAAGATGTGTAGTATGAGCAGCCTAAAATAGAAAAATAACAGTTTAACAGCCAATCAACAGCTATTCAATTTAGGAACAGAGCTATTTTATTCATTTTCATGGATCCTTATTTATGTATAATGGTTTGAGAACCTTCCAAATATGGAATGATAATTACAATAAAAATAAATCATATAATTTTAATCTTCTACTTTTAGTGATTTTATCCTAGGTTTTATTTTAAGATGGTTTTCAACAGCAACATTTTCAATGGCGCAGCAGCCAAGCCAGCTTTGATGGAGGCAAGGCTCAGGGTGTGGAGGCACCCAATTACACCCAAGCCTTTGAGGCAGGTAACAAGTAAGCCAATCCCTACCTGACCCCCAACCCCTATGGCTTTGACTTGTTCAGTAGTCATGTAGTGTTTAGCTCTGCCCCTACTCCCGTACCCACCCCCTGCACAAGCTGCCCATCAACCAACCAATCAGGATGGCAACCTTGATTTGGAAAAAATTCTTGCCACCAGCCAACCTGCCCCCCTACAGCCAATCAGGCTTCAGCTCCCCTGGCCCAGTGCCCCAAACAAAAAAGCATCACCACCCAGATTCTCCAGGAAATTGTGGCACTGAACCTATAAGGTCTGTTCTGGGGTCAGATGGCCAGCCAATTGAAATTATCTGGGCTACAGTAATTCAAGAATTTAATTGCTTAATGAATAAGGGGAATCTTATTGGGACAGCCAAGAAGCCCAAGAAGATCCCCAAGTCCTAAACTAACAAGGTGTACCCAATAATTCTTGACCTCCTTCAGTGGGACCTCAAGCTTCCCTTGACCCAGGTCTGGAAGCAACTTGTACACCATGGCATTTGGGTGCCACAGAGCATGGTGCAGCTATGGATGCATGGAAAGGTGGCTTCAATATGGATTCTTACCAATGTTGCCGGTGACTAATGGGATGGCACCAAGAATTCCCTTTATGACCCTGCTATTGAATCAACCCTGGTCCAATGCCTGACTAGTCTAACAGATGACATCATGTTTGTCTTGTACTACAAGTTATCAATTGTATTTGACAATTTTGGTGAGCAAGGAAGAGCTGCCACCCAAAAAAAGGATGAAGGTCAAGAAGGGGACTTTCATTGGTGTGTTTCTGGCTGTTTCAGCCAAGGGTTTTGTCTACTATTGGAAAAAGCCATATTTCAGCAATAGCTACAAGTACAGCCACATTCTTGGTGGATTACTTGACCCCTGGTATGGCTCAAATTCCAAGTACCAGGTTTTCTTGAGCCATCAATGGAGGGTAGCTCTACTGCCCTCAAGGCCATCCAGCAACGCAGGCACCAGGCCTCAGTGTATCCAGCCAGCCACGCAGACATCCATCTGGCTGATGTTGTGCTCTTTAATATTGGAGATACACTCTGGGAGCGCTGCCCTCAGGCTTTCAACAACCTCTATCTTGGGGACCTTGACCACAATTCTCTCTTTGGTCACCAAATGATGGCTGACTTGTTTGCGCAAATGGTTTTTCATGTGAACATGGGCAACCAATCACGCAAGGTTAAGCGCCTTCCACCACAAGCCACAGCCACCTACCAGCCAATCAAGGCAATGACAGACAAGGAATATGGCAAGTGGTATATGGCAGCCATCACACAAAATCCTCCTACCCCTACCCCCACCACCACTACCCCCCATCTTCCAGCCCCACCCACCCAATCCCAGACTCCTCAGGCCAGCACTGCCTCTACATCTTCCTTCCTGTGCTATCCTGCCTACTAGGCATCACTCTTCCCTGCCCCAATAGACCCCCTGTTGCCAAACATTTTCTATTTAGATTATCTTTATTTTGAATTTCAATTGTTCATGTTCTCTTTGTTTATAGTTGGTTTTATTCTTTATGTTCATCTTATTTCTATAAAATCATATATTTACTATGACATGCATCTATATCCAGAACACATTTATTTTTAACACTTAAACACAGCCCCTTGTGAAAATATTAACAACAATTTGGTGGTTTTAAAAATTTGAATTAGAAAATTATAGGTTAATTGTATTTAGATAAAATTGTTACTGATCCAAATTCAAAACCTTAATGATAAACTTTAAGCCATTCATAAGCCAAGTGATAAAGTGATTGTTGTTACATAAAGAATCACCCAATAATTCTTTGATACATGTGCACTAATTAATATGATTGGTGCATATGCATCAAAGAAATATTGGGTGACCCTTTATGTCATAGCAATCACTTTATCACTTGGCTCCTGATTGGCTTAAAGTTTATCATTAAGGCTTTGAATTCAATCAGTAACAACTTTATCTAAATACAATTAACCTATAATTTTCTAATTCAAATTTATCTGATCACTAAATTGTTGTTAATATTTTTACAAGGGGCTGTGCAAAGCGCTAAAAATAATATGGCAATTAAGGGACAATGCCAACACAAAGCAAACAACACACATTGAGTTGAGTGTAAAACATATACACAATGGGTAAAAAATGGGATATTGGAGTAATGTGAAAACAAACAGGGATAAACAAAGAGGCAATAATATCAGAATAATACAGATTTTATTGGGGTGAAAGCTATCAAAACATAAGAAAATGTTAGTAAAAAATCAATGACAGAATTGGAGAAGCTTTTGAAGGACCTTGACTCTTCAATTGCAGAGATCAAAGAAATTGACTGCAAGGTCAAAGAAAGAGTTAAGTCTGCCGTCCTTGAAGGAGACAAAATAGACAAGGTGTCCTCAAAGGCCCTTATGACCAAAATACCAGACACCCCTGAGAAGCAAATGAGCACTTACTAAACATTCAGAAGACAGTGGTTGAGGGCCTCCAGTTTAAGGTGTACAATCTTTCTGTGCCGTCTGTCTGGGTCAACAACCCTTAGATGTATGCCCACCTCAAACCACCCAAACAAGCCCAAACCAAGGACACAGAATTGCCAGTGCAATTGCTTGCGCCAAGAATGGCTAAGCCTGACAAAGCTGCCGCCAAGGAGGAAACACGCAAAGGTAACATAAAAATAAAATTAATAAAAAAATTTAAATACTTACCTTTTTTAGAAACCATAGACAGTGAAATCTGCCGTATTCTGGTCCTGTTTGTCACTGCCATGTTCTATACCAACTACGCTAGTCATGTGGCAAGGCAGCTGTTTCTGTCTCCCCCTGTCTTGCAGGAGCTTGAAGACAGAATTCACAGGTCCTTCCCAATATCTAGGGAGGCATTGGCAGAGCTTATGCATGCTGAGGAAGCATCTGAGTGGGCAGTTACTGCCAACAAGGATGCCCAACTAACCTGCCTGGACCCAAAATCCCTCGATGGAGTTTACTGTTTAAACTCCATTGAGCTTGTTTGGGACATCCTGGCAAAGCTCCCATTCAAGAATTTATCTGAGATGGGACAGGCCCATGCGGCTGCTTACTTCTGCTACCCCCTGGAGCACATCCTGTCTTACCTGTTGGAGAACTTTGGGCGCAAGGTGTTGAAATTGGCTGTTGCAGACGCAACAGTCATAAAAAAGAAAAAATCCTCCTTGCTAACTTCAGGTTAGCCTGGAGTGCCAATGAGACAGGGCTCCCTGTAGCCATAGAGCTGTACTTTGCAAAGACCAAGCACAATAAAAAGATCAGCACAGTATACAACAAACTTTGTGAGTTTACAGAAGCCTTTGCTGGACAAAGGCTTCATCTTGTTGTTTACCTTGGGTATCTCTTCTACTTTGGAATGAACGCCAGCGTGAAGGACCTAGATGGGGTCCTTCTTGGGGTTGACAAGTCCCAGCTCTCACTGAACGGGAAGAAGGCCCCCCCCGGGTACAACTCAGTTGAACACATAATTCAATACGCCCTGGTCCTGGCTGGAATTTACAGGCCTGCATCCCTGCCTGAAAAGCTGCTGCTTTACTCTCATATCACCATCCTCCCTTTTACCAGCAGGCAAGAATTTCTATCAGGGTGTATCCACTGTCTACGGTGTGGCAATGGAGGTTGTGCGCCACCTCCATTGCCAGGTGGGTACATACCAAAGAACTCACTACAGGCTTTTAATAAATCCTATCTTCTAATAAATTTCATTACAATAATTATTATTTTTATTATAATAAGTTTTTCTAGTTTTTATTTTTGCAAACAAGTTTTGCAAAATATATCCCAGAAAATTTTCATAAAAGCATAAAAATATATGTTAATAAAATACTATTCTAATTTTTACATTTTACATTTAATTTTTCATCCCATTTTTATATTTATTTGATAAGAGTGATATAAATATATTCACATAATCAAGTATCAAGTGTCTGGGATAGCCTCAGATGCCATAATAAAAAATTAATATAAAATAAATAAATTACTAACCTTCATTGATGGTCCCGCTGAATGTGATTGTGGGCTTAGAAGCTTCTTAATATAAAATGATAATTAATAAATTTAAATAGTAAATTATAGAATATAAAAAAGTCAGACACACTAAGCCTTTAATTGATTGGCTGTTTGGCTAAGCACGCGGGAATTAACAAATCAGTGTGGCCATAAAATTTGGTCACAGTCTCAGCTGGGAGGGTGTGGATCCCGGCCTGCAGCAAATCAAATAGGTCCTTGGTCCCAGTTGGGATCCCTTGCTTTATGGCTTGCTTGAGCCACCCAAAAACTTCTTCAATGAGATTTAGGAAGGGTAAATAAGCAGGGAGGAAGAGAAGGCACAAATTTGCTGCAGCCAATTGCTGAATAGCCACTGCAATGCTGGTGTCAATCATTGAAATTTCTTTGAGAATATCAGCCACCTTGTGGAGACCAATGTTATCCAGCACAATAACATTGGTGAAGCCTGGGCTTGTGCACCTCAGATGCTCCTGGACCAACCAGAGAAATGATAGAAAGGTACTGCTGTTGTGAGATCCCAATATCATTTGGTACAGCTTGACCCCCTTTGGACTGAGGAGAGCCACCATCAAATAGGCTGTGGCGCAGACTGCAGCACGCCAAGCCATCCTGTCATTTGAGCCTTTGGGGACATACCCATACCCATTGTGCATAGATAAGGCAAATGCTTATTTGTCAATGTAATAGAATTTGACTGACCCCTTGGCTTTGAGGGCAGTGTACGCCTCTGCATATTTTTTCCGGGTCTCAACATTGGCTGGGCTGTTTCTGTTGTAGGGAGATACCCCAAGCTTTTTCCAGGAAAATTGCATTCCCTTCACCAGATGGTAGTAAAAGGAAATCAAAGTCTCAACCCCAAAATTAGAATTGACCATGGCCTGAATATTTGCCAGTTCAAGATGGCAGTCCTGGGTTATCCACTAGTGGATTGCCCATTTGTGCTCCTTGATGAGCATGGTAGAAACGTGCAAGGATTTCTCCGTGGCAAGGACTCAGCCAGTATTGATGAAGGTGTTGAATGTCTTTAAGGTGTACTTGGGATCCACCCCAACAAGAGCTGTGGCTGTCTTGTAATTACCAGGTTCCTGCATTAGCTTGAGCAGTATGATGTGTTTGATATCAGAGATGCACTTCTGAGTGGGCTTTGCAGGAGTTGGTGAATTGTGCTCCTGGTTGAAAACTGGCTTACAAGGCATAGGCACCTTGGTATAGAAGGCTTCAACCTTCTTTAACACCAGCTGTCCCTCATCAGTTCTGTAGAACTCAGGCTCATTGTCCTCTTCCTGGTTGCCGTCACTGATGTAAGGCTCATAGCTAGTGTCAAGTACAGGCTTAACTTTCTCCAACATGGCTGAAAAAACCAACTCTTGCTGGTACACAACATCAAACACATACAAAGTCAATTCTACCTCCTTGTTTCTAACTGTTTTGTAGTGGTGACCTTGGTGGGCTTCTGGGTCAGCTTGGGGACCCAAGGGTTGATGCTCTGCACCCTAGCAGCTTGTGCTCCTTGAACTGGCTTTATCAGTTCAGTGTCACTATTGAACTCTTCTCTCCTGTCTCCTTCCTGAGTAGGTAATTGGGTTGCACTAACTCTTTTCTTTATCCCACAGGGGTGATCACAACTGCGGTGCACAACAGGTGCATTGTCACTCTGTTGTTGTGTACCTTCCATTTTAAAATTTAATAAAATACTAAATAAAACTTAATTAAGTCACTCCTTAGTTTTAATTTTTGCTTTTGTCTGAATATGGATATTTGATTAATATTGTTTCCCCCATATCCAATTATAGATTTTTTATTTCTTATTTAGTTGATTTTGGTTTTACAACGCCCATTTTAGAACACCCAAAAAAATTCCACCCAATTTTCCAAATTTTGCTTTCAGATTAAGAACCCAACACAATTATTTAAAAATTATTTCTTGGATTGTGTGCCCTATTTTAGATACATTTGTATCATTCTTGAGTACAGTTTATTGCACACAACATTTGAGTGATTTTTTTACATAGTGATTTGCTATTGTGTTTTGGTTTTGGGTTGAGTTTTGACTCACCACACTTGAGTGTATTTTGTCACTGATTTACATGATAAACATATGTACACTAAAAGTCAATACACACCATTTTTTTGTGAATCAATGTATTTCAAATTGTATTTTGAATAGTTTTGCTTTGTGTGTGAGCACTTATTTGCTAAGTTGACCCATTTTGTCCATTAATGCCAAAACACCCAATAGCAGAGTGTATATTTTAACCTGATAGATGGATTTTGTTCAAATCTGAAATTATTTTGTTTAAATCTGAGGTATTTTTGGTTGTTGCCATAGCTTTTAAAACTACTGCAAGAAACTATATGTAAATTTATATAAAAATTTAAATGAGATAAAATTTAATTTTGAAAAAATAAAGGGCTTATAATTGTAATTTATATTAAGATTTAAATAAAATAAAGTTCTGCCTGAAATTAAAAAAGTTTTTATTTACTCTTCATTTCTTTTTTACATATAGAAAAAAATTATTTTGAAATAAAGAAATAAAATTGATGTATCAAATATTAAATTGAAGATTTTTTGCACTTTTTATTTTGTCCACTATATTCAAAGGGGTAAATAAAATCTATTTTATAAGCCAAATTAATATAAGGTGTGTTTTAAATTGCATCAATTTGGGCACTTCAAACTTGGTTTTTTGATTTTAGCTACTAGTAAAATCATTTTAAAAAAGGTCAAATTTAAGAAAAATATTAAATTTTTTAGGAAAAATTTTTATTGAAAAAAGTGTGGAGATCAAAAAATTCATTGATTTGGAGATTTTGATCTGCACACTTTGAATTTAGGCACTTGCCCTTTATTTATAGGTAAAAAATATGTGCCCTGGGAAAGTCGACAAAGGAAAAACAGGGAGTTTGAGGCAGGTAGAACCAATAAGCCAGGAGAAACACATGGTATAGGTTATAACAGCTTGGAACCAGCAACTGTAGATCTGCAGCTACAAGGGTAGAGAAAGCAATGATTTTTGTAAGCAGAATGTAGAACCAAAAAGATGACCTATTTAAAAAAAATATTTATATAAAAAGTGAATAGGGAACCAAGCGCACACAAAAGCAAAAGCAAAAAGCAAACCCAAAGCAAAAACCAAGGCAATAAACCCTTGATTTAAAAAAGGAATACTAATAAATTATATTCTTAACTTAAATTTAAGACTTAAATTAAGCGTTAGAAAGAATGCCCTTTGGGGAAAGGCACAAAAATGAGCAGTGAAATGTGCTGGATCAAGGTCAAGAAAAAAGTTGAGAGGAGGCCCAGGCAAAGACACAATTACCATAGGTGTTTTAGGAGATTAATAAATATCCTCCTTAAGGGGAGGACTCAAAAACTTAGAGGACTTGAGTACTTCAGTAACAATAGGAGAAGAACCAGAGAATTTGTGGGGAAACAGAGTAACCAAGGGGCTGGCAGTCCCTGCAATGAGCTCATCTTGTTGTGTTTGACTCTTGGGGACAAAGTCCAAGAGGACACAGATTAAAACCTCTAAAAAAAGTTTGAGGCTCAAAGCTAGCCTTAGGTTAGCCTTCAGGGCAAAATTAAGGGGATGTGTCCTAACTTACTGAAAAGATTAAATAGAGTTTTCTTTTATAAAAAAGGAAAGAAAAAAACTTGTATGTAATAAACACCTACACTAATGTGGATAAAAGTTCTTTATTTATAGTGAGAATTCTACTTAATATAGTAGATTAGGAGTGGGATTATTCACTAGATAGACAAGGGGTAAATTGGGTTTGAAATTGTATCAGGACCAGAATAACCAAGATACCACAATCTGGTATGTGTTGATATTGAAGTCAACTAATTTAAGAAAAGTGGGCAACTGTTGAAGTCAAAAAAACCCAATCAGGTCTTTGCAAGTATCACAATTTGCAGGCCATATCAAAATAGCATCAATAGTACAACTTACGGAAGATAGGAGTTTATTTTAGATATATTTTTACCTGATATTTAAATGATCTAATCAGGAAGCTGGACTTTAAATTTTATATACTCAATTTCCTAAATTGAATCATTGAGTTGAATTTTGATATTTCTCTTTCCTTTTTAGGGCTTTATTTCAATCAGAATAAAGTAGTCCATATTGTTATTTGTCTGTGTTTGTTCACTGTGACCATAACTTTTATGGGATCTCTATTTGATAATTATGTGCTCTGAATATGCCTTTTCTAAAGAAATAACAACATTTGGATGTTGTTTAGAATCTAGAATATTCTTGTATAAGTCTTATTTGTTCTGTCTTTTGGGTGTTTATCATAAACTTTGAGTGTCACTATGTTTTCTAATGGTGATTAGGAGCAACTTTTGGGGAAGCTTTGAATATAGATTTAAGAAGAAGAGAAGTGTGTTTTGTCAGATAATACTTTAGACTTATATAGTTTGCACTGTGGTAGGATTTAAGTCAGATCAAAGATAAGAGAGGTCATGTGCGGATTATATTTAAGTTGCTGGATACCTGAACAAGTCATGTGATATTGCTTGGTTGCCATTTCCAGTATGTCAAAATGAATATTGGTTTGGAACTAACCCAGGCAATGACTTGATGTTAAGTGTGTTGGCAACAGCCAGAATACCATTACATCCTGCTCCTTGACACTGGTGTTTGATAAAGTAGTTTCTAAACCTGTTGAGATAAATTTATACTAGTCAGTTTAAAACCCATGGACTCAGTCACAAAACAAATTTCAACTGGAACTAGTTGAAGACTAATTTACTCAATAAAGCTTACATTTATCTAGGGCCAGAAAATAAATATAGTCAATCACACAACAAAAATAAAGTCAAATACTGAATTCTGAAAATGAGATAGCAATTGCATGGAACTAAAATTCATAACACATGCAATCCAGTCACTTCATGAAGCATTCTACATCAAATTTCATTAAGAGTGTGTGGAAAATATGATACAAACAGAGAATGTATGAGGTTCAGTCAAAAAAGTGATGAACTCAAACACAAGACAACTCATTTTTTGAAAATATTAATTATTTTTGGGACTCAAATTGGAAATAGTGGATTTCAGGAGTGAATCCACCAAAATCTATTCAGGGAACTAAAGCATTATTTTCAATGTATGTACATCTAAATTTGGATATTTATGTCTAAGATAATGTCTCAAATAGGAGCACTCATTTAAATAAACTTAAGTTTCTAGAAATACTTTGCTTTTCTGTTTTTAATAGAATTTTTATTGCTTTGTGTTAGTATGAGTTTCACCAGTGAAGATAACTTTGATGTTGTTGAGAAGCAGTACCAGGAGCTACTCCAAGCTCAGGCTGCTGAGCTAAGGAGCACAACCACCGTGTTTTCTGTGTACACCCAATTTAATGCAAGTTGTGAGGAGGCTGAGTTGTATGTGTCACCAGGCCCATCCACAGGTGGCTTTCCCAATAGCCAATATGAAGCTCCACAAGACCAGGCTCAACCTGTGCCTATGCCATATTTTGGAGACTGGACAACTGTAGCCCTGTCTAACCCAATCCCACCAGTGCTTGAGAATTTAGACCAATAAGAGCAAGCCCTACCTAATCTGGGTACCCTTACTTCTCAAGCCTGCCAGAAACGTCAAATCATAACCAATGAGGTGATAGAGGAGATCTTGGCCCTCAAGAAGAATGGTGTTAATTTTGCCAAAATAGCCAATTGGCTTCAATTTACTGAGGCAGTGATTAAGCGTGAATTCTGAGCCCTCTTGAAGAAAGGTGGTGCAAAGCTGGGCAAGAAGCCAAAAAAGCAGGTTGACTCTCAGATCAGGGAGGTTTATCCCTTCATGCTTGACCTTCTGCAACGTGACCCATACCTCTGATTGACTGAGGTCCATTGCCTACTTGGGCTCCAGGGCATATTTATTGCCAGCTGCACAGTGCAGCTCTGGATTCATGAGCTTGTATTCAGTGTTCTGATTCTGCCCAATTGGCTGTGCAATGAGTTGGATGATGAATATGATTTGCCCTATGACCCTGCAATTGGTACCACCATCACCTGCTTCCTAATCTCTATTTCAGACAATTTTATATAAATATCCTATTATAAATTGTCATTTCAGTTCCATTATTATGGCAATTTGAGTGAAAAGAACGCTCCCAAGGGCAAAAGGAAGGAATCACAGGGGAAATTGTTTGGTGCATTCCTTGTAGTTTCCCTAAAAGAAACTTTATTTTACCATACTACAACCAGCTACACCAATGGTTACTGGTACGCAAAATTCCTCTTCAACCAGCTTGCCACCTGAGGCTCAGCCAATTCTAAATATTCCTGAGCCACCAAATAGAGTGTGCTTAAGTGGCCTCCAAGAAAATACAAGCAGAAGGCCATGTTGTTTTGATTTTCCCTGCCAGGCATGCTGATCTTCACCTGGGTGATGTGTTGTTCTTTAACATTGGAGACACTATCTGTGGGTGCAACCCCACAACCTTCAGCCAGGTGATTAGTGCAGCCAACAACCCCTCAGTGCTGTTTCCCTGTCAGAAGATTGCTGATATGTTTACAAAGATGGCCTTCAATGCTCTTGGCAACATTCAACCACCAAAGGATTCCCTGCTGCCACCTTGTGACTCCCTGGTGTACAAGCCAATCACTGTCCTCCCCAAGTCGGAATATCATGTCATGTACAATTGATTTCTCCAAGCCAATGAAGACACTCAATTTCCACTGGGACCTACAGCTGCCCTAGTCCCCATCCAATCCTCTTAGGTGACAAGAGCCAACCCCATCATCCAATCAAGTCCTTCTCCCTCAATCCGGCCTGCCAACTAGTTTGCAATGCCTAATCCCATTCCCCCAATAAAACTTGCCCCCCCAATAATTTTTATTTTTTAATTTATATTGATTTGAAATTTACAATTTTTTATAGTTATAATAAATATTTACATTTAAATGAAGTGGGGATTGATTTTTATCATGCCACAAGTTAAATTTGGCTGCTTTAAAAATTATTAACTATATTGTTTTATATTATAACTTTAATATATTTGAAGCGCTGCAATAAAGTGAATTATGAAAGCTACAAGTGCTACAAACCAGCCAATTGGAATGGGCGTACATGTGGTGCCTTTGTGCTTGGCTTAGACCAAATACGTCTCAGTTAGTGCAACCAGTTTAACTTAATGAAAAAAGCCTGTTGAAAATAAGACACCACATTTACTCCCATTCCAATTGGCTGGTTTTTAGCACTTTTAGTTTTCATAATTTACTTTATTGTAGCACTTCAAATATATTAAAGTTATAATATAAAACAATATAATTAATTGAAATAATCCATTAAAACACATATATCTCTAAAATAAATGATCTATATATAACCTGTTAAAGTGTTTATATTTTAATAAATATGTACTTTGGGTAGAACTTGGCATATTGATTCAAGAATAACTCATGTTTTGCTTGGACAGAACATATACATGACAACATATGTTTTTTATGATACTAGTAATGGGTTGGTATATACAATAAATATGCATAAAATCAATATCAAATGAATTTTAGTACTTAAAGCTAATAAAAATCATAAGTAAAATCAAGATATATTTATTTAAACTCTATTAGTTACAATAGAATAGATATAGTTTATTGGGATATTTTATTAGTATAAAAAGGGCTGGGATAAGTACAAGGAAAACATGATAGAATTAGAGGCAATGATAAAGGAATTAGATGTGGCAGTAGCTAAAATCAAGGAGGTTAATTAAAAGGTGAAGGACATGCTAAATTTGGTGGTGTTAGAAAGCACAAACTAGAAAACTTACTGTGAAGGCTGTGAAGAAGAAGATTCCTAATACTACCAACAAACTTGCAACCAGGCTCCTAAATGTACAAAAAGATGCTCTTGCCAATCTACATTTCAATCCACAGGGGTTAACAGCCGCTGAGGCTTGGTCAAAAGACCTTGAGATGTTTGATCAACTAAAAAATAAAAATAAAAACAGAAACCAACAGAAGACCAGCAACTAACAAGTGAAAAGTACCATGAAGCAGCCTCAGTAAAGAGGGCAAAGGCAAAGATATAGAAGAAGATAAAAAAGAAAAACTAATAAAAAATTTACTAACTTTTTTATTTAGAAGAAGCCAAAGGAGAATTCTGCCAGTATATAAGACCCTACATATTGCAAAAGTTCTACAGCAACTATGTCCCCCATATAGGGCGTCAGCTGGTCCTGACGCCAGCCACTGCCTCTGAGATGAATAAATTAAAAAAATACCCTATGAAATAATAACAACTTACATCACTCCAACCAAAGCAAGACAACACTGAATGATGATCTCAGCTTTGGCTGCAGCCCCCAACCTGCACCTTGACCAGTATGTTCTGGATCTTGGCTTCTGCAAGCTCTTTGTCATGCTTGTCTGGGATTTCATCCAAACTATGCCATACCAAAACCTACCTGAGATGGAGAGATGACAAGAAGAAGTCTGTTCCTGTTATCCCACTAAACACACACTATCACATATCCTAAAATGTTTTAATGAAAAAATATCAAAACTTAGCCATATTTCTGCCGCTGTCATGCCTGCTGTAGTAGGTGTCTTTGGAGACTTTAGGGCCTCCTGGTGTTCTAACAAGGCTGGTATACCAAAAACAATGGGGGAAACCTTTGCCACTACGTCCTTTAAAAATAAAATCAGTGCCCTATATAATAAATTTTGTGAGTTCTTTGTTCTGTTTGCAGGGCAGAGACTTCACTTGATTGTTTACCTAGGTCTTGTTGTACTGATGTGGCTTAAAGAAGAAGCCTGCAACTGGTATAATGTAATAATAGGACTGGATGTAGTGCATCATTTATTAGACAGGAAAAAATGCCCCTGGATACAGCTCAATAGAGAATGTTATTCAGGATTCAGTTATTCTTGCCGCCACCTATGGGATGGCAGCTTCACTGTAAAAAATCCTCCTGGCCAATTGTGTCACAATGCTCCTGTATTTTACCTGCCACATATTATTTAGTATAGGTCCAATGTCAACATTTGTGTTATCAATAGAAATTACTAGTCTATTTCAATGCAATATCCTGGCATACTGCTGCTCCCACCCCCAATAAAAGTCTATACCCAAATACTATTTTAAACTTCTATATATGATTTTTTAAAAAAATACCTACTCAAACTATCTATATTCAACAAAAAATACATAATAAAAAATATTTCTGTGTATTCATCCATTCACCCTTCTTTCTTTGTTAATTTTAATACACATGACAGTATATAATTGGAATCATAAAAAATGTGAAAAAACTAACCTAAATAAAATTGAAATAAAAATATTCTTGTGTGTTATTTGTCCATTCATTCAATCAATTGGCTTTGTTAGTTTTTATTATACCTGATGCAATATGCAGAATCACAGAAATAAAGTCAAAGTAAATTAAACTAAATAAAAACAAATATTAAAAAATTAAATTCAAAAAAACATCAGGAACAGAAAAGTCTTTAATTGATTGGTTGCTAGGCAAGGCATGCAGGGAAAAAAATCTGTGTGACCATAGAATTTGGCCACAGTTTCAGCTGGGAGGGTATGGACACCAACCTGCAGCAAATTAAACAAATCATTGGGCCTGGGTGGCGCCCCTTTCTTGACAAATCTCTTGAGCCACTGAAGACTTCCTTGATTGGGTTGAGGAATGAGGAATAGGCATGGAGGAAGAGAAGATGTAAAGGCGCTGTAGCCAATTGTTTGGAGCCAATTTCTACACCAGGCTCAATCACCTGGAATTCTGCAAGAATATCTGCCACCTTGTGGAGTCCAACGTTATCCAGCACAATAATGTTGGTGAATCCCAGGCTTCTATGCCTCAGGTGCTCCTGAACCAATTGGAGAAATTTCAGAAGGGCTGTACTATTGTGGGATCCCTTGATCATTTGATAGAGCTCAATGCCAAGGGGACCAAGAAGGGCTACCGTTGAGTAGGAACAGACTGGAAAGCTGCATGCTGAGATATGCTGCTCTTTTTTCCTTTGAGTACATACCCATACTTGTTGTGCATGGAGGACGCAAAGGAGGACTTGTCAATGTAGTAGAATTCAATGATCCTCTTCTCCTTGAGAGCAATGAACGTCTCTGCATATTTTTGGTGGTAGCCAACATTGTCAGGGCTGTTCCAATTATATGGAGAAACTCTAAGTTTTTTCCAGGAGAATCATAATTTCTTGACTCCTCAGTATCATGTGGAAACCAAAGCTTGGATTTCAAAATCAGACTCAACCATTGACTGAATATTTTCCTGTTCAAGATGGTAGTTCTGCTCAATCCACTGTCAGATGACCCACAGGTATTCCTTGACCAATAGAACTGGAACCTTCTTGGATTTCTCCAAAAAGATAACAGTACCTGTTTTCAGGTAGGTTTGGGGTCTTTGGGCAGATTTTTCTGAGATCTCAACAATAGCTGCGGCCTTCCTGTAGTCAGTTGTCTCCTCCATAAGTATCATGAAGGTCTCCTGGGTGGTGTCAGGGATGATGTAGTACTTGGCCTTTTTGGTAGTAGGGATTGACCTATTGGGATTAGGTACAACACAGGGCATAGGCACTTGGCTGTAGAACACAGCAACCTTATTTAGGGCAACAGTGGCAAAATTGACTGCAGGGACGTAAAAGTGAGAATTCAAAAGTGAGAATCTAAAAGTGGCCATGTCAACACTTTTAAAATTTTAAAATTAAATTAAAACAGCTCATCTGAAATTAAAATTTATTATGTTCATATAAAATACTTTTTATTTATTCTTTCAACTAAAAAATTCAAGAAAAAGTAATTACTTTATTATAAAAAGATATTTTGAAAATTTAAAAAGTGTCAACATGGCCACTTTTAGATTCTCACTTTTGAATTCTCACTTTTACATCCCTACAGTCAATTTTGCCACTGTTGCCTTATTTAGCACCTTCTGCCCTTTGGTTGTTTTGAAATACTGGGGTGGCTTGTCTTCATCTGCCCCTTTGAAATCACTCATGTAAGACTCATAGGTAGTGTCAAGGACTAGCTTAACCTTCTCCAGTAGGGCTGCAGGAACACCATTGTGGCGGTATACAGGGTCTTACACCAAGGACACCCTCTTAGTGGTGACTTCATTTATTGTTTTGGTGGTGACAACCAAGGTGTATTTTCTGGTCAGCTTCTGAACCTGGGGGTTAATGCTCTGCCCCCTAGCAGCTTGTGCTCCTTGAACTAGCCTTGTCAATACAATGTCACTATTGAACTCTCCTCTCCCATCTCCTTTCTGAGTAGGCACTTGGGTTGCACTAACTCTGTTCTTTGACCTGTGGGACAACCGCAACCACAGTGCACAATGGGTCCATTGTTACTCTATTGCTGGGATGTGTTCAATTGTAAAAAAAATAAAAAAATAAAATCAGAACAGAACAGAACAGTTTATCTATATAATTTATTTAATATAATTTTTATCACTTCATATATAGTAGCATGAAAGCTAGTAGTCACTACTTTTATTTCAAATTAGATTTTTATATTTCTATATTAATTATTTTTGGTCGTAAATGTGCACTGTTGATCATTATTTAGGATAATTTGATTTTTTCTTGATTATAATCCAAAAACAGATACTCCTAATATTTATTTCCTTTTCTATTCTAGATTTATTTCTTAATTAGGATGATCAGGTACCTATATTATAGATTCATTCATGTGTTTTGATATTTGATATTTATGTTATCTATTTCAGTTGCTATTAAGGCTTGTTGTTGGATCAAGTTTGTAACTTTTGTGACTGAGTTTCATATGTTCACCAAAAGCATAGTAAACATAGTAGCCTTGTTCTGGGACTAAAAACTCATGCTTTCTAGTGTTTGGTACACTTGTTGTTGAACTGTTACAGTAGTTTTAAAAGCTATGGCAACAAGCAAAAGTACTTCAGATTGAAACAAAAAAACTCAGATGTAAATGAAATTAAAAGTAATATACTTATATTGATTTATAATAGATTTATTTATTTTTAATTTTGTTTACATCTGAGTTTTTTTATTTAAATCAGAAGTATTTTTGCTTGTTGCCATAGCTTTTAAAACTACTGTAAGCATTCATCCCCAGTTTGAATAGGTTGTTGAATGATTGGACATTTATGCCAAATAGAGCTCATTTTCTGTAAAATTATCTTCTATTTATATCTATCAAGTTAAAATTTCTTTTAGACTTTACCCATGTGTTCTAAACTGACTAATATATGTTTATATCAATATGTTTGAAAACTACTGTATATTTTGTGACATAAATTATCAATGGCTTTTCCCCTCTGTTTTCATCAGAAAAAACTCAATCCAATTATGTTTTGTTTTGTTTATGTATGACTTCAGTTTACTTTAATCTTACTTTTATGTGCCCATCTCAACAGCTGTGAAAGGTACAGTATGATGTGTTTTATTTTTTGGTTGTAGTATGCTCTTGATGTATCCCTGGATAATATTGTGATTCCTGTTTTGTGTTTTGGGGCTCAAAAATATTACCAATTATAGTTTAGATGATTTTTTATTTGGATTTTGTATTTGAAATCTCTTCATTTTCAAAAATAAACATAATAAACCTTCTATGAGGTTTTGATATTTTGATTCAGATTCATATTATATCATTTTTGACTAGTTGAAAAGGCATAGACACAATTTAAAACATTAATTGTATCCAAAGATCATGTAATTTTAATTTAATAAAAGTAAAAAATCTTATTAAGAACGAAATTCCATATTTTACTTCATGTTACTAATTTTATATGTTGGTTTGACAATCCTACATTTTTCAAACAGGAAGTACTTCTATAGTATCAGTTTTTGATAGGATGAAATTCATAAATAAAATTAGCTGATAGTCATTCAGATGAATTGATTTAAGATTTCAATAATACAAAACATAATTTGAATTTTACATTTTTTAAAATTTCTTACATAGAATGAAAAGATATGAAAAAATACAAAGCTAAGCTAATTAAAAAGAAAATTTTAATTATATATTGCTTGTATTTACAGTTTTTTATTTTAAAAGCACAAAATATTCTTATTGTGATATGGTTAACATATGCTTATAAATATTGCTATATCAATTCATATACCTAAATTTCCTGGTATAAATCAGAAGCACATCTGGAGAACATAATTATGTAGTATATATACTACCGCCGAAATTGACATCTAAAAGATGAAACCGGCTCGTGTGGCGCAATTGGCTAGCGCGTAAGACTGTTAATCTTGAGGCTGCTGGTTCGATCCCAGCCATGAGCGACTTTTTTAATTGTTATTTCCTTGTTAAGGTAACTAATACATGATATCAATTTATTTTAAAATACATATTTTTGTAGTAGTTCCATAAGTTATAAGTGTGTAATTCTTTCATTTGGCGAGTGGTGAGTCCAAAAATAAATTTTCAAATTATAGTTTTGTATATGTTTAAAGAATTAAATATTTGTTAATTTAATTGCCAACTGGGCTTTTTAAAGCTTGGGAAGACTCTTTTTTAATCAATGTTCAGTATTATGACAATATTGTTATATAAAATTAAATAAGCATGTATGTTATAATATCATATTTTATCTGCTTCTAATCATACTTTACAATAGCTATGCTACATTTACTTATCAATTTAAACCCAATTAAAAACAAGCATCTGACTCATAGTACTTCCCATATAAAAGCCCGAATTATTTTTGCTTATGCTTTTTTTAAATCATACAGAATATTTTAGATAAAAAAAGGCAAGTTGCTTTATTCTTTTGAATATTGAAGTTAATTTATCACTATGTGAATTGACTCAAAAAACCATTATCACAGTTGTACCAAATATAATAATTCTAGCTGCTTTGTACGAATTGGTTTTACAAGCTGCCGAGATAAACAAAGATATACTATCCCAAAACAAAATCGGTTCATCACAGAATAAAATATAAATGGTTCCATATGAAGATCAATTCTACACAACAAAATTAGTGCCCAATCAGGTATATGATTGTGAAAATAACCAAGCAAACATTGAAATGAAACTAACTACATAACCATAAAAATAGGACAGCCAGAAAAAGAAAACCAAATACAAAAATTTAATGTGTTACATTCTGTATGCAATTTAAGTCATACAATATACTATTTGGTTAAACATACACTAACATCAAAGAAAAAAATTGGGCAGTTGCTAAAGTGATAAATTTATACACAAAATAACACATTTTCTGGAAATCCAGATTTTTTTCATGGTTCAAAATAGAAATAGAGTCTTTCAAGAGTGAATTTACAAACCTTATTCAAGAAACAATAACATTTTTTTAAATTTCTGTGCTTTTTTAAATTGACTGCTTAGGTTTAAGAGAGCTTCTCAAATAGGAGCACAGATTCAGCTTGATAATACTATTGTAATATTTCAGTTTTTTATTATACTTTATTTACTTTTTACTTTAAAATGCCATTCAAGAGTGAATATAACTTTTCAATCATAGAGAAGAATAACCAGAAGAAACCACAAGCCCAGGCTCAGATCAAAGATGTTCAACTACTATGGGCTTGTTTACACCTACCAGATCAACTTAATCCAGGAAAAAGAGGAGCTTTATGTGTCAACTTGTTCAGTTGTGAGATTGTTATTTGATAACCCTGAAATAATACTGGCCAATCAAATACAGCTGAATAATTTCTTAGTGCTGGTATAAATTATTTGCTTCCAAGGCAATACTTATGAACATTGATAATTTGGGGTAGGAAGACATTCTGTGACCTAGTTTCAGTCAAATTTGATCCAACTATAACTTTCTTCATTGTTGCAGATCCTGAATGGATTAGACATTAAGTTGTTCACTTAGTGATTGAGTGACAAAACGATCACACAATAACTTCTTCTCAACATGGTTTTAATAAGGTTAAATATATTTAAAAAGCCCATAAAATGGGTGTTCAAGTTGTCTATCAAATGTGCTTCAGACACAGGCTTTACTTCCAAAGTTAATTATAGAAACAACATAAATAGAGTCACATGCTTCCATAAGGAAAGCCGTGTGAGACCAGTTGTTCCATTCCACAGGACTTTCTAATGTGTCTTTCCACTCTCCTCCATTAGGAAAGTCCTTCTGTCTGTGCCTCCTTTCCCCTGGTGTAAATTCCCCTGCCTTATACTATATAAGCACCTCACTATCAAATAAAGCACTAGTTTTGTCATAATAACTTATATTCTTCTGTCCTATCTAAAGGCTGCCACTATACCATCTACAGGTATAGTATTAAGAAATAGGCTCCTGACTAACTGTTTGTAGAAATTAGCACCCTTTACTGCTACAAATATGACATTGGTGCTCATGTCTTTCCACACCAACAGCCCCCACTCCCATGGTTCTTTCAATGAGGAGGGAGGAATGCCCCTGACTGAGCCTTCTGCCAGTGTTTCCCCCTATTACCAGGCACCAACCTTCACTTCTGCCAATGTCCATGCTGGGGAAAAAGAAGGCGCTCCCTATGGCCTGCCCTCCCTTAGCCACTTAATGCCAGAACATCAGCATCCCCAAGCCATTGTTTTTGGTCAACCCTTGATCCTGAAAGCCCCTGCCCTTTTGGAGATGAATGACAACTCCTATCCATTGAAGACGCCATCTGTAGTGCCATCCATGCCATGGAATCTGGTGCTGCTGGAAATAGTGCTTGCTCTGAACATATGGCTATTCAGCAACCTTCTGCTGATCACTCCTTGGTTTGCTTTCAGAGCCTCTCCCAGGTCAACCCTGAACAACTCTGTTGTGACCTCTGCACTGTTTAATATATCAAGGACTGATTACAACAGTTCACTCACCCTGCTGTATGCCACAACCAAATGAACCTGGGCCACATCCAAAGCCTAGTGCATGACCAGGGAATACTGGTGTCCAACCAACAGACGTTCCTCCAGGTCCTTTACTCTGATCTTAGAAATACTTTCACCACCATGAATCAACACCTTGCTGAAGTTACCAACGCCCAGAACACCATGCTGCACTGGATTGATGCCATCAAGAGAGGAATAGCTAATCTAGTCCCAGTGCATGTGGTACAGACCCTCACCAATCAGGGTATAGACACCAATTGGATTAGTGTGGTTACCAACCACATGCTTGAGACTGGCTCCATGGTTTAAAGCCTGACTCATGAGGTGAAAGTCCTAGCCCGTTGCCTTGCCATCATTCCCTTGTGCACCCCCACATCTACTTCTACAGAAAACTCTCCCTCTAGCCACCTTCTTGGCTGTGACATCCTTGATCTCTTTGATCACTAAAAGAAGATGCAGACAGAACTGGTACAGCAAAGTGCCAATCTTGTATTCCTGTTTGATGGCTACCACACTGTGTCAGAGCTTCAGGATTGTCTCAAACTTTGACAATCACATGACAGAGCCAATAGCCAGATCCAAGCCAGGAAGGATAAGGAAGTGATAACCCTGCTTCAAGCTGAGCTTGCCACCCATGAAAGGCGCATTAACTCCCTGGAAGATGACTTGGATATCATCCATCAGGAGAACAAGGTCTATCAGGATGAGCTGGACAAGCAACAACTTTTTCTGGACACCTTACAGAGCCAATTGGATAGAATAGACAGTAAGATTATTGCCGCCAACTTACAGGCTATGTCTCTCAACTTCAAGAGTCTCCACAGTCCACAAAGGTCCTTCAGCCCTGAGTTCTATCATAGCTATGAAAGCAATGATGGCCACACTTGGTTGGCTTCCAACACTGTACAAGTACTAGAGTCAGTGTTGGAGTCCAAGGACAATGTCTTGGCCACTCCTGAAGCTTCTGGGGCTGCTCAGGACAGAGAAGTTGAAGCAAAGCGCAGCAAGAAGAGAATTGTTGATTTGCCTCTGAGGCTAGGTTTGTTTCCTCTACCCTTAGTTGTTCCTGTCTCACCTGCTCCCCAGTGAGGCTCACACCTGCTCCTCTCCAACATAGCTCCAACAACTTCAAGCCTGTCAATCTACCCAAGTTTGACCACAAGAGTAATGTGACAATTTTCTTATGCCTATACCAGAACTCCATGTATGACGCTAACAATGTCATGAGGGACTCCATGATCATCAAATGTCTGGATGCCAAGACTCAAACCATTATCTTGCTGCATCTCCCTGAGAATGGCTGGACTTTTGCCAATGTTTCTAGAGATCTGACAGAAGAATTTGGTAGCCAAGAAGCCCTTCTTGGTTGCAAGATGGACTTCACTGACATCAAGCTAAAGGTGTGGAAACCCTAGAAGACTTCACTTCTAGGTTCTACCTTGAAGCTCAAACCCTGTTGTCTATTAGCACTGTGCAGTTTATTAACGTGCAGTCAGCACTCCTAAATGCTGTATGGATCAACTGGGAAGTATATCTGGCTCTTAAGTTGGATATTTACAACGCTTGTACCATGCCAGGCCTGATTTGCCTCCTACATACCTACAAGGAGGAGTTTGAGGTCCCTCTCCCCAAAGGCTGCCCCCTTCAGCAAGCTGAGTATAGACCTCACGTGGCTGTGGAGATGCCCAAACCTTCCAACAAGGTTAGAACTGCTCCAGACAACAACACTCCCTGTACTTGCTTCAAATGCGGTATGGCTGGTAAATTCTCTCAGAAATGTAAGAGCCCTTGTCAAAAGGTTCACCATGTAGGCATGGAAGACACTGAGAAAGACTACACCAGGGATGCTGATATTGAGGAGGACAATGAGGATCAGTCAAAAACTACTAAGCAGCCAGGACAAGGAGAAATCCTTGACTACCTTTGTAATTACAACACCCTCATCTCCCCCATACTGCTTCCCCTTGGCAAACCTGCCCAGAGGCCTACCGCTTTACCTTCCTCTGAGGCAACCCCTAAGAATGAACACTCTATGATTGACTTTGACTCTCAACTAATAAACAAGGATGAGGAGTCTGAAGGAGTTCAAGAGGACCTCTTATATCAAGTCCTCACTTTTAACACTTGAGCTCATTGAACTACACTTCAACCTGAGGTGGTGATCCCCCAAATAGCTTAGAAAACAGTGTCCTTACCCTATGCTGAACAACTGGCCTAACCAGGTGTTGAAGTCACTCATGAGGAGGACAGTGCTGAACAACTGGCCAAGCTGCTTTGGACAGTACACATCTTGGCCCTGCTAGAGTCCCTCAAGGAAGCAAGCCCAGCTGTAAGAGCTGCCATGGCTACCTTCCTGGAGAAGTTCAAGGAACTGAGCGTCCACCAGGTCTCTAAGATTGTGAAGATCAGAGAGGACCACCAGAATTGTACCTATATCAACCTGGTAGTGAACAAAACCCACGCCTGGGCCATACTGGATACTGGTGCTCCTGGGAACATCATATCCTCACGGCTGGTTAAGAAGCTTAAACCGGCACCGGACCTAGCCTATCATGAAGAGTTTGGTACTGCTGGGCCACAGACAACCTGAGCAAAAGGAGACTATTCTTCCCTCCCTCTTTGCTTTGGGAAGCTAATGGTCACTACTCCTGCTATAGTGCTGGAAAACAACAGCTACAACATTCTTATTGGGACTAGCTTCATGGTCCAGTATGGCACTGTGATTAACCATGGAGACCATACATTTGGGATATTGGGCCATTCCATCCCCATGTTCTATCATGAAGACCGCCCTTCTGACCTGCCCTTACGCTGTCTTCACTACATTAACCTGGAATACATAGATGGAGAACTTCCAGTTGCCTATACACTATATAGTAAGAAGATCAATGTGCTACCTCTCTCAGTTGGGAAAGCCAAAGGAATCCCAGTCTATGCCTCCTGTAATGTGACTATCCCACCTGGCTCTCAGGTGATCCACAACACAGGCCTCTTGCTGGCTCTACTGGCTGGTACTCATGGAGAAATCTTTGGCATCCATAATGCCTCCAGACTAGAACCATGGGTTGCACCAGGCATCCTCATATCAAGTGAGAAGAAAGTGCTCATACTCTTGGCCAACATGAGTTGTGAGGCCATGGTTGTCTCCAAGCACCAACTTCTGGCTTATATACGGCTGGAAAAGCATGACAACCTTCAGGTGACCGCCCCATTTGCGGACTTCTCTTAGCTGGGCCTACCCTGTGAACAACCACTGATGTTAGCAGTCATAATCCGCAATTCCCTATCTGGCCTCTCTGAAGAGCAAAAGGATCAAGCCATGGATCTCTTTGCTCAGTATAAGTATGTGTTTGCCAAGAATGATTATGACCTGGGCAAGGCTGCAGATGTTGCCCATCATATTGACACCCAAGGCAGTCCACCTATCTGCTCCAGACCTATACAGCGTAGTCAAGCCAATTATGCCATAGCCAACAAGGAGTTCCAGAAACTATTGGATCTGGATTACTGGTCCCCAGTAAAAGCCCTTGGGCTTCCCCTCTCCTGATTATCAAAAAGAAGGATGACAGCAACAATGTGGTGATTGACTACTGCCAGCTGAATGCTGTTACCAAGAAGGATTCTTATCCCCTCCCTTGTATTGACAATACCTTGGACCAACTGGGTGGTAACAAGTTCTTCAGTGCCATGGACCTTATAAGTGGGTACTGGAAGATTGATCTACCCCCTGCTGACCAAGAGAAATGTGCAATAATCACTGATCAAGGGCTATTCCAACCCACAAGGATGCCCCAAGGTTTGTCCAATGCCCTGGCTACCTTCCAACGGGCTATGAACGCAATGATGGGTGACCTCAAACTCACCAGCGTCCTGGTCTATCTGGATGACATTAATGTGTTCTCCCAAACTTTTAATGATCATCTGCAGCATTTGGAAGAAGTCTTCCAAAGGTTACTTGCAGCTAATCTCAAGCTCAAGCCACACAAGTACAACTTCTTCAAGGAGCATCTTGAGTTCCTGGGATTCATCATTAGTCAAGATAAACTCTGGCCTGTACCTCTGAAGGTGGAAGCTATTGAGAAGATGCAGATCCCAGTCAATAAGCGGGACATGCAGGTCTTCCTGGGGATAATTGGGTACTATTGCTGCTTCATCCCCAACTTTGCATCCTTAGGTGACCCTCTTTTTCAGCTTTTCCAAGCTGATAAGGAGTTCTTCTGGAGCCCAGTGTGCCAATCTTCTTTCAATGCTCTCAAAGAAACACTGACTGCAGCCCCCATGTAAGCCTACCCTGACTTTGCCAAGCTGTTTGTGGTTCATACGGATGCTAGCCTGACTGCAATTGGGGGTGTCCTCTCCCAACTAGACTCTGAAGGGCTTGAACACCCTGTTGGATACTGCTTGCATACAATTAATATACATGAGAGAAACTACACTGTCACCAAACAAGAGTTCCTGGCGGTAATATACTCCTATCAACAATTCAGAGTCTACCTCCATGGGGTACATTTCACGGTTGTAACAGACCATGCCTCCCTGCAATGGCTGAAGACCCTCAAGGACCCCAAGGGACGTCTGGCGCATTGGGCCATTAAACTTCAGGCCTATGACTACAAAATTATTCATCAAGCTAGAGCAGCCCACCAGAATGCTGACTGTCTCTCCTGTCTTCCCACTGTTGCCTTAGTATCCCCCATGGCTGACATTCTCTATGACAAGCTTATAAAGGATCCTTCTTTGTGGGGGGAGGAGCCAGTAAAGATACAGAGAGCTATCAAGAAGTTAGCTGTTGATACCAAGGTCTCTAAGGGGCAACTCCTGAAGCTTTGGGGGGATTCTTGGCTACCTTACATACGCTCATCCCTATGCATGGACTCAGTAGTGGCCACTTACAAGACTACTTGTCATGGTGGTATACAGAAGACGTTAGCCCTGTTACAGCAGCACTGCTTCTGGGAAGGAATGCACAATGATGTAGTAGATACACTAGCCACCTGTCATGACTGCAACATTGGGAGACCTAAGGTTGCCAAGTTCCAATGTAGACTTTTACGCCCTGGGTTTGCCTTCCACACTGTAGCTATTGACGTAGTGGCCCCCCTGCAGTTATCAACAGTCACAACAAGTTCATCATTATGGCTGTTAATCATTTGACTAAATGGGTAGAAGCCAAGGCAATTCCCAACCAATATGCACTGGTGACAGCCACATTCATCCTGGAGAATATCATATACAAACATGGTTGCCCCCAGATTCTGCTGATAGACAATGGTACCAATTTCACCAGTTATATCATCCCCTGCCTCAACCAACTGATGGGAATTAATGGGACACTATCTACCCCTTATCACCCACAGACAAATGACATGATAGAGCGCACTAATGGGAGCCTGGTCCAGATACTCTGGAAGCTCATTCAGCAACATGAGACTGAATGGGATACCTTCCTTCTTGCGGCCACCTTTG
Source organism: Entomophthora muscae (assembly GCA_014839935.2). Taxonomy (NCBI): domain Eukaryota; kingdom Fungi; phylum Entomophthoromycota; class Entomophthoromycetes; order Entomophthorales; family Entomophthoraceae; genus Entomophthora; species Entomophthora muscae. The sequence continues at coordinate 62,899 of QTSX02000745.1, read as the reverse complement.
CATATAACATTGGGTACCATTGTGCCACTGGCAAGCCACCCTTTCAACTGCTCTATGGCCGGCAACCAGGGCTTCCCCCTTTATTATATTCCTTGGTAAAGCCCAGCCTGTCTGTGTCTCCAGAGGCATACCTCAACAAGCTGGTCCAAACCCTTATTCTCTTGCAATCAGAGGCCTACATAGTAAACTTAAACCATAAGCTGCAGAACCTAGAACAAGCTGCATTCAAACGCCCCAAACTACCCACTTATTTGGTAGGAGACTCAGTCTACTTCTTCAGCAATAGAGGGACAATATTGAATCCAAACTTGCCTCCCTTTGGCAGGGCCCAGTTCAAGTTACCCAGAAGACTGGTCCCAACTCCTACACCCTTAAGGACCCCCATTCTGGGCAATTGATTACTAGAGTACACACTCAATATATGCATGCTTCTCCTAGCAATCTAGAGTAAGCCCCAATGAGAATAACAACCCAAAAAAACATAATCCTAATTAAAAATTCCATTTGTTGTTGTCCTGCTTGTGATAGTAATGCACCAAAGTATGAGGAATAAGAATGAAGAAACAAAGTGTTTATTGGAGACTGACAAGACTCTTCCAATATCTCACCAACTGTTCTACCACCTGAATGACAGCCAGGAAACACAGCTAGTTACCTACAAAGCCAATGACCAAGGATTGGGCAACAAACCCCCACCAAACAAGACACACAATTGAGCCCAATGTCCACAGAAAAGACGGCCCCCAAGAAGATACAGTCCCACAGAAGACTCACAAAGGGCATACTCTACTGGGACCTGACCACCCACCCTGTAGAATACAGAAAAGGCCCACTCAAGGAGGAATCCCATGTTCTCCTCCTGCTTGGTATCACAGTGGTTGGTCCCTCAAAGAACAAGGTTGCCAGCCATCACCATTGGTACCAGATGAGCAGTACCCCCCACCATGTACAGCTTCAACACTTCATGGAAGGCTTGCCAAAGATGCTGCTCAAAGTTGTCAGAGGTTTTCTAACTGACAGGTTGAGCCTAGTAATCCCAGGTGTTGTCCAAGCGCAAAGGACTAAATTCACTATGTTGGATACCATCCCCTGTTGCAAGACTGAGAGCACTTGACCCTCAAATTGGAATTCCTTCAACTGAGCCTTCAAGTATTCTTCTGCCGCCCTCATGGAGAACCACCAAGTGATACTGTTACCCTTTTGCAACCCAGTTCCTGTCACCTCCCTGGGCTTGCTCAATGCTAGGAACATTGCAGCAAGTAATGGGTCTGTCCCCACTAAGACCATCTAGGGACCAGTAGCTGATCTAGCTGAGCCCCCAAGTCCAGATAGTTGCTGTCCACATCATGCAGGACTACCTACTTTGCTGTTGACCTCACCACCTCTACTGGCCTGGTATGCTTGCGCCTCTTTGGAATTACCACTTGGACCTTCTTCAAGACTCTTCTTGGAACTCTTCTAGAGCTACTGTTCACCATAGCTGCCATATTGGGACGCCTGCCATTTTTAAACCTGTTGTCTAATCCAGTTGAGGGAAATGTTGCAGATCCTGAATGAATTAGACATTAAGTTGTTCACTTAGGGATCAAGTGACAAAACAATCACGCAATTGCTTCTTCTCAACATGGTTTTAATAAGGTTAACTACGTTTAAAACGCCCATAAAACGGGTGTTCAAGTTGTCTATCAAATATGCTTCAGACACAGGCTTTACTTCCAAGGTTAATTATAGAAACAACGTAAATAGAGTCACATGCCTCCATAAGGAAAGCCACGTGAAACCAGTTGTTCCATTGCGCAGGACGTTCTAATGTGCCTGTCCACTCTCCTCCATTAGGAAAGTCCTTCTGTCTGTGCCTCCTTTCCCCTGGTGTAAATTCCCCTGCCTTATACTATATAAGCACCTCACTATCAAATAAAGCACTAGTTTTGTCATAATACCTTATATTCTTCTGTCCTATCTAAAGGCTACCACTATACCATCTACAGGTATAGTATTAAGAAATAGGCTCCTGACTAACTGTTTGTAGAAATTAGCACTTTTTAATGCTATAAATACAATATCCATAAATACTTTTTTAGCTTTACAATAAATTAATACTTTAAATATAATCTATTTATTAATAAAAACTTTGATATACATACATAACTATTTTATTTTCAATATTTTTGTGTTTACTGTAAATCCAGAACCTTAATGTAAAAATGCAGGATTGTCAAATCCTTGGTTCAAATTTTAAATCACATTTGCAGGATAACTTTTTTAATTAAATTGAATTCTTTGTATTTTTATTTGAAGTTTTAAAAATGCGGGAACTCATATACAATTTTCAAATTTCAAGTCAAACTGCATATTTCCAATGGACAAAATAAATTAACTGGACTCAGATTTTAAGCGTTCAAATCCATCAACCATTTTCATTAAGTTTACTATGTGTTTGAAATTGTAGGATTTTCAAATCCATGAACCAAATTTCAAGTCACTTTTAAATGTCACTAGTAAACTCAAATATTAATTGCAGGAACTGGAATCCAAATTGAATGTGCAGTAAGAAACTAGGACAAATCAACCCAAATCAAGAAGCTCTACTCTGGATAAAATCAAATGAAAAATAAAATCTCAACAACCATGTTTAGACATAAAAATTGATAAAAATATATAATTTCCTAAACCTGGAAAGGATACAATATTATACACTTTAAATCATGGATATATAAATTCTGTTACTATTTAAGGCTAAACCAAGAGAAAATAACTACTCACAACTAAACCAAAAATCTAAATAAATACATAGTTAATCTAAATTTTTATTTTATTTTTATGGAAAGACTATCACATTCACAACCAGCTCCTTCACTAGCCTACAGGACAGCCTGTCCTCAAGGATGCCCCAGAGGGTCCAAGAATAGACCCAGAACACAATTTGAGGGGAGTAATGCCGACACACAGAACTCCCAAGGCATCAGCACCAGCCAACCACCTCCTGCATCACAAGCTAGAAATAGCAGCTTGAATCCCAGAAAGAAGCCACTCTAAAGGCCTGCCACCAAAGTCTCACATACCAAGGTTATTGGGAACAATAAGGTTACTTACACCTCCACCGTTTACCCAGTTGTCACCCGGCGCTGCACTCTTGATCTAAGAGTTGCCCCTGCCTTTTTGATACATCATATGAGCCATTGACCACCACTGAAGAGATATCTGTGCCTGTGGTGTATTCCACTATTGACAGCACCACTGCACGCAAGAGTGATCCCACCTTTTACAAAAAGGTTCCCATCCCGTGTGCTGAGCCCAATAGCTCAGATGCCGTGGTACCCGCAAAGAGCCAGCGTCAGTTGTCAGATAGTGAGTGTGAAGCTCTCCTGCAACTGCCTGAACAGAGGAATGGAAGTTTGGAATATTGCATCCTGTTTTGGTGTCAAGGCCAGATATATTGGTGATCTTAACACCAAATACAGTGACACTGGGCAAGTTGCCAAAAATCCAAAGGCTAAGCAGCAGCCCAAACTACTTCAACCTGTGCATATTGATACAATCAAGAAGTGGGTATCCAAGGATTGCCACCTGGATTCACTTGCTGTCCAATAAATGCTGGCCACAGAGTTTGGGATTTCTGTTTCTAAAACCCTTTTCTAAAAAACTATGGTCAATCTTGGCTTCTTGTGGAAAGTACTAGGGATTTCTCTGTACAACAAAAACAGTGAGGAGACAATTGAGGATTGCCACATTTATGTCAAAATCTATCTGGCCCTAAAGAAGACTGGGAATGTCTAGTTATTCTATATAGATGAATTGTTTTTTTTTTCACTCAGGTCTAGGCATGGGTGGATTGAGAAGGGGTCCAAGGATGGTGTGGTACATTGTGCAGCTGTCTGTTCTCAGACCTATTTCATGGTAGCGCTTCTTGGTCCCTTCAGGTTGGATCAGTATCAAATGATAAAGGGTTCCCATAACAGTGCAACATTCCTTGATTTTCTCCAAACTGTCAGGTAGTACCTTTGGATTAATTACTGAGGCACAAACAACATTTTTGTACTTGATAATGTTGGGCTCCACAAAGGGGGTCTTGTTGTGTTCAAGTTCTCCCCATCAACAAAAACAGCCACACCTCCAGCCACTGGCTTGCTGATTGTCCAATGAGACTTCTCTTCCTCCTGCTATATTCTCCATTTCTGAATCCAATCAAGAAGATGTTTGGTTGAATCAAGAATAAGGTGAAGAAAGGCCTCTCCCAAGACACCAAGGATCTAATCAACATTCTTGAGATCAGCCAATTTGCAATACCATCTAATGTGGTGGCAGCTTTTTACGAGCACTTGGAATCCTTCCTTCCAAAAGCCCTCAACTCCAAGCCAATAAGATAAATGTGCGCTCCAGATTTATTTGTTTTTATTTTTATTTATTTTGTTTTTATTAGGACTCAAAAGTTATTATTTATATATAATGACTTGACGTTGAATTGTATTATAAACATTAAAGACTTTGGACATTAGTTAAATTAAATTGATTATATTAGATGTAGAGACACATATTTTTATTATAATGCTCCAAATTTTGTTTTGACTAAAGGGCTAACAAATAAATAAATAAATAAATAAATAAGATACAAAAGATGAATTTTATTTAAGTGATCCCTTTTTAGTACCACTGACTTTTTTAAAGCAAAATATTGAAACTTGTGAGTCATTACATGATCCTTACCAATTCAGTGCCACTATAGCCACCTGGCATAAAACCAATGATTTTTGTGTATCTCTTACTAATTATTACTTATGAAAAAGGTTAAGAATAGCAAATCTATTTATCAAGTCATACAAAAAAGAAAAACTAATTCAAGTTCTAAACAATCAATTGTTTAAAACATAATTGAGGTGGACAATTCAAGGCAGGTAAATTGAGCTCATGTTTGTTTACATATGTATTATATGAACCTATACTTGCCAATCAACTAAATAAATAATTTTTAAATTATATTTTAACATTAAATATGCTCAATTTATTGTAACTAATTCTTTATTATACATTAAATAGTTATATATTATTTTCTAATATAAAAAAATAAAATAAAAATAAAAATTAAATTATAACATTAAATATGCTCAATTTATTGTAACTAATTCTTTATTATACATTAAATAGTTATATATTATTTTCTAATATAAAAAAATAAAAATAAAAATAAAAATTAAATTGCAAGACAATATTTTTATTAGGGGGATGCAAATTGCAAAGGGGAATGCAATTATTCCAGGGTATTATACCCAAAATCAGATTTTCAGCTAGGGCTTGCAATTGTAACCACATACTCTTCTGGATGTGTTGGATATTCTTGAGCCAATTGCAAGAGGGGTGGCGCTCAGCACCCCAGTGGTTGCTGAGCGCTTAATAAAAAACAATGTGAAAGAAAATTGGTTAGCAAATTCTTCTTGGGAGGCACATAGTACCCATACAGCAATGCAAGTACAAAGGAGTTGTACAGGACGTGCTCAACTGTCCTGTACCCCTGTGGTGTCTTATGTTGTTCTAGTGCTATTTGGCATATGTCTATTTGAATTGGTATGTCCTCCAACTTTTTAACGTTTGTTTTTAATATGCAATGTAATAGGATTCCTAGGTATGTTGCAATGTGAATCCTTTGAGAGGTATATTTTTCCTAAAACATGAATAATTTTTTTGATATTTTAATTAATCTGTTGATGTAGGACGTTTGGCTGAACTTGAATATAGTTCTGGGGGCGCCTGGCTTGTATCTGCCCCCATGCCTTGGCAAAATAAATAAATAAAGGTTTAAACATATTCATGAGGACTGCATCCCCAACTTTATTTGATAATGCTTTAATTAATTCATTAAAAATTTCTGATTTGATATATTCAGTTCCTATTTGAAAGTCTATTTTCTTTATTTTTTGTAGTCATTCATGCTTGAAAAAGGGAAGTGTTCAATACATTAATATATAAATTCATCAAAATTCATTTGAAATTTTTCTTGAATTTCTTTCATTTGATAAAAATTTATAGTTGCTCCTATTTCATATTATTCCCTAATCCAAGTTGAACTTCCTTCAGGTGCTTAATATTCCCTATTCATTGCTTCTTTGTTTCAATTTTGTTCATCTTCATTTAAATTATTCTTTGAATTTCTGTGGGGTTCCTTTGAATGACAGGGACTACCAAGGATTGGTAAACCCCTGTTGAGTAACTTGGGTTATTGCTGGTATGCTCAAAGCTACAGATAGATGTTAGCCTTGCCAATGTACTCTACCTAATTGTATGCAAGAGTACTACAGACTACAATAGAATAGACTTTGAAGATAATTAAGTTTATTGGGACTGGAGTACAATCTAGCCAGCAGCTGCAATCTATCCAGGTGTAACCAAGAACTTGTTATCTTCCTTTTAGGTGTTTGTATCAATATATACTGCAAAAGCCCTTGTTCTTTCAGAAAGTTCTCAGTGGCTACCTTTGCAATAGGTTCATCTTTGCTGGCTGTGCTTATCCTGATTGGATGTCCTTGGCATTTGTGATGCTACTGGCCTTAGCAAGGCGCACATGGCACTTCAGCTACAGCCTACGCTCTTATTGAGCTAGCCTACTGTCAATTATTGATTGGCTGTATCTTACATGCTTATTATGGCGCTGGAAACTACACCGTATTTAGTTGACGCTTAGAAATAGTCACCAATCTGTCCTCCTACATTAGAAGGTAGAATTCCAGTATTCCATTTCCAGTGCTTAATCAGTGATCCTTTTCTGGCTGGCAATCCTTCTGATTATTAATGCAACAGGTCAAATTTGGGATTATACACTGTATAATAGCAGACTCAATCCAATATAAACTTGTGGATTATTGCTGTGTAATGCTGACCCAAACCAATAAGGAACCCAATTATATGCCATGTGATGCTAGTCCAAACTCAGTAATTTCTAACCATTTGCACATCAATTGTTTGATATGATCATATACACCCTTCAGGCTGGGTGGGACTGAGTTGATACAATGTTCAGTAGGATAGAATGGGCAATATACAATTGATGATTACATGATTACACGGCGTGTAATCAATGATATTTGTTATATTGGAAAATGTTTATATGGCATATAATTGCTACATAAATTATAATAAACTAGTAAAAAATGTGTATAATCACTACACATTGGAATGATGATCTGTGATAATATGGCATATAATTGTTGCATCTTTCATAATAAACTAACAATTACACAGCATATAACTGCTATATCAATTATAATAGACTATTAATTATACGGCATATAATTATCACACTTAATGAAGTGATAACCAGATAATAATACAGCAAGTAACTGTAAAAATCTGTGTGCAATGATTAGCCTGATCATTTGTGGTCAATCAGCCTAATCTCATACCCCATATACACCACTTGGTGTATATACTGTCACCTCAACAACTTCTTCCCCATTCCTTGATGTAACTAAAGGAAAGTAAAGTAAAAGACAAAGTAGTTTACTAATTCTTTACACTGCAGCCCCTTTATTCACAGGCACCCCATCAGTGAGCTTCATGAGTGTTGAGTGCTCTTCATTGATCTTCCTGGGCTTGATCTTCCTGGGCTTGATCTTCCTTTACTTTCTTGCAATTCCTTCTTTCCTTTGATTCTCTTCATTTGATAAAATTTCCTCCATTCTTGAAGTGCTTCTGCTTTTTGATTGTTCTTCATTTCTTTTGTTCTTTTTATTTCCATTTTCATATTTTTATTTCCTTCATTTTGATTTGTTTACTCTTTATTTCTGTTAATTTCAGTTGATTTTTTATTTCCTTCTACTAGCTTTATCTTTTGATTGTTTCCTCTGGCACTTTTCCAGAATTTGAAAAATTAAAACTTGCATCTTGAAAAATTAAAATTTATAGAATTCTCCCCTGCTTATAAGTGAAAATTCCTAACAATCACCTTGAATATTTGTCCCCAAGTAACTTAGGGAAACTTGATTTGATTGAATTATTGAACACCCCCATTTCCTAGCGTTTCTGTTACTATTTCCCTGATATTTTTTTCAATTTCAACAACCTTTTGAAGGTGTTCTTCTAATTTATGTAAAAGTGAGTAGATGTTTGACATGTTGTTTGAATTACATCCCAGATAATAGGTTTTATATTTTATCATCAACACATAATCAGGAAATTATAGATAATAGTACATTTTATTGACAATTATTGCAAATAATACTAATACCTTACAATTATACATAAAATAGCATGACACACTAAAAAATACCCAGAATTGCATTAAACTAGCCATCTGAATTGGAAAATGTAGAGTATATTTTTACAGTATGTATATTTTTATTTGAAACTAGTATTTATTTATTTATATCTTATATTGAATTGTGAATGTTTTATTGAATGTTAACTATACTAGGTTGTATTGCCAGCTATTTCAATTCTGCATTATGTGCATAACTCAATGTATTTAGTATAATAAAATTCATTTTAAACAAGGATGTTTCATTGTGTTTTTATAATTGGACTGTGTCTATATTAGGGAGCCATCAACACTTATTACAAATATTGATACATAGTGCATTTTATAGCCTGCATATTTACCTATTGATAATGATTCTGTAAAATCTAAGTTGGATTTTGTGAGTTAATAATAATATAATGGATCAACTAATCATTGTTTATGACCATTAATTGACTGATTTTCTTTGCTGTGGCAATTGTAAATTTTCTGATATTTACACACTGGTATCCAATTGGTTAGTTTCACATCCCATTGCACAGGCAATAAGAAACATGGTTGCCACCCCAACCACATATGGTCTTGGGGTGGCAAACATGTTTCCTATTGCCTGTGCAATGGGATGTGAAACTAACCAATTGGATATCAGTGCATAACTATTATAAAACGCACAATCACCACAGCAAAAAAAATCAGTCAATTAATGGTCATAAACAGTGATTGGTTGATCCATTGTGTTATTATTAACTCACAAAATCCAACTTAGATTTTACAGAATCATTATCAATAGGTAAATATGCAGGCTTTAAAATGCACTATGTATCAATATTTGTAATAAGTGTTAAAGGCTCCCAAATATAGACACAGTCCAAATATAAAATTACAATGAAAAATGCCACATTTACAATGAATTTCATTATACAAAATGCATTGGGTTATGCATTTAATATCTAAATATCAGGATTTAACACATACCTGCAATATTATAATATAAAATTTACATTTGTGGTGCTTAATTTAGTATTGACAATGAAAATTATTCATGCAAATAATTATATGTTACCACATCAGATGTATACTATTTTATTAATTATGGGGAATGTTAATAAAGTAAAAGTAATATATTATTAATTATAAATTGTAAGAAATAACATCACCTTTAATAAGTTGTCACAAAGAAAAGTTTCAATTCACTCATCATAGGAGGAGAAGGGGAGAGAATGGGCGGAATGTACATTGCCATCATCTGCGCCTGTAAAAGGGACAGTATAAGAGGTAGTGGAGAGGGAATGGGTGGTGGCTTGGGAGTCAGGGTTGGAAGGCGGGTGTCTTGATCTTGATGGGGGTTGGGGAGGCAGGGTTTGATGACTGGGAAGAGGCAGCAAGAGCTGATTGCTTCAATTGATCAAATTATTCTTCTGTCATGTATGTGGGCTTGACAAACCAAATGGATGGGTGTGGGGAAAGGCAGGAGTTCTTTCTGGACTTATCACTATCACTTACATAGAATATAACAAGATCTGATAAGTCCTAGACAAATATGGAAGGGAAAGCTCATATCCCTTATCAATTTGGGTGCATAGTTTGTTGTAGGTGGCAGGTTTTAAGTGCCTGAGGGAAGAACCAAAATTGTAGAAACATACATCTTCAAGATGCATGTCAGTGTGGTTGGTGGGGTAAAACCAACAGGTATGCCCCGCAGCCCTGATTTCTTGGGTTGCCCATTCCCGCTGCTCTATCTCTGCACTCAGTACAGCTGTGTGCACAGTGTTTTTTGTGGCCATCTCCTCCAGCATGGCCTTGAGCTCTGTCTGGTAGGAATACCCATCTACAGTGTTTAATATTTCTGGGTAATAATTGACACCCAATGGAGAAACTGCCAGAAAAACCCTAACAAATCAATAAAAAATTGGGCCACTCTTGAAAACATCAGATTGGATACACTTTTCTCCATAATATTGGATACTTGCAGAAATCTTGGCATACAATAAGATGACGTCATTGTGCATTCTCATTGCCCTTCCTTTGATAAAATTGATGATTCTAGAATCATAAGGGTCAGTATCCATCAAAATGGGGCCACTGAGAACCTTATTGGATAAGAGTCTGACGGCAACCACAACTCTGTGCATCCACAAATTCACTGTTCTCTTATTTGTGAAAATACTGTGGAGTCCCAGTTAGAGAAAGACCTGGACCAGGGGCATCTGCAGGTCACATTCCATGATGGTCCTAATAAGGGGGTGGGATTTTTCATCATCAGTTGATTTACAGGCACCAGTTGTGCCTTTTTGGGAGGGGGGGCCACAGTTGGCGTGGGCTTTCAGGGTTGCAGCTATAGTGAACTTTGCAAAACCCATTGCAGCTACTATTTTACCAAGAGACATAAGCATCTCTTGCTTTTCAGCCATTTCAAGAACAATTTCTGGGGTGATTAGCTTTCTTCTGCATCTTGCAGGCTGATTAGCTTGAGGTGAAATGTGTCCTTCTTGGGAACCAGAAAGTGTCATCTGATTGGCTATTTCTGGATTCTTGCTTTCCTGGATGACCCCTTGCCTAAATTAGCAAATTCCAGATGCTAGTGTTGCTACAAAATCTGGATTAGCAGCTGCCTGTGCATGATGGGAAAACAGGCCATGCTTGAGGATGCAGGAGAAAAAAACACACTTCTGTGTAGTGCTTGGGGAGGGGCCTGCGGGTTGGTAATGACCATAGACAGAGGCTTCACTATTGGAAGACCCAGTGTAGCCCTGCATGATTTTTTCAAGGCCAGGGAACATCTTGTTTACTTAGTTGTTATTGAAACAAGGCATAATAAAATTTTATTAAAAAAATAAACTCAAAAAGAGGAGTGTATATTTTAGTCAATTTTATTGTTAAGTATGTTAAGTTGATGAATAGTAGGATCTAAATTTTAGCTGTCCTAAAATAGAATAGGGGAGATTTTTGAGAATGCCTATGATGCCCTAAAAGAATTAGCACAAGTTCACTCTAGATTCCTTGACTTCCTATTTGAGACACTGTGGTGCTCAAGGGTTCTAAGGGTGAGTTTGATGTAGCTGAGCAGCAACTGGGAACACAGAAAGACTAATATCTTTTTACTCAACAGAACCTCTATATTTGGGCTCTGCAAGTAATATAAGAATAGTAAGTTGTTTGTTATGTTTGTATGGTAAATGATTGTCTTTATTGGGGGTCTACTGAGGGTCTTTTATAGGTGGAGGGAAGGAGAAAAAAGAAAAAGGTGAATCATACTGACTGAGGTCTAGACTGACAGGCACTAAGCTATTCTTGAAGAGCTGAAACATTTTGGAGAACATTCAGAGGGAAAGGGCTTAGATTAGGTGGGAAGTGAGCATCTGAACATGTGATCTGGGAGTCAGGTATTCATGGCAAAAGTAAGGCTGTCTTTGGGAATTGGGTGTAGAATAGAGTTTCAGATTGCTTTCCTTGGGAGTCAATGCTTGGAAAAAGAGGGGCAGAAGGTCAATATATCAATTTACATAGTGGGTGCAAGCAATGGGTTGATCATTGGTGCATATGCAGCTAGTTGCAGATGTATTGGTTGGTCACTAATTGTCATATTAAAAATCATTCCAATGGGTCACTCTCTGACGCATCTGTGGCTAGCCGCAGGTGTGTTGATTAGTCTTTAATCAGAAGTACTCTTATAGTATTTGGAGGGTTACTCTCCAATGCAAAACAAGAAAAAGGGCAGCAGTTCCCCTTATAATTTCCAAATAAAGAATAAGTCTCAATATTATACTATTGAGGAGTGGCACCCTGCACCACAGACACCCATAAATTATATTTATTTCAAATTCACCTCATTCTTGATTTGAAATTTGGTTCTTGGATTTGACAATCCTGCTATTTCATATTCTTTAATTTTTCATGGTGTCTATAATTTGTTAGACATACAGGAAATAGCAAATTTTACATTAGAATACCACATTTCTGATTCATGTATCCCACATTTTCTTGTTGTGTTTTGTCTTTAATTAGTTGAGTGATCTACTCAAGGGATTCAAATTTGCAAATTTAAATCAATCAAAAAATTTAAATTGAATGGTTAATTTTGTTAAATATTTAATTTTCACTCAGCTGAGTTGCCTGCAAATGTGATTTGAAATTTGGACAAAGAATTTGACAATCCCACATTTTTAAGTTTAGGTTCTGAATTTACAGTAACAGGCTTAATTTTAAATCTTTACCTTTTTAAAATTTGATATAATTAAATTTCACTACCAGAAAATGAAATACAATAAACAATAAATGGTTTAAAAATAATTTTATAGGACATGCTTTCTATATTTTTATTTTTTATTATTGCAAATTTAAAAAAATGACAAACAAAGAAAGTTATAGTTGGATCAAATTTGACTGAAAATCTGTTGACAGAAAAATACTCTACAGAATATCATTCTGCCCCTATTACAAAGGGTCTATTTTCTAGGTTGTTATCCTTTATGAGTGATGTGATCTCTCTAAGAAAGAGTGTTAGGCCATGAAGCCCAGTTTTATCTTAGAAGATAGTGCCATCAGAAGTAATCCAGAGGAGTACTGAAATGTCAGATCTGAGGGGGCAAGCAATTAAATAAGCCCCATGAAGTATGAAAAATATCTGTGTATGAAAGACAAAATTTTCCCTGTTGTCAATCAGAGGGAGTGCACAGTGGAAGCTGGGAGTTCTTCTGCCCTGAAATATTCTGGAGGCAAGAGTGCACTATTGTTAGGGAAATTAGCAGGACAGAGTTTGGTAGGTTTAGATGCTTAGGAGCCAGGTATCTAAACATGAGATAGGGCAGATAGTGGTTCTAAATTACTGGGAAGGCTTGGGCTAAGAGGAGGCTTAACAGGAAAGAGGTTATCCCAAAAGATGCACCCAGGACATAATCAACACCCAGAAGAAGATAATAGAAGTATTTTTCTGGAAGCAAGTGTAGTAAAAAACAAACAAGCCCTAAATCTAAAAGAAGATATGCACCCAGGAGGCCCACATTTATCACAGATTAAGTGACAGGGAGGGCAATGCACCAGGACTAGCAAATTTTCTGAGGAATCTGGCTTAGATCTAGGTGAGTGCAAGACCAGAAGCAATAAGTTGAAGCCTATTGGGGGTACCAGAAGAGTTCCATGAGTAAGGGTCAGCAGGACAAATCATAGACTTTTGATATGTGGCAGTAATAAACAGGGACACCAAAAGAGACAATTTATTTTCAGAAACAGTGGGCAGCAAAGAGTATTTTGTTTGAAATCCTTCTTCTGGTTAGTTTTTGCTATTTCAAAAGAAAAACCAGTGTTTTTATTATAATTTTTGAACAAAAATCTCTTATGAGCCTTAAAGCCTTGAAATTGCTTTTTAAATAATAGACCAAGGCAAAGATGAAGGGTTTTTGTGGAGAAGTAGGAAATTAATTCTTAAAAACTTGTTTAAAAATGATTAAGCAAGGATTCCAGAACACCTTGGATACTTTTGAGGGTCAGACTTGAAGGGAATGAGACCATTGGCTGCTGATTGGCTAGTTGCAAAAGTTTTCCTTCAAACTAAAATACATAAAATTTTTTGGATTTCCCAGGTGGCTAGCCAAACCCTCAGGGATCTATTATTAGACCTAATGAAATCATCCTTGGCAGATGGGTTTTTAACAGTGACATCAATGTGTCTCCTTCTTATTGGCTACCAAAGTGAGTCTTCAATTTGGGCTTTATCTTAAGGATTAAATCCTCCAGTTTTGACATATTTTTAACCCAGGGGACCAACACAGTGTGGGTGGCAGCAGAGTTGTAGAGCAATGTCATAAAATACTTTCCTCCACTAAGGAGCTAAATCCTCCATTTTGGTGAGGGGTAAATTGGGCTTTCCTGGGAACCTTTTTTTGAAAAGCATGTGATTTAATGGTAAGTCCTAACAGGAGACATGAACTTTACAATCTCCTTGTGTTTGGCATTTTGGTAAGAGCTTTCTGACATCTGGGCTGAGCTTTTGAATTTTTATAAGGGTTTATGATGGTTAGGGTAATTATTTGACTTGGAAATTTCTCATGAAACAGGAAGGGTGACCATCCTAGAAGTTCATACAGGTAGAAAGATAATCAAAGTTCATATAGCTGTGTGCTCTATCTTGGATGAGTTTATAGGCAGAATAGTATTTGTCAGTGATTGCTATCTCATTAAGCCTATTGATCTTCTGGGTAATCATTGTGTCAGTATCATCAAGTGTGAAATATCTGATAAAGGCCTTTTTAAAGAAGTCCTAACTGTCATTCTGAGTTGAGTTGGCCACAAATCATTCACTGATAATTTGGCCATTTTCCCTTTGACTGTAAGAGAGATCATGCTTGTCCAAAGATTTTGGGGTATCTAACTTAGGTGAATTTGGTTTGGGTGTTCTGGATCCAGAGATCAGCATTTTCTTGTTGCAGGTCAGAGAAAATACCAATATCTGCCCAGAAAAGGTGCTAAAAGACTATATGAGTTATTGCGAGGGCTTCCTGGGGGGCTGGTTGATCCAAGGTTTTTCTTTTAGAAAGATAGCTAACCTATTTAATTAGTAAAATGACACTGTATAAGATGCTTTATATTGTAGGACAGATATTACCTCTTTAAAGACCCACCAGCTTGTAGGGAGTGCATTTCCTGAATCTTTGTTTTGATGGGTATTTTTTAAAGTAAGGTAAGTATCCAGTATCTAACTGGGATACCATATGAGTATATACTTCCAGGAAGTATATGATATAAGATATGGGAAGATTTTGAAGAGATTTAGTACTTTTTTAACACTAGATAAAAAGTCATATAACTAGTTGATATGCCAAAAATGCCCAAGTAGATTTGAATGGCATGAGGTTTAGAGCATTTGGATTCCTTGCAAGCTTTTGGGGTTAATCCTAGTAAGAGATCTTGATTGTATCTAAGTATCACTCTTAACTCAAAGGTTGATCCATTTTTCAGGGAGATGGTTAACTTAGAGGTAGTAGTTAAAGGTGTCTTGAGTAACTTATGAGTTTCTACTATAATTTCTGGTTGATTGAGGATGTAAAAAATAGAGATATTTTGGTGGCAATTAAATACCCCTATGTTTTATTTAATATGATAAAGACTTATTCAATTTAGTTGCAACACTAATGCTTCCTATAGGCACTACTTTAAAGCATTGTCTTCTTCTGGGGCTAGGTGATATGATGGTATTTTTATAGTGTCCTAGAGGTCAAACTTATTTTGGATTTATCATCCAGAAGAAATAATGGTAGTTTTTCTCCAAAGCTGCTGAGAAACTCTCTGATAAGCCTTTAGCAGATCAGATATTCCTCCCGCAAGGTTTGGGTGCCCTTGAATTATAATATCTTTTAATTAAAAGCTCACAAGACAATTGTGCTAAATACTTGAGAAAAATTATGCCAAACTTCAAGGTTCATCCCCAGCAAGGGTTTACAAAAAAATCACCTTGGCACTTGAATTTACTATACTGGCTCCAGTAACCAAAAGCTGAATTCAACTCAATTTTTCAAATAAGGGAACTTGATCCAACCTTAATCTGAAACCTAGAGCACACTTGATTTAGCATTTGAGTTATTAGCAAGATCAAGCTGTCCCCTAACCACCCAAATACTTCATCAGTAAGGATCTTGTTTCCCTTAAAGGATTCACCTAAGCTATATAATATACCATAACACAATAAATAAATTAACTAGTTTCTCAACATTTCTCTATGATAAATCTGGTAATGCAGCACAAAGACAGCAATTAGACATGGAAGCTTTTTTTTGAGAGTACATATTTTTTTCTGTTCTGGATTAGCTTCAAACCAACCTTCAAAAGAATTGGTGGTGTTTCCTGTTACTCTGATTAAGATTCTTAATTGCCCCGAGTCTTAAGGGGAAAAACAACCTGTGTGGATTTTGTTCATCTTTTTTGGACCCAGAGGGTGATACCTTTTTGGTATAGGCTTTCAAAAAACCTAACATCAGTAAAGGGATGCCATTGGAAAACTATAGTAGGGATTTCATGTGTTTTTTGATATGCTTCCTGACTCAAAGTGTAAGGATATGGTGAGGTGTTTATCTTTTTTGTTGAGTACAGCAACATCACTGATAAAGCTGTATCCTTCATAGGCAGCCTCTTCTTTTAAAGCTCTCTAACCTATATGGAGTGCTATATTATAGTTTTTCTTGTTTAGTAGTATGTTTCAATAAGAATAGTATTAATCACCTACCTTTGCTACCAATTTTATACATATGCTTAACAGAAGTATAAGAAATGAGAAAAAAAGAAAATATAGAAGAAATGGTCTTTAAGATATAAGAAAGCATTGTATATATTTATATGCATATTATAATATTTATATAGATTTTATGGAACATATTGAATAGGCTTTTGGTGAGCAGTAGTTGATCTTAGTAGAATATTTGGATCAGGACTTTAGGTCACTTCTACTAGAAATTTTGGATGATTTTCAGTGAAATTAATTTTAGAGTGGAGTAATTGAAGATAACATGAGAAATTTAGAAAATATACAAAATGTTAAGCTCTTTAGAGAAGTACAAATAATTTTTGTTGACTTGGGGCAGGAGGATATTTTGTCATTTGATTTACCTACAGTTGATTTCCAGTCAACTAAAATCCTCTATAAGTTATTATTATGTAAACTTTTCAACTTAACAATAAAAAAGAATGTATAAATATCCTAATATAAAAATATTTCAATTTTTTCTGCCAGTGTCATTTATTTAAATTTTCTTTTAAAAACAAAAAGAAAAAATTAAGTCTGTTAAATATCAAATGATGCAACATATTTGATTACTCCCTCTCAGAGAAGTAATTCTCCAGTTGATTCTCTGACTAATAATTAAGTCAGTAGCACTCTTATCAACTGCCCATCTAATATGTGGAGCAAACATTTAAATTCATAAATGTTACAATTACTTGGATAAGCCCCATGTGTCAGGCACCCACCCACTAGGAAGCAATCTCCCTAGGTGGTGAATGATTGCAGAGGGATTTAATCCAGTAACCAAAGACCCCACAGGCAAGGATACAATGCCTAAATGGAATATCTCTCCAAAGATTTGGTATCTGCCTAGCAGAGGGTTGAAGCGACCCAAGAAGAAGTACACTCCCAAATAACAAAGTAAGAAAGCTGAAGACAAAGGGCAGAAAACTTGGGGTTTGGGAACATGGGTTGTGAAACCATAGATCTTGGTTTCTTCTCGGATAGTTGGGTTGTTTGATAGGGGCGTTGCTGTATACCAAACTCCAGGAATAACACGGCACCAAGAGCTGTCTAAAATTGGGATTCTGGCGTTGTACCCAAGTCAGTGCGCAATCCCATCAAAGTGCTGGCCAACACCGTTGTCAGCAAGACTATCCAGAATAACATTTATACCCAAGAGACTCCATAAGAGGAGTCTTGGGTAATCTCATGGTTTGGATTTTAAAGGATTAAGTCAAGTAAAAAGTTAATCAAAAATAATTCACTGTGGGTGAATGTAGACTTTATTGATTGAACAAATAAAAAGATCATAGACTACCAGCTTATATAGCCTGGTAATAAAAGATAAATTGGAGACAACATAAAGGAGATCATCCCTCATGGGGATGAAAATGGAGAAATTTGGGGATCCTGTACAGTTAGAATTAAAACTAGAATTATTTTAAGTTACTGTAGTTAATATGCTTAAACTCAGTTTCTTTGAAACAACCCTATGAAAATTAACCATTGGCACAGCAGGAAAAAGCAGAAGATGCCCAGCTATTCCCCAGTTAAAACTGAGGAAGGAGAGCAGGAACTAGGGACCAACCCAGAGGACAACAGGTGAGCCATACAGAAACCAAGTTCAAAACTGACATCAGCGTCATTGAATTGCTTAAAATGATCCATTGAAAGGATTGTTTTAACAGCTGATTGGCTGGAATCTCTATTCAAAGGTAATAATTTGTTCTTAGAAAAGCTAACAGTTTCTTTAAGGGATTGACAGTCATCAAGGACAGGAGAAAGCCCGGGTTCAAACCCCGTTGATGAATAATCAACATCAGAAAAAACATTAAAGCCCCTATTAACAGGTAAAAATGGACAGTTACTACCCACTAACTTAATTATTTTAAGAGCTTTAAAAGGCATCAAAGGAGAAAGAATATCTTCTTTTAAACCCAACAAAAGATTGTTGTCAGGAATTGTACCAAGTGGATTCCTGACACCATGACAGCCATGACATACATGGTCAGTATGTGGCTTCTCATGATAATATATAATACTCTAAACCCATACCAACAAAGTATCATTCTCTTCTTAAAGTTTCCCCTTTATTTTGTTTTATATATTTCCCAGAAGTATATACTTGACACTAGCAAAATTTTAATATGAGATACTCTGTTAAAAAATTATCAATTGAATGTATAAGATTTATTATTAAGTTGTTTCAAAATACCATCTTTTGCATGCCATCAAAGTTTTTATCACACTTTGTTCTGAGTAGAGTAGGAATGGGTGCCAAAACTGTCACAATCTGTTTTGTGACCTTTAAGTACATTGTAATTCATGCAGATTCTTATGGGACTAGGATTCTGTTCACAATTGTAACCTACTTCTAAAGTTGCAAACAGATCCACAAATTATTTTTTGACTATCCAAAACACCCAAAAACAATAAATGACCTTGTAATTGCACAATTGCCGTGACTATACCAACCCTAGTGTGAGATTAGGCTGATTGACAACAAATAATCAGGCTAATCATTGCACGCAGATTTTTATCAGTTACACACCGTATTATCACTAGGTCAATATTCTATAAAGTGTAGTAAGTATACGTGGTATAATCACCAGTTTATTATAATTGATATGGCAGTTATACACTGTGTAATTATCAGTTTATTATAATAGATGTGACAATTATACGCCATATTATCACAGACTATCATTCCAATGTGTAGTAATTATATGCCTATATTACTAAGTCACTATAATTGATGTAGCAATTATATGCCGTATAAATGTTAGCCAATATAGTGATTATCAGTGATTACACGCCGTATAATCACTAGATCATAAATTGTATATCTCTCTTTCCATCCTCCTGGACGTTGTATCAAACCAGCCCCACCCAGCCTGAAGGACGTATATGAGTATATCAAACAAGTGATGTGCATATGGCTATGGAATACCAAGTTTGAATGAGCACTACACAGTGTATAACCAGTTTCTTATTGGTTTGGGTCAGCATTATACGGCAGATAATTCATGCTGTAATCTGAGACGCGGTACAGAGTCACAACGGGAAATCCTAACCTTAGAATTAGGTTTGTACTAAGTCTTGGTTAGAATGGCAGGAAAGGATATGCAATTACCTTGTGGCCCTGAATGAATAACATCTACTAGACATGGCTAGAGAGGCGCCAAAGTACGTGGAGACACAAAGACAAAAATGTGAATAGAACTTAAGTTTATTGGAAAATAGGAAATGGAATATATAGTGGTTTACAATACCACAAAACAATACCAGGACGGTAGGATCACTTGCCACAGGCATGAGTGGGGCAAGTGAGTTGCTCAGGATCAGGAAACTGAACAATTGTATTTTCCAATTTAGAGCCAGCCTCATTTTGAAAGGCAAAAGTGAAAGAAAGAGATTTGTCCTCAAAATAACCCAATGAAGGCAAAATTGAAACATGGTGAATGGCGGCATTCACAACATAAGCATCTCATGGGACCACAATGGCATCACTTTGAGCCCTTAAAAGATTCCAAGTAACTTGTCTCAGGCCAGAAACCTTTTAACTGAAGGTTTTTTATGCAAACTTCACACAACCTTCACAGAAGCCAAAAGAATCATTGACCTCAACATAATTCTTGCAACTATTTCAAGCCCCTTAGGCCAACCAGACATCCCTACCCCCAGGGTGGAAAGTAAGGTCCAAGTTATTGGCACTAAACCGCATCCCACCCTAAAATAAATATTGCTGTACCAGCCACCTAAAAAGCACGGTACAAAGCTTTGACTACTGGAGATGAATTATACATCACTTGGGCAAGTTAGAAGCTAATAGAGTTTGAGGCTAGGGCTTAGTTGCCATGGGGATGGGGAAGGTCTATGTGTTTCAGAGTCAAGAGGCTGGTGGGTTATAAAACCAAACCTGTACCCTCAATACATCTTTACAGAGCATAGTTTAGGGCCTTGTGACTTATAAAACATACCAGATATTTATATCCAGAACAAATATAAAAAAGTACAGAAAGTAAGCGTGAGAATAAAATCTTTATTAGAAACGTCTATGGGAAAGCAAAGTGGTAAATTATTAAAATAGATACATAGCTGAGCAGAGCACCAAAGTAGCAGCCTGGGAGTGGGTATACAGTACAGCTTAGGAAGCCACAATCTAGGGAATATTAGGTGTTGTTAGATGTTATTTCTGTCTCAGGAAGGGTGATATGGTTGTTGCCAATAGCCTTCTTGGGCAAAACTTTCTCTTCATCTTGGTGGGGAGACTTAAGGGACAATTTTGAGCTTGTTACTTCTAAAGGAGAGGCAGTCTGTGATGTTGAAGGAATAAAATAAGATGTAGATAAGGGCTCAATAAGAGCAGCTGGCTTTGTGAAGTGTGCTTCTGCCCCAGCTGGTGTACCATGGTTGTTGCTCCTGGCCTTCTTGGGTGAGATTTGTTTTTCTTCCTCTTCATCTTGGCAGGAAGACTTGAGGGACACACTAGATCTAGTTGCCTTTATAGGAGAGGCTATCTGAGGTTTAAAGGAATAATATTGGAGGTAGATGAGTGTTCAATAAGAGCAACTGGTCTTGTTAAGTGTGTGTTTTCCTCAGTTGGCATACCATGGTTGTTGCTCCTGGCCTTCTTGGGTGAGATTTGTTTTTCTTCCTCTTCATCTTGGCAGGAAGACTTGAGGGACACACTAGATCTAGTTGCCTTTATAGGAGAGGCTATCTGAGGTTTAAAGGAATAATATTGGAGGTAGATGAGTGTTCAATAAGAGCAACTGGTCTTGTTAAGTGTGTGTTTTCCTCAGTTGGCATACCATGGTTGTTGCTCCTGGCCTTCTTGGGTGAGATTTGTTTTTCTTCCTCTTCATTTTGGCAGGAAGACTTAAGGGACACATATGAGCTCAAGGCTATGGGAGAATAGGGCTGCAGTTTTGAATGAAGAATATTGGAGGTAGAGGAAGGCTTAATCAGATTGGCTGGTTCCTTAGTTGATTCTTGACTGGCTTTACACTTTACGGAAGTGAGAGGGTCATAATAAACTGTCAATTCACCCTCAGAGCATGAATGATATACAGAGCTTCCTTCAGAATAATTAGGATTTTCCAAAAGCTCTTTGTGTTCATCTTCAAGGATTAGAAGAGCCTTTTTAGGGTTATTATTGGTTTCAAGGAGATGATCAAATATCCTTTCCTTGTCCTCACACCTAGACTGTTGTATAACCTTACAAACGTTGTGGCTGATTGACTCCTTGTTGTATTTGGATTCAAGTTTGAATTCTGAATCACTGTCAGAGAGGATAGGAGAAAGACAACCAACAATAGTAGAAAGTAAAAGATCTGATTGACAAGCATATTCATATGATGAAAGATAAAAATCATCATCCTCATCTAACTAAAAAAGTAATAAGAGAAAAATAAAAGGGAAATACCATAAAGCTACCAGTGTGTGTATTATCAGCAGGGCAGGTGGATTCATAATGCTGCTGACCTGAAAAACTATTTAGTTAGCATAAAAAGAGGGGTTCATTTACTAGATCAGGTTTATAATTCCATTGTGCTTGCAAGATGGCTCAGAATTATCACTGTGGTTTTCTGTAAGAGAAACTGGTTCAATATGAATGGGATCAACGGAGCCGTTGTGAAATATCCGGATGGTATAACAGTAAAGATTAGCAAAGGACGCAAGCTCAGCATTGCCCCCATAAATGCCTGGTGTCCTCATGTCATCCACTACCCATTTGAACTCATCTTTGTTGCATAAAGAAAAGGGAGAAAAATATGCAGAATGCTTTTCCAGGTAGTTGCAAATTTCCTCTCGGATCTGCAAGTGAAGGTTTTCATGACCTGTCAATTGGTGGGAGAGAGCACGGAACAAGCAGTTGCCATCACCAAGAATAGCATTTCGTTTCATGCCGTGTTTGGCAAGTCTTTCACTCATTTGTGGAATATGGGGGGTGCCAGTTTTTTCAAAACTCTATTTTTGTTAAAAATATATCAACCTGAGACAATACCTTGCGGGGACTAGGTGTAGGCTCTTTGCCGTTGTACTACAGAAGTTTGTTAAAGGCGAGATTAAAAACTATAAACAGAGGAACAGAGAGGCAAAGTACCTTGTTCTGGTTATTCTTGGACATCTTAGAGTTGAAAGTAATTTAATCTATCAATAGGTTAGACTAAGTCATCGGTATCGAAATTAAGCAGAGCAGTCTCAGTGGCCAAAAAGCTGGTGATAACGATAATCACTTGGAAGTCTGGAAACCGACTCCTTGGACTGGGACTTACCGGTAGCTTATTTTGATATTCGTTCAAGAAAGAATTAAGCTGAGAGCGCAAGCTTAAATTGTATTGAAAGTTGGCTGAAGCTCTGTCGAGTCAACTTATCAAAAATTTTAAATTAAACTGGTTTGGAATAAATGCATATAAATTTGTAGCTTAGATTGGGTTGACTTGTAGGGTTGACTTGGAAATTAAGCACAACCCATTCGATCAACTGGGACAAGCCCCAGATTTCAGTACCTAGCCAATCAACCACCAGTCTGAGCATTGAGATAGTCCAAATTTGGCTTGATTAGGGAAAACCTCCTACAAAAACATCATGCAAGTTTATCAGCCATTCAATTTCCCACTTATTATCATGGGATGACAATGGCACTCATACCAATTCCATGTTACAGCTTCGAATTTGTTAGTAAATCCGCTTGGTTTCACTTGTAAGTGCCACCGCCAAACAAGATAAGATAACCCAAGGAAAAATACAGCTAAACCATTCCATCCAAAAGGGGTAAATGGAGTCCGACAATCAGCGGAATAAAATCTGGCACAAGGTTTCAGTGAGCCTTTAAATTTGTAAGTAGAATTACGAGTCAAACTTTGCAGCCCAATGTGCTGAAATTTAATCGAATTAGAAGATCAGTTGGTGAACTTGCCGATTAATAATATATATTAAAACGAGTCTATCTGTTGGGATATCTAACTGCAATGTCACCCCGAGTGCACTTTAGCCATGCACAATCAAATTGAATCGACTTCAATATTATTTAAAGTTAACGGCTAAGCCAAACGCTCAATTTAGTTCATCCTTATGTGCAATCCCTTCCATGCACTTTTAAAAGCATAAAGATTAAATCCGGTGTAGTGTGACCTAAATTATGTTCAAATGATAAAGTAGGCCACTAGGATTTTAATCAGTTTAATTCTAATTACTTGATTTTTCAATCAGTGGTTCAGCCTATGCAACCATATCAAATAGGCTTATCTGTATAGATTACCCGACTCCAGAATGTGTGGATTAAGATTGAAGGGGGGTGACAAATTTTTTATTATAATTTAATATAATTGGATGTTGAAACTCTTGGCTGAGGATTGAGAAGAATGAGGCTATCATTTAAAGATATCGATTTAAATTACAAATATAAACTCAGTTTAAGTATGAGATGGTTGGCTTTCGCATTTCGAATTTATTTATTTCCAAGTGAAATATAGACCACTCTACTTGGATGCATCCCCAGATCTGAGTGGCTACAGATTGCTATAGAGCTAATATGTGCATCGCCTGATACAATTAGCGCCAAATCGTTTCAGAGTTGTTTGTATCACCTGATCCGAGTGGCTGCAGATTGTTTCGGAGTAACCATGCTAGCCATTGTATCATCTTAATAAGGATGACAGTGGAGCAAACCGACAATAATGATATTAAGACTTAATAGAATGGTTTTCATAGAATTCAGAGTATCTAGATTGATTTTTGAGAAAATTCCGGTCAAAATGGTACCAAATATGATATATTTAGCTGGTCTAGCTGCTGAGATATAGAGTGAAGTATTGAAATCGAGCCCGTGTCATAATCAAAGGCCTGGGCTCAATTTGATTCATCTAAATTCACTCAGTACGTTAAAAAACCAGAAGCGTCATATCTCTGCGAATACTAAGCCAATCTTAATGCTTACTAGCTTATTTTAAAGCTACAGATCGGCTCTACATTTTTAAGTAACAAAGAAAAAAATATTAAAAATTTCAATCTATTTTTTTATTTTACTAAGCTTAATAGTAATACCCTACCTATTTTTATTTTATTTTTTATACTTGTAGCATGCAATTTTATTTTAAATAAATAAGAATAAATCAATGTTTTAATAAAGCCCGTTTAAAAAGACATTTTAAACTGACTTGGTGTTAAATAACCCCAATCTGAAAACCCAAAAGTATATACTAATTGATATATTAGATACAATTTTATATCTGTTCTTGGACGGGGCAACCACCTAGTTCATAAAATAAAAATAAGCCCTAGCAATAAAATAATTAAAAATAAAATAAAAACAGCACTAAAATATTTTAAAAAATTAGAAATTTAACAATAAATGTAAAATTATAAAAAAAGGATACAATATTTAAAAATATACAGCAGTTTCTAAAGCTATGGCACCAAGCAAAAATAACTCAGATTTAAACAAAATTGACTCAGATTTAAGCAAACTTTACATATCAGTGTTAAATATACCCTCCATTAACAGGGATTCTGGGCGTCAATAGACAGAATGGCGCAACACAGCAACAAAGAACTCTATCACAGAGGAAGATATTCAAAACCCAGTACATCATACATGGATCCACAAAAGAATGGTTTGAGTCAATCTTTGATGTGCATATGGGTCATTATTTTAGGGATTAGGTTGTTTTCTAATACACATGCTGCTCAAGTTGCAGCATAACACAGTTCAATTTTGAAAAAATCAAATTACATATATTTAAATTTAAAACAGTAATAACTCAACAAAGATTTAATATTTTTCCACATTGTAAACTATCAACATTAAGCTAAGAATCTTATCTTTATATTGATATTAAAATAATAATAGGTATAAAATGATGAATATTGAAGCAAAAGCAATTTAAAAGAGCATATGCCATATTTTATTATTTTGAAAATGAAATAAAATAGATTGCTTTAAGCTAAAAAAGTTGATTTTTATTAATTAAGGTATAAATTTTATTTAAAAAATTGAAGATAAGATCAATAGCATCATTTTTGCATTTTATTTTGTTTAAAAAGCCCAATTATTTAGGATTTTATGGTAGTTTGAAATTAGGACATTAATTTATTTGCATTTAGATAAATTTTGAGGTTCAAGTGAGCTGCAAACCTCTAATTAAGCATTTTTTAAATATAATTCTTTAATATTTTATCATTTTAAAAATATGTGGAACAGTTATAATTAAGTTAATACATCATTTTTTTGATTTGCATAGATTACAAAGAGGATATGATGTAATTTGCTGCTACACATATATCACTTGTGCATGAAAACTGGGTATTTCATTTATTTTAGGAATATAAATTTAAATTGAAATTTTAATAAAAGCTATCACATCATCTTTCAGAATGGTGTCATAAAGCTTGGTATATAAGAGATAAAGCACCACATAAGGCCTACTTCAAACCATCTTAACAAAAAAGATATCATTCCTGCAACCAGTACTCTTTTGCGAGGTATCTCCACAAAGCATCTCTTTATCATCAATCATAAATCCAAAATTATGGAATCTGTTAACTTCACCTCTGCCATGCAGCCATTTTCCTCATTGGGAGCATCAACAAAAAGAGAAAGAATTGCTATGCTAAAGAAAGCATTCCTCTTTGTTTCTGAAGGCAATCTTAATTCCTTCATCAATCACTTCCTCACTCAAACTGATTTTGGAAAAACAGAGTTCATTCCTTTGATTCAAAATCAGAAACTAAATGGGATAATTGATGGCTTAAAGGATTCTCTGAAATTTGCTCCCCAAAAGCATCTCCCAGTCTTGAGATCTCTGTTTAATTCCAGTTACTCTTTAAAAGAGCTTACTGATATGGGATTTAATATAACCAAAAGTGAGTTTGAATACTCAAGAAAAATAAATAAAAATTCCGAGTTTATACTTCTGGGAAGTATAATATACGGAAAAAGGGGAAGATTTAAAAAGAGGACAATACTTTATTGAATATGAATATAGAATAATATATAGTATCATGACAAGCCACATACTGTTCATGTACATCATGGAGGTCATGGGGCTTATCTGAGTAATGTTCCTCTTGAGTCATGAGGCTTAATCAAGTTATGTTTCATTTAAGATCTGGATTGGGAGATCCCCATCATGGATGGCTTGAATTAAAATGGTGCCATTAGTTTACAGACTGGTTGGTGAACCATTTGGTGAGCCATTCAGTGATTTATTCAGGACGTTAATTCTCTAAGAGGAAGTAACAAAGATGTTGCAATATCTCCCCCTGTGGTGCTGGAAGGTGGAGCCTTGGGGATTTTCTTAAGAGTGTCAGGGATGCGTGCTTGATATTGATCCAGTTTGGCGTTGGGAACAGGGGGTCTGGAGTTTTGTTGGGTGTTCTTGCTTTGCACAGGCAGAGGCAGTTGTGGTGCATACGTTTCAGTTCAGTTCAAGCTCCAATACCTTTGATGAGGTAGGTGTTATTGGGCTTAACTTCCATGACAATGCCTGGTCTGCGTAGCCCTGGGTCTAATTTGTGCTGGTCATGATTGACAACCCAGATCTTGTCTCCGACTTGGAACCTTTCTTGTTGCAATGGGATTGCTTCCTTCTGGACCCTTTGGTGTTTCATCATTTCTTGTTCCTTTCTGGCTTGTAATACTTTTGGGTCATTACTGTCTGGTATCTTCTTTGGAAGCAGCAGTTGTGGTTGCGTGGTTGTACTGACAAGTGAGGATTTCTGACCATAGACAAGTTCATAGGGGCTTTTACCCGTATTGCGGTTGACTTGTGTTCTGAAGACCATAAGGGCAGTTGGTAGCATGTCAACCCAGGCCTTTGGATTGTTGGCAGATAACTTACTGAGGGCTTCCACTAGAGAGCTGTTTAGTTGTTCTACGTGTCTATTTGCTTGTGGATGATATGGGTTAGTTGTGACGTGTTTTATTCCATTTTTGGCAAGATAGATGTTGGTGTCAATAGCTTTGAGTTCAGTGCCTCCATCTGTGATTAAGAGGTAAGGCTTTCCAAACTTTGCTATGATCTCCTTGCCAATGAATTATCTCACGTTGTTGTCTTTGTGTTCTTTTGTGGCTTGTGCCATAGGCCATCTGGTGGCACAGTTGACAGCTGTTATGATTTACTTTTTGCCCTTGTTCTCACCAGGCATTGGTCCCACAATATCCAGCAACCATACCTTGAAGGGTTATGTGATGGATACGGGTACTACTGACTTGGGTGGTGCTCTGGATTGGGTGTACTTTTCATAGACTTTGTATTGCTCCAGTACTTTCTTGATATTTTCCAGAATGCTGGACCATCAGTAGCACATCTTGAGATGTTCATGCAAGTTCCTGCTACAGGTGTGTCTCAGATATCTGTGGTATCAGAGGATTGTGTCAATTTTCTGTGTTGACGGGACGTAAGGTACAGTGTCACCACTTTAAAGAATTTGGTGCAATGTGTCATATATAAGTTTGGGACAGATTTTTGTTCTTGAGGACTTTCTCTTGGATGTAAATTGATGTACCAGGTGAGAACCCCTCTTGGAGATTCCCCATGATTAACATGGGCCAATCAGGGTCTCCATCCACACATAGAATGTGTTTACTGTATAGCCTTGATAGGGCGTCAGCAGTAAGCATTTCCTTGCCTGGCTTGTATTTAATCTGCATTGGGTATCTCTGTATGAGACTCATTCACTTGGCCTGTCTTCTTGATAAGTGCTGTTGTGTTTTAAAGAATATCAAAAATTTGTGATCAGTGAGGACTTTGAATGTCTGGGCTCCTTCTAGGTAACATTTTTATTTCATGAGACAGTGTAAAATGGCTACTGATAAGGAGCGCTTTTGGGGAAGCTTCAAATATGAAATTAGGAGAGAAGAGAAGTATCTTTTATTGGATAATATTTTAGACTTATATAGATTGTGCTGTGGCAGAGATTTTGTTGGATCAAACCTAGGGGTTGGTCATGTGCAGATGGGTTCAAGCCACTGGATACTTGGATTGTCATGTGATATTGCTTGGTTACCATTCTCGGTATGTCAAACAGTATATTGGAAGGGCACCAAATCAGGCAATGGCTGGATGTTAAGTAGGTTGGCGTTAGCCAGAATGCTTGTACATCCAGACCCTTGACACCCCCTTAAAAGGTTCCTCTGGTGCATCAGGAGGGGGCTTTGTTTTTGAGGCTGCCACCTGATGCTCCTGGAGCTGTTTACTAGTTGGAACCAGTCTGTTCAAGTGTTCTCCTTTACTGAGGCAGAGACAGGTTCTGTGGTATTTCTTGACAATTGGGGTTTTGGCACCTTGTAATTTTACTAGATAGGTGTTGTGATCTGGTCTGTACTTGATGATTCTTCCTGGTCCCTGGTGTACTGAGTCTAGTTTCTTTCTGTTGCCAGCTAGAACCCAGACAGGGGAGTTGATGAGAAGTGGTTCCTCTGTGGAGGTTACCTTTTGTGTTTTGAGCCTCTTTATTTCTTTTATTTTAACTTTGAGGCAAATTTTTTGTAGATTTGGTACTTGTTCTACTGTGGGGGGTTTCCCCGGGGGGATCTTTATGTATGACTGCTTGTTGCGGGTAATTATTTCTGGTTTGTATCCATAGGTTAGCTCAAACAATGAATAGCCTGTTCTTTGATTGGTGTGGACCTGGGATACTAGTAATGCATGCTTCACGTATTGTGGCCATGTGTCTTTGGCTTTACCATCCATTATTTTCTCTAGGGTCCTGATAAGGCTGCTGTTTAGGTGTTCCACTCTGTTATTGGCCTGTGGCCTGTATGGAGAGGTTGTGGAACATTTAATGTTTTTGGATTTTAAGTTGTTGTTTACTACGTGACCTGATAACTCAGTTGCTCCATCAGTTATGATGTAGTCTGGAGTGCTGTAGTTGGCTATGATTGCTTTGTTAATGAATTGGTTGATGGTTTCTGCTTTATGGTCTTTTGTTGCCCAGAAGATGGGCCAGCGTGTGGTGAAGTCAATAGCTACAATTAAGAAATGTTGGTTTGTTTTTGTTTCTGGGAAGGGGCCCACTACGTCTAGCCCCTAAACCTTGAATGATTCAGGGTCTGGTACTGGGTTGACCGGTGGCTGGGGAGCCTTTGTGCTGGTGTATTTCTTGCACACTGTGCACTTTTCAGAACATCAACTATATACTGTTTGAGGCTGGGCCACCATACTATCTCTTTTAATGTGAGGTATAGGTTTTTAGCCTTTGTATGTCCTATAGAGTGGTGATGTCTTGATATGGTGTCAACTCTTTGTGCAAGTGGGATGTACAGGACATGTTTGTTGTTAATAATTTGGTATACAGTGCCATTTGATACATGAAAATACTTTTTTCCCTTACTAATGTATAGTGGATCAGTTGATGTGTTGAGGGGTCTTTCCCTTTGGGTTTATACTCGGTGTTATACAGGTTTGGCGAGTCAGGGTCCAGGTGGTTAGGATAATCCTCTCTAGGCTGACATAGTCTAGAGAGAGTATCAGCTGTGACCAGCTCTGCCCCCTTTTTTTATTAGATGTCCAAATTAGGCTTCTCCAGCAGGGGCATCCATTTGGCTTGTTGCCATACAATTGTGTTCTGAGTTTTGAAATAGATTAAGGATTTATGGTCAGTTAGTGCTCAGACATTTAAATGTCCTTCTAAGTAACATCTCCATTTCTTGCATGTGTGATATATTGCTAGCAATTCCTTATCATGTATTGGGTATCTCTGCTCAGTGTTGGTCAGTTTTCTGCTTTCATAACATACTGATAGGAAGTCTTTTTGCCCTGGCTGATATATGTGCAGGACTGCGCCAATGGCGGTGTCACTGGCATCTGACTCAAGCTTGTAGCACCCATTGTTATTAGGGTATTGCAAGATTAGTGCTTCAATCAAAGCTTGTTTTAACAGTTAGAAATTCTTGTCACATTCTGGTGTCCAGATGAATTTCTTTTTTAATTACCCTTGGTTAAGTCATTGATTGGTGCGGTTAGTTTTCTGCAGTCTTTGATGCATTTCCTTAGGTAAGCTGCCATACCAAGAAAGCATCTAACTTGTTTAGCAGAGGTGGGGCGTTGCATGTTATTTATGGCTTTTATTTTGTCTGGATCTGCTTTGATGCCACCGTCAGAGACAATGTGGCCCAAAAACAGGAGTTCTTTTTCCATAAATTGGCACATACTTGATTTTGCATAAAGTTTGTGCTTTAAAAGTCAATTGAGTGTCTTGCTGACATGCGTGAGGTGTTCCTCTTTTGTTTTTGAGAATATGATGATATTGTCAAGGTAGCATAATGTATTTGAGAGTCCATTTAGCGCTTGGTTCATCATGGTGACAAACGTTGCGGGAGTGTTGATCATCCCAAAGTTCATTACCCTACACTCAAAGGATCCAAATTGCATATAGAACACAGTCTTTGGTATGTCCTTTTCCTTTACTTCAACTTGGTTGTAACCTGAGGTGAGGTCAATTTTGGAGAAAAATTTGGCTCCTGAGATTCTTACAAACAGATCCTCTATAAATAGAAGAGGGTATTTATTCTTTACTTTGCTTGCATTTATTGCTCTGTAGTCAGTTACTAGATGCAGAGTGCCTTTCTTTTTCTTTACAAAGAACACTGCTGCCCCATGGGGATTCAGACAGGCAAATGAATCCTTTTTCTAGGCTGTCCTCAATGTGTGTTTTGAGGGTTTGGGTCTCCATGGGAGAGAGTCTGTAGAGGGGTGCAGGTTTGGGCATGGCTTTACATAGGTCAATGCCATGTTTGACCTCTTGTTTGGGGGGTAACTTGGTGAGTTCTTCTTTGAATACATGGGCGTATTCATTTAGGAGTGCTGCAAGTTCTGGGCATTTAATATTGGTTGTTTGCATGTTATTGAATTCAGTTTATCTCATTATGTGGAGGGTAATATCTTTGGTTAGATGTTCTGAGTCATCTTGGTTTATGACCTGGACAAATACTGTGTCTCTTATAATGAGGTCATTGGGCTCTTTGAGGATGTTAAAATTGACTCTGTTGTATTTGGTGGTCATGGTTTTTGTTTTTCAACATATGCTGGGGTTCACTTGGGTGAACCAGTCTATGCCTGCTACAATGTCGTAGTTTATGTTGTTCATAACAAGTCCTTTGATGGACGTTTGTATGCCTTGGAGGTCAATTCTGAAGGGGGTTGTTTTGCCTTTGAGTAGAACCTTTGATTTATCTGCCATTCTGGCATATTTGAAGTCGGATTTGACAACTGGTATTTTGTACTTGGTTACAAATGGTTTGCTAACCAAAGTGTGTTGTGCACCAGAGTCAAATAAAATTTTATGTGTATGGGATTTGTAAGTACATGGGTAGACAAGAAGTTGTGGGCAATCTTTAATTTTTACAAAACATAAAAATGGAGGATTGCGGGACACATGGGATGCAAGCAGCTAAGTTTATGCCTTAGTACAGTTTCTTGTCAAGTTGGGGGATACAAGAGCACTTAAGCCTGTTCCCCCTCCTCTTTTCCCTGTTCCTCTGCTTTGAGACCTTTGAGGTCAGAGAATGTGGGGTCAAATTCATAGCAGGTTGCTATTTCAGCATTGTTTACTTCAGTGGTGTCCTCTTTCTTAGGACAGGAGCGGTTTGCGCTTTGACTGTGATTGCCATTGTTGCAATTGGAGTTTATGTTGCTATGGTTGGTGTTTTGGCGTTTGTTGCCATTGGAGTTTTCTCTGCCATTGCCGTTTGAGGAGCAATTGCTGTTACGTGCAGCATATTCCATGTTTGCCTGTTTTTCTGAGCGCTTGACTTGTGCAATGAGCGCGGGCATGGAGGTGTTAGCCTCTGGGTGGATGAGGGCAGCAACAGAGGGTTTCATTCTGTTGATAAATGAGACTCTGGTATTTACATTATCAGCTTGTGCTGGGTTTTGGATTTTACAATGTATTTCCTCAAATTCATTGGCGTAAGCTGTGATAGTGGTCTTCTGAGGAAGATTGCTGAGCTGTATTGCAATGTCTTGGAGGGATTTAGTGAAGCAGACATTGTGCGTGATGTCTGCTTTGAACTCTTCCCAGTTGTCAAGCTGGTCATCAGTCTGTGAGCCAACCCAGGTGGCAAACCAGTTAGCTGCAGCCTTTTATAGGCGCTTGCTGGCTTCTCGGACCCATTTCTCATGGGGAATGCGGCTGGCGCAGAGTTTAGCGGCTGAGTGGTCTAGCCAGTTGATGAAATTTTCTTTGTTTTTACCAAAGAACTTGTCAATACCAATGTATTTGGTGTTGGTAACTTCGCCTGTGATAGGTGGTTGTGCTTTGTTTGTGGTTGAAGAGAGCAACTGTATTGAATTATCTTGATGCATGCTTTGGGCATGAACAGACCTTCAAATACAGTGTATTCACTAGTTATATCTTTGTTGATATTGTGGGCGCAGAAGTACGTTTTCCAGGTCTCCTGGGATGTGGCCTGGTTGAGTACGTGAGCAAAGGTGGGCAGGTTTTGGTCAGTCATTTTCTCTTTCATGGGCATGGTTGAAAAACTGTAGCTGCTACCAGTGATAAGGAGCGCCTTTTGGGGAAGCTTCAAATATGGAATTAGGAAAGAAGAGAAGTATATTTTATTGGATAATACTTTAGACTTATATAGACTTGACTGTGGCAGAGATTTAGTTGGATCAAACCTAGGGGTTGGTCATGTGCGGGATGGGTTCAAGCCACTGGATACTTGGATTGTCATGTGATATTGCTTGGTTACCATTTTTGGTATGTTGAACAGTATATTAGAAGGGCACCAAATTAGGCAATGGCTGGATATTAAGTAGGTTGGCGGTAGCCAGAATGCTTGTACATCCAGACCCTTAATACTACCAATTCCTTTTTGTGTATGGGATATCTTTGTTTTCTGTCAGATAGTTTCCTTGACTTGTACACCACCAGGAGGAAGTCCTTTTCTACCGTCTGGATACAGAGTACCCCTCCTATGGATTATTCTGATGTATTGGTTTTTAAATCATATATTCCTTTGTAATTTAGATACTGGAGGATAGTGGTGGTGATCATACGTTCTTTTAGTTGGCAAAAGTGTTGGTCTAATAGTGGTGTCCAGAAAAACCTGGTTGTTTTTCCTGTAATGCCTGACAGGGGGATGTCAGAACTCCCCAGTCAAGGATGAATTGTCTAACATAGGCTACCATGCCTAGGAAGGTACAGAGTTCACCTTATTTATTGGAGCTGGCATTTTGATTATGGCACATATCTTTTCTGGGTCTGGTTTGATTCCGCCCTTGCTGATAATGTGACCAAGGAATAGAAGTTCAGACAATAAGAAGTCACATTTTGATGGTTTGGCAATGAGTTGGTTTTCTTGGAGGGTGCAAAGGACCAGGCAGACATCTTCCTAGTGTTGTTTTAAGGTTGGGATGTAGATGATTATGTTGTCCAGGTAAATTATTGTGCATTTTATCATGTGTTCCTTGAAAACCTCATTCATGAAGGTCACAAAAGTGCTGGGAGCGTTTTTCATACTGAAATTGAGGATAACACATCTAAAGGATTTGTACTTGGTCTAAATGTGGTCTTTGGGATATCTTCAGGCTTTACGCAAATTTGGTGATAGTCTGCTATCAAATCAATTTTTGTGAAGATTTGGGACTCCCCAGGACGTCAAAAAAGTCATTGATCAAGGGCAGGGGATATATGTTCTTAATTGTGACCTTGTTGAGCGCTCTTTAGTCTGTGACAAGGTGGAGTCCTCTGTCTTTCTTTGCTACAAATAAGACAGCAGCAACAAAAGGCAATTTTGAAGGTCATATTTGACCTTTCTCAAGGGCTTCATTCAGATATGCTTTCAGGGCATCATCTTCTTGGGGTGTGAAGCAATAGATTGGTTGTTTCTTTGGTACAATTCCTTTGAGATTGATCTTGTGTTGTATACCGCAGTCAGGTGGTAAGCCAGGGAAGGCTTTCTGGAAGACAGAGGGGAACTCACTGACAAGTTGTTCTTGCATGTAGTCCTTCTCACTTCTGGTTTCCATATTTTTGAAATGGATAAACTCCTATGTGCAGGTGTTCCAATTGATTTTGATAGGATCAGTTTCCTCTTCTGTTTCCATGATTTTTACAAACACATGGTCTCATAAGCGTGTTAAGATGATTTGGGTAAATATGGTGGTGTACTTTGCCTTGTTGAATGGTGATAGTAGCACTATCCCAGTCAATATGAGTTTTGGTCTTTCTTATCCAATCCAAGCCAAGTATAACGTCATATTTGGGGATTGGTATGATAGGACCACTAAGTGTAGTATACATGTCTCTAATTTGGGTGCGGAAAGGTTTTTCTTCTTTGGTTACTAGTGTGCTTCTGTTATCTGCTATGATAACTCTCTTGATGTTGCTTTGGATTGTGGGTATTTTCATGAGGTTGGCAAATTTCTTGTCAACAAGGAATTGATCTGCTCCAGTGTCAAATAGTGCTGTGCCCTGATATCTGCAAAAAGAGAAAGGATATGTGAGGAGTTTATTTCCAGTTTGGGCAGCAAGAAGAAGAGGATTGCTGGAGGGTACTTGGATCATGGTAATTGAGTCCACCTCTTGATCCATGTACAAGTCTTGTAAATTGGGGAGGGCAGCTTGCCTAAGCACTCCCTTGAGCTTTTCTCTCCTTGTTGGTATCTTCAGTGCTTGCCTGGTTGGCTTGTGCAGTTCAATTCCCATTTTGAGGATGGGTGTTGTTGGCTTAGTTGTTTTGTTTA
Source organism: Entomophthora muscae (assembly GCA_014839935.2). Taxonomy (NCBI): domain Eukaryota; kingdom Fungi; phylum Entomophthoromycota; class Entomophthoromycetes; order Entomophthorales; family Entomophthoraceae; genus Entomophthora; species Entomophthora muscae. The sequence continues at coordinate 27,762 of QTSX02000745.1, read as the reverse complement.
TTAGGTCAAGGATCCTTTCTTGCTGTGGGGCTCTCCTTCTGTTTATTTATTGCATGTAGGTTATCAGACCTTTGATCTGTGCGCTTTCCTTCCAATAACACATCTTTGATGTTCTTGCAGCAGGCCATGTCAAACTGACATCTAATGTGTTTGGGAGGCCATTGTAGAAGTCCAATTGTGGTCCAGGATCATTAAAGTTAATGGTGTTGGGAGCTTAGTCACGTAAGTCTTGATACACTGCAATATAATCATCTGTTTGTCCTGTCATCTTAAAGGTTCTGAGTTCTGTCATAATCACCACATTGGAGTACTTCATGGAAAATCTTTCAAGGAATGCAGCTTTGAACACCTCCCAGTTTTCTTTCTGATTTTAGTGTTGTTCAAGCCATTCACTTACAAAGTGTGATGTAATTTCTGTTACATGGAGGGCAACTTTGCTGGTTCAGAGTCTACAGGGGTAGTCTACTTGTGTGAATTTGCTTTGGGCGCTGTTAATCCAGAGGGTAGCTTTTCCTGGCATAACCCTGCAAAAGCCCCAATTTCTAATGAGTGTAGGCATTGAAAAACAATACTGGGTATCTCAGGCATCTGTAGGCTTTCAAAAGTTGAAGGGGGGTTCAGGAGTCTACAAGCGTGGAGAAGATTGTATTGTTCAATGGGGACAATAATGTTGTGGAGTATGAAAAAGCCTACAGGGACATCTTTTTCCTCTTTGTAGTCTCTCCAACCTGCGGGGAGGGCCATTTGCTAAATTCTTTTCTTATGAGGAATTTTTTCTTAAAGTTGTGTAGGTGTGGATAACCTACTTGTGCTACCACTGTCAAGTATATACTTCTAAGAAGTATAATAAACAAGACAAAGGGAAAAATTAAGAAGATAATGATACTTTATTTTATATGAATATACAGTATTATATTGTATCGTAGGAAGCCACATGCTGTCCATATATGTCATGATGGTCACAGGGCTTATCTGAGTAATGTTCCTCTTAAGTCACAAGGCTTACTCAAGTTGTGTTTTGCTTAGTATCTGGATTGTGTGATCCCAGTAATAGATAATTAAATGATAGTGGTGTCACCAACTTAATGACTAGTTGGTGCGTTTAATGATGACTCATTTGGTGAACTAATTTGGGCCTTGATTCCCCAAGAGGGAGTGATTGAAGATGTTTCAACACTAAAAATAGTTCCTTCAAGAAAGAAGTATTTATCAGTAAAGGAAAGTGATCCAGCTTCTGCTCCAGGTGTCTTTATGTTGCCTGTAAGACAATCCAGGAAGTTTTCTTTGGAGCTATAGGCCAACCCCTTATCTGCAATGCTTGCAAGCTTGATCTGTCGGCCAGCATGCTCTCTGACAACAGCATTGCTTTTGGTGGTTTGGATTAAAGCTGGTCCCATGGGCAGGCTGGATCTTTAGCTTACTGATAGTGGCATTGAATCTTGGCTTCCTCACTTTAACTAAGAGGGAGAATAGGTCATGTCACCCTTCAAGTGAAGAGGTGACCTTAGTGACGCCTTTCTTAACCTGCTTGTAGCCATTCCAGTTGATGGAGCCCCCACCCTTGCATATGTGGCGCTGTTCCTGGATCACGCCCACCTACTGGTGTTCAAATCATTGAATGGATGGGCCAAAGGCTTCTTGAAAGCCCACAATGAACTTGTATTTAAGGAGCTTACCATAAAAGGCGCCCATTTTGTCTTTCCTGACCATGGCCAGGGTAGCAAAGCAATAAAAAATGATCTTAGGATCTTTGGTGCCTTCTTTATACATCAGCTTGCTGAAGGCTGGGGTTGCCATCAGGCTCTTATGCAGAGCCTGGTAGTGATGAAAGAGGCAGCCTTGGGGTCTTCTCTTGAAGACTTTTATTGTGATCTGAGGCACAGCACAGAGTCACAACAAAAAATCCTAACCTTAGAATTGAATTTGTACTAAGTCTCAGTTAGAATATCAGGGAAGACTATGCAATTACCTTGTGGCCCTGATTGAATAATATCTGCTAGACGTGGCTGGAGAGGCGCCAAAGTACGTGGAGACACAAAGACAAAAATGTGAATAGAAATTCAATTTATTGGGTATAAAGATTTGTGATATATACTGTGTAGCTTTATCAAAAAACAGTACATGTACAGTAGGATCACTTACCACAAGATTGAGTGAGGCAAGTGGGTTACGCAGAATCAGGAAACTGAACAATTGAATTTCCCAATTTGGAGCCAGACTCATTTCAAAGGGTAAAAGCAAAAGAGAGAGATTTGTCCTCAAAATAACCCATCAAAGGCAAAATTGAAACATGGTGAAAGATGGCATTCACAACATTGCCCCCCTCTAGATTAGCCTTAGGTGGGTGGTACTTGCGGAGGAACTTGGCATGCACACAGTCAAACAGTTGACCACTAGAGAGGAGTTTTACAGTATACTCTGATCCTTGCTTGAAGGTCACTTCCAAGGGCCCAACCCACAACAAGTCTAGTTTGTGAGCGTTTCCTCCTAATCTATATTGATAGTAATGAACAGGGCCCCCAATTTTGAACTCAGGCAAGGGATTGTCCAGCATTGTCAGAAGAGAGCTCAAGTATCTTGGTCTTATATGCAGACATGTAGACAGAGGCCTGAATATCAATGATTTGGTTGACTAGATCTTTGATATGGTCATCAGGGTTCATGGCCTTATCAGAGGAGAGTAGGGGGCCCCCAAGAGCAACAGAGTGGTGGCTTCACTACCATACAACATAGCAAAAGGGGAATACCCGGTGATACAATGTTTGCTAAGGCAATAGGCAAAGAGAGCAGCAGGTAAGTATAGATCCCAGTTGGCGGCTTCAGAGTAAGTGAGTTTCCTCATGATAGAAACCAGAGTTGAATTTGCGCACTCAACCGCCCCATTGGTGGAAGGATTATAGGGGGCAGAGAAAGACTGATAAGACCCCAAGGCTTCAACAACATAGGTTACTAACTTGGCATTGAAGTTATTCCCATTGTCAGAAAACAATACTTGAAGACAATCATGGCAAAAGAATACATCTTGCAGAAGAAAGGTGGCAGTTGTTTTGGCAGTGATGTCTTTAGTAGGGCGAGCTTCTACCCACTTGCTAAAATGATCAACAGCAATTAGGATAAAGCGGCAACCAGAGCAGGAGCAAGGGAGAGGCCCTACAGCGTCAATACTGACAGTGTGAAAGGCGTGTTGAGGGGGGACTAGCTTGAACTCATAAGAAGTGGCTTTAGGTTGTTGGAACTGACAATCATGGCAGCTATCAATAACATCTGAAATCAGCAGGCAAAGATTTTCCCAGAAGTAGTTCTTCTGGAGCCAGGCATGAGTCTTGGCAATGCCTCTGTGTCCTGTCTCTTTATGAGCTTGAAGCACCAACAAAAGGCAAAGACTAGGCCTTATATAGGGCAATTAGTGGTCTTGTACTTTCTTGAAAAGCTGATTGTCACAAATGTGGGTGTCTTCAGATAACTTAGAAAGGGAAACTTGAACTTTTTCTGTCTTGTTCTCCCATGACAAAGGATATTCAATTAGTTCATACAACCTGTCAGCCTCAGCAGGGTGTAGGGCAAGGATGGGCATTTTGAACAGTCCATCAGCATTCTGTTGTTGAATCCCTGGGCGTTGAAGTACAGTGAAGCTGTACCCTTGTAGGCGGAGAGCCCATCTAGCTAGTTGTCTTTCTGATTCCTTGAGTTGCTGTAGCCATTTGAGCAAAGCGTGATCAGTGACCACAGTGAAATGGGTGCCATACATTTAATGGCAGAACTTCTTGACAGCATGCAGCACAGCAAGGCACTCTTTCTCTGTTTCACTGTAATTCTTCCATGCTTATTCAGGACACAAGAGGTATAGGCTACAGGGTGATCCACACCTTCATCATCCAATTGAGCCAATATGGCTCTAATGGCCAGGTCACTAGCATCAGTATATAGGATGAATTTATTATTATAATCAGGATATTCTAGGATAGGGGCCTCCTTAAGTTTTTGCTTAAGGGTCTCAAAGGCTTGTTGTTGGCTGGTAGTCCATTCAAAAGGGACATTACGCAGCAGCTGGACCAAGGGTTTGCTAGTGTCAGCAAAATTGGGAATGAATTGTCTGTAGCATCCCATCATGCCCAGAAAGTCTTGAACTTATTGTAGGTTGGTGGGCGGAAGCATTTTGTCAATGGCTTCAACTTTTTTAGTCATGGGGCAAATTCCTGTCTGAGTCACCTCATGCCCCTAATAATTCAAGGTGTTCCTTGAAGAAGGCGCACTTAGATGGCTTTAACTTAAGTCCAGCTTCACAAATCTTTATGAGCACTTCCTTAAGATGGGCCAGGTAGTTGTTAAAGGTAGCACTGAAGACAGTTATATCATCTAAGTACACTAAAACACACAAGAGCTTCAAATCACAGAGGATGGAGTCCATGGCTCATTAGAAAGTAGCTGGAGCATTGCAGAGCCCTTGCAGAATTTGTGTAGGCTCAAATAATCCTTCAGAAGAAATGAATGCAGTTTTCTGTCTATCCTCAGGAGAGAGATTAACTTGCCAGTATCCAGAGGCTAGATCCATGGCAGAGAAGAACTTGGAGCCCCCAAGGCGGCAGAGAGCATCATCAATGTGTGGTAAGGGGTAGGAATTCTTTTTGGTTAAGGAATTCAAGCGTTGGTAGTCTATCACAATACGATGACCTCCATCCTTCTTTTTTAGTATGAGCAAGGGAGAGACCCATGGACTTTGGGAAGGAGCAAGTAGTCCAGCATCTAGAAGTTGTTTGAGCTCTTTAGACACTTGAGCATCCTCCACACAACTGTGGCAATAAGGTTTAGCACAAAAGGGGGAGCATCACCAGTATCAATATGGTGAATGACGCCCTTGGCTAACCCATAATCTGTACTGTCTTTAACAAAGATATCCAAAAATGGTCCAGTAGGTCAAGCACCTCCTTTTGTTGAGCCAGAGATAGTTGCAGAAAGTCTTGGGTGGTGAACAATAATAGGACTTGTGGCTCATCTTCAGGTAAGTTAAAGTCCTGGAACGTATCAAAGGAATGGAGAGATAGGACATCAGGAGCATTCAATAGCTTGCCATAGCCAATTACCTGCCCTCTAGACACATTTATGGGGAGGGCAGTCAAGTTGGCAATTAGCAGTTGAACTGGGTCTTTATGGGAGGCATCCAAGATTCCTGGACAGAGATAGGGTTCATTGCTCCCTAGAAAGGGAGGCGAGTATAACTCTAGGAATGTATGTTTGGGCAGTTTATATGATATTTGAGAGTCCAGGATAATTTGAGACACAGGCAGAATTGTCACAGCAGAAGTGGTCAAGAGAGGATTCCCCTCAGATGCAGGATAAGCCATGGGAAGACACTTCATGTTGGAGGAATGGGTTCAGTATTTTAAAGTGAAAACACCAGTGGGATATTCCAAGGCACATGTCTTGAGGAACTTCCCAGGAACTTTAACTGGCTCTTCAAAGATCAGAGGGACTTTGTTTCCAAGATAGAGAGGAAGCTGTCCTTTAAGTTGATGATCCTGTTATATTCCCTAAGGAATTGAGTACCAACTAGCAGGTCATAGCTCTTGTTATCCAGGACAACAGCAGGTGCAGCCAAGAGCAGCTTGCTAAATTGCATGGGCAGAGAAGAATAAGCCCCTATAGTGCAAGTCATGGGCAGCCCAGCTGTGCCATACAATTGATGATAGTTAAGGTTGGGGGCAAGTTTGGGTTTTGAGTTTCTTGACCAGCTTTGAGGAGACAACATTAACTGGAGACTCTGTGTCTAAGACAGCCTTAATTTTCACCTTTTGAATGGATATTTCAACATGAGTGGTGGTGCAACCAAAGGAAGGGAGGACAGCCAGAATGTCTTGGGCTTCTGTTAGTTCTTTGTCCCACTTTTCAATCATGCATCTGAGGCCTGGGAACTCCTTATAGACTGTTTAAAGAGGGAGAAAGATGGAGACGTTTTTGAACACAGTGTCAGCAACCTCAGCAGCTTCTTCAGAAGACTCAACAAGCATGGGAGATCTCTTGGATTGGGTGAGGTAAGGACAAGAGAGAACCTCCTTGGCTTCAGGCAGAGGCTTGGCAATTGTAGTAGCCTTCCCAGAATGTAGCTTATAAGGGGATGTAATAGTTTCAGGGACAGCCAGGACAGAGTATCCATAGGTATCAGGATCTTCTACATTGGAATTGTCCATGTCAGAGTCATCAGATATATTGTGGAATAGTAACAGGATGGGAGGAGCCTCATTGTCAGCAGGCTCAGAGTCAGCAATGGAAGGGGGAACTGGAGGAGACTGGGAAGAATTGTCAACTGAGAGTGTGTCTGCCTCTAGATTGATTGTTCTTTTCCCGCCTGTTCCTTGGGATCAGCTCCTTTAACTTGAGGTTTAGTGCAGACCTGGGAATGGTGACCTATTTGCCCACAGTTATGGCAACCCTGGCGTCAAGGAGGATTCTGTGAGTTCATGGTAAGGATATGCGGCCCACGTGAAGACAAACCAGAGGTAGAGGCAGCACAATTTTCTTGCACAACTGCCCCAAAATGGGTAAGGTGCATATCCTGCAACAGTGTCTTTATGCTCTTCATGAAGAAAACATGGCTTTATGGGCCTTGAAGTAAAGACACAGGAGCTGGTTAACCTTGAGGGCTTGAGCGCAAGCCATGTATGCTTCATGTGCGGTCAACTGGCAGCTTCTGATCAGTTGTTGTACCTCCAGGTAGAATCTATCTGTGAATTCAGCTAGGGTCTCCTTTGGTTTGAAGGCAATGTTCATGAAGGCGTCCTTCTTCACCTCCAAACTAAGGTCACCATTAAACTTGTCAATCAGAAGTTGCTTCATATCTTCCCAGGTTTTTCTGGTGGGCAGTTCTGGCACGACTACCTCTTGACAGGTTGGGTGTAGACAGGTCAGGATATGTTCTTTCTTGAATTTATCCAAGGCTCTTCTTATGGCAGCTTCATAAATAGTTAGGAAAGCTACAATGATTGAGGTTCTGGGGTCAAAAACTTGCTTAAAGGTAGGCTTAAAATGTGCTTCTGGAGTTGGTCCACCATTGTTGCTATTGAGTACATTTATGTGTGGGGAGAATTCTGCTTCTGATTCAGTGGGGGGCTGCCTAATCCATAGCTGGCAAACACTATCTTCAAGGGTAGTCAAGGTGTCAGCAGTGTGGGTGCCTGTATTATTAGAAAGGGTTGTCTGTTGCTCAGTCACATCCAGGCGCTGACCCTGTGCAGTTACTACTGAGGAAAGCTCAGCTAGTTGAGAAGTAAGAGTTAAGCTCACCAAAAGGCAAGGGGCAAACCTGTTATTTACTAAGTCGACCACTTTGCTTAGTTCTTGTATGTCTTTATCAAGCTCAGAGTAATCATGCTTAAGGAGGTCCACTTCATTGGCTAGTGCTATCAACTCTCTAGCACAATGGATTTGGGGGGCTTCTGACAAGCCAGGGCAACAACCATCTTTGTCCACAACTTCAGGTGGACTAACTACAGATGCCATTGCCTCACGCAAAGTAGCAACCTCTTGTTGTAAGTCAGCAACCTGAGTTGTCAGAGCAAGCACTTGAGAATCAGGCTGAGGGACTTTGGGGGGAAATCTTGACTGCAGTTAGATGCTCTTAAATCTTGAATGGCATCCCAGAGTCTCTGTTCTCTATCTTCTAGCTTGTCAAATGGAGGAGAAGGCAGGGCATCTGCTTTGGAGGCAGACAGTTCATTTACTTGAGTCTGGAGTTTGGCAATGGTAGTGGCAGTAGCAGCCCTTTCTTGATCAAAGTCCTTGCCAAGCTTACAGAGACCCTTTGCAGCATGGACCGCTACTTGCTGTAATTGGTCAAAAGAATAAGCACTGAGCTTTTTAAGTTGTTGTACAAGCTGTTTAAAGTTGGTGAGATAGGCGTTTAAAGTAGAGTCTACTTGGGCACAACAAGGCTGTTCCAGTTGGTGGAACTCATGAAGGTGTTCTGTAATGATCCACATGTTTGGTGGTTTGCAGGCAGGGCTTATGTTGGCCAAGTGAAAGTTTAGTGACTTTTGTTGAAGAAAGATGGCTGAAGGACCAGAAGTTGATGCTGAAGAACTGAAGAGCTGAGAGGATGAACTAACCAGACTAGATGCAAAGGCTGGAAGAGCTGATTTTAGTGGTTTTTGAGAGGAAAATAGATATAAAGAAGCAGTTAAATAATAATTAAATACTGCCTGATTATGATTAAAAAAGGATTGAAATTTAAATAATAGAAAAGATAGAGAAGGAAAAATAACATATAGTTTGTTAGAACTATAGGTTATCTTAAAAAGAAGGATTCAAGAGGAAATGAGCCAGAAAGAAGCTGGAAGAAGAACGGAGAAACTATGAAGGTAAAAGAGCAAATTTTGCCAAGAACAACTAGGAGAGGTGAAAGAACAAACAGCAAGCGGGTTTGAAGTTGCAAAACGTTGAGAGAACCACAGAGAAACACGTAGAAACGTTGAAAAATTGAAGGGTCAAAATTTGCCTAAGTAAAACATATGTGGAAGCGCTCAAGATTTTCCAGGGAAACGTGACAGGAATTACAGCAAAACTGTTCAAAACGCAGAGCAGTTGTTTACCTGGAGCAAGACAGCCTCAGGTTTAAACCAGGGTCAAGAACAGGTCATCTGGGGATACCTTTTTGGAAAAGCCGTTGAATTGAGGCGTATGATTGGCTGCAAGCCAAAGTCTATTTGATCAGTGTTTTGAGGGCTTTAACTTAAGAGTTAAAGCCTAAAAAATGAGGAGCAGAAGCAAAAAATTCAGGGCTTTCATTGGCTGAAGTAAGTTTAAAGGTTTAATATATTATAGAAGAAGAAAAATAGGATAGTTTAAGCTTTGAAGAACCAGAGTTCTAATAGAGGTTTTTGGTCTAAAACAAGGGGCTATAAAAGGGAGAGCTATCTGAGACTCTTCAGGGACTGGATCAAGTGGATTACAACGGCCACAGAAGCTATAGAAGGATCCAAAGACTAATAATAGGAAGCCAGAGCTGGATCAGAACACAGGAGCCCAAGACCAAAGTGCAGGAGCTTGAGACCAAAGCGCAGGAGCACAAGACCAAGAAGCAGGAGCTGAAGACCAAGTGCAAGGAGTCCAAGAGATTGATAAAGGACTCCAAGTATTGGCACAAACCCCTCATTATTCCCTATCCCAAGGCCATATATCAGAAGGTTTCTAAGGAGATCTTCCTTCTGAGAGTGAATAAAAGCCCATTTTGACCCCTATACATATTTTTGGGATACATTTCCCCTTACTAGAGAATGACAACCCCTTCCAGCCAGTCCCTGGCTACAATCCAGGACACACTTGGGGACTGGAAGACAGGAACCCTACATGCTCTCTGACATACTTGGGGATGGACCGGTGCATTCTCTTGATGGAAGTGACCAAACAAGACTGGGAGGTGACAGAGTCGCACTGATTGTCAGATACTAAGGAAAACAGGGAATTAATCCACTGCTGGTAGGCCGCAAACTGATCCCAGTGATGGGTGATGGCAGCTTGCAACAACAAAATTTCCTGAACATGAAGCCCTGATACCATTTGATGATGGGCTAAGGCAGGTTGTACAAAGGAGGACAATAGATGTTCAGTGGAGCCAGCCACCAAGAGGAGATCCTGGGGAAATTGTGGCGCTACAATCAATTTGTAGTATTCTTCCTGATTGAACTGAAGCTGGAGGCAAGGGATGGCCCCAATACAAGCTATTCCAAGGGCTACTGCCATGACTTGTTCCAAGTCAGGGGTACCCAAAGGGTAGGCCACTAGGCGGGGATCACTCCCAAGGTTCAGCACAGTAGGGACAATAGGCAGGTTGGTAATGTCTTCTTCAATAGGAGGACTGGTAATTTCAGGCAAAGTTGGCTCTTGTATAGGTGGAGACAAAGGTCCTGAAAATTTAGTTGCAAAGGGGATAACCAAGGGGCTTACAGTCCCTGTAGTGAGCACCATTTTTGCCGTGATCTGAGGCGCAGCACAGAGTCACAATGGGAAATCCTAACCCTAGGATTGGATTTTTACTAAGTCTTGGTTAGAATGGCAGGGAAGGCTATACAATTACCTTGTGGCCCTGAATGAATAATATCTACTAGACGTGGCTAGAGAGGCGCCAAAGTATATGGAGACACAAAGACAAAAATGTGGATAGAACAAAATTTTATTGGGTATAAAGATTTGTGATATATACTATGTAGCTTTATCAAAAAACAGTACATGGACAGTAGGATCACTTGCCACAAGAATGAGTGGGGCAAGTGAGTTGCGCAGGATCAGGAAACTGAACAATTGTATTTCCAAATGCAGAACCAGCCTCATTTTGAAGGGCAAAAGCAAAAAAAGAGATTTGTCCTCAAAATAACCTAACAAAGGCAAAATCAAAACATGGTGAATGGCGGCATTCACGACAATCCACAAGTTGATATTTGATTGAGTCTGCTATTATATGGCATATAATCCCCAACTTGACCTGTTGCATTAATAAGCAGAAGGCTCATCAGCCAGAAAAAAATCACTTATTAAGCCCTGCAAATGGAATACTGTAATTCTACCTTCCAATGTAGGAGACTGAACAGGGATCATTTATAAGTGTCAACCAAATACGGCGTAGTTTTCCGCCGCAATGTTAGGTGTTTAAGATAAGCCAATCAATAACTACCAGTATGCTAGCTCAAGAAGATTGTAGGTAGTAGCTAAAGTGCCATGTATGCCTTGATAAGGCCAGTAGCAGCACACATGCCAAGGACAACCAATCAGGATAGGCGCAGCCAGCAAAGATGGACCTTTTGTAAAGGTAGCCGCTGAGAACTTTCTGAAAGGATAAAAACAAGGGTTTTTGCAGTATATATTGATACAGACACCTGAAAGGATGATAACAAGTTCATAGTTACATCTGGATAGATTGCAGCCTCTGGCTATATTATACTCCAGTTTCAATAAACGTAATTATCTTCAAAGTTATATTCTAATGTAGTCTTTAGTGCTCTTGCATATGATTAGGTGAAGTACATTGGCAAGGCTAACATCTATCTGTAGCTTTGAACATACCAGCAATAACCCAAGTTGCTCAACACCTAGTCTTGGGAAACCTCCATCCCAGTAGGGAGTACAGCCAGAAAATTAAAGCTTCTGTTAGTTATATACTTCTGGAAAGTATATGAAACAAAATAAAGGTGAACATTAAGAAGAGAATGATACTTTATTAATATGAGTTTAACTTATTATATAGTATCATAAGAAGCCCCAGGCTGTCCATATACATCATGGTAGTCATGGGGCTTATCCAAGTAATTCTTCCTCTTAGTTCATAAGGTTTTCCAAGTAGTATTCTTTTAGGATTGGAAAGGTTTGATCCCTGTAATAGATGAGCAATAAATAGGAGTGCCCCCAACTTCATGATTAATCAGGGAATCATTTGGGAATTTATTTTGGGAGGGATTAATTGAAGATGTTGTGACATCTCCCCCTGGGGTGCTAGAAGGTGGAACCTTGGGAATTTTCTTGAGAGTGTTGGGATTTGGGATTGTTATTGATCCAGTTTTGCATTGGGTACAGGAAGTTGGGAATTGTGTTGTGCTGTTCTTGCTTTGCACAAGCAGAGGCAGTCTTGATGCATACACTTGAGCTCTGTAAGCGCACCTATTCCTTTGATGAGATAGGTGTTGTTTGGTTTGACTTCCATGACAATGCCTGGTCCTCTTAATCCTGGGTCCAATTTGTGCATGTTGTGATTAACAAACCAGATCTTGTCCCCATCTTGAAAGTGCTCCTGTTGTAGTGGTAGGGCTTCCTTCTTAACCTGCACCTTGTCTTTTTGGTCCTTTCTGGTGCGCTGTACATCAGGGTCATTGTTGTCTGGCTCTTTCTTAGGTAGAAGTAACTGTGGTCCTGATGTAGTGCTAACAATGGCGGGTTTATGTTCATAGACAAGTTCATAGGGTTTTTGCCTTTATTGCAATTAATTTTTGTTCTACATACCATAAGCGCTAATGTTAACATAACAACCCAGGTGTTTGGATTGTTGGCAGATAACTTACTGAGGACCTCTAAAAGAGAGCTGTTTATCCTCTCAACTCTTCTGTTGGCTTGTGGGTGATGAGGACTGACTATGGTGTGTTTTATTCTATTTTTAGAAAGGTAGACATTTGTGTCAATGGAGTGAGTTATGTTCCTCTGTGTAAGATTAGGCTGATTGATCACAAATGATCAGACTAATCATTACATGCAGTTTTTTTATGTAAACACTTTAATCACTAGGTTATCATTTAATTAAATGTAGTGATTATATGCTGTATAATCACTAGTTTATTATAAATGATATAAAAATTTATACTGTGTATAATTGTTAGCCAATATAATGATTATCATTGATTACACAGTGTTTAATCTAGAAATCAGCAATTTTATATTGCACATTCCATCCTACTGAACATTTTATCAACTCAGTCCCGCCCAGCCTGAAGAGTGTATATGAGTATATCAAACAAGTGATGTGCAAATGGCTAGGAAATACTGAGTTTGGATCAGCATCACACAGCGTATAATTGGTTCCTTATTGGTTTGGGTCACCATTACATGGCAGATAATCCTCAGATTGATACTGGATTGAATCAGCTATTTTACAGTGTATAGTCCTCAACTTGAACTGTCATATTAATAAGCAAAAGGCTCACTATCTAAAAAAGAATCACTGATTAAATCCCAAATGGAATACCAGAATTCTACCTTCCGGTGTAGGAGGACTGAAAAGGGATCATTTATAAGTGTCAACTAAATATGGTGTAGTTTCCAGTGACATAATAAGCCCATAAGATACAGCCAATTGATAACTGCCAGTAGGATAGATCAAGGAGAGTGCAGGCTGAAGCTGAAGTACAAAGTACACCTTTCTAAGGCCATTAGCAGCACACATGCCAAGGACAACCAATCAGGATAGGCGCAGCCAGAAAAGATGGACCTATTATAAAGGTAGCCACTGAGAACTGTCTGAAAGTATAAAAAAAAGGGTTTTTCAGTATATATTGATACAGACATCTGAAATGATGATAAAAAGTTATTAGTTACACCTGGATAGATTGCAGCTGCTGGCTAGATTGTACTCCATTTCCAATAAACGTAATTATCTTCAAAGTTCTATTCTATTAAAGTCTGTAGTGCTTTTGAATAGGATTAGGTAGAGTACATTGATAAGGCTAACATATATCTGTAGCTTTGAAAATACCAGCTATAACTCAAGTTGCTCTTTAATCAGTAATCAGAAATTCAGGTTTCCCAAACTTAGATATGATTTCTTTGCCAATAAATCTTCTTGAATCATTTCCTTTGTTCTTTTTTGTAGCTTGTGCTAAAGGCCATCTAGTTGCATAGTTAATAAATGGGATAATTTAATTTTTGCCTTTTTTATTGCCAGACATTGGTCCCAAAATTTCCAGTGCCCACACTTTGAATGGTTGGGTAATTGACACTGGCATTACTGATTTGGGGGGTGCCTTGGAGTGTGCATACTTTTCACAGACTTCACATTGGTCTAGTACTTCCTTGATGTTATCCATAATGTTGGGCTACCAGTAATGTGTTATGAGGTATTCATGTACGTTCCTGCACAGGTGTGTCTAGATCTATGTGGTATCAAAGGATTGTGTTAATCTTTTGTGTCAACGGGACATAGGGTACAGTGTTGCTAATTGATAATATGTGGTGTAGAGTACCATATACGTTTTTGAACAGATGTTTGTTCTTGAGGACTTTCTCTTGGATGTACATTGGTGTACCAGGTGAGAACCCCTCTTGGAGATTTCCCATTATTAACATGGGCCAAAATAGGGTCTCCATAAGTGCATAGGAGATTCTTACAGTATAGCCTTGATAGGGTGTCTGCAGTAAGCATTTCTTTGCATGGTTTATATTCAATTATCATGGGGTACATTTGTATAAGGCTCATCCATTTAGCTTATTGTCTAGATAGATATTGTTGGTTTTTGAAGAATACCAATGACTTGTAATCAGTTAGCACTTTTGATATCTGTGCACTTTTCAGGTAGTATTGCCACTTCATTAAACAGTGGACAATAGCTACCAGTTATTTGTCATGTATAGGATATCTTTGCTCATCATCAGACATCTTTCTTGATTCATATGCTACAGGGAGGAAGTCCTTTTCTGCAGTTTAAATTTGGAGTACTCCTTCTATTGCGTAATTATAGGTGTCAGCTTCTAGTTTGTATACTCCTTCACGTCTTGGGTATTGTAAGATAGGGGCAGTGACCATGTGCTCTTTCAACTGTCAGAAATGTTGATATCTTAATGGTGTCTATATAAAAAATTTTCTTGCCTGTGATTGCATATAAGGAAGCAGTAAGGAGCCCCAGTCATGGATGAATCTCCTGATATATGCTACCATGCCTAGGAATGTATATAACTCACTCTTATTTTGTGGCGCTGACATATCATTTATGGCTTGTATCTTTTCTGGGTCTAGTTTTATTCTTTACTTGCTGATGATGTATCCTAAAAATGGGAGTTCTGATGAGAAAAAGCCACATTTTGAGAGCTTGATATGAGTTGGTTTTCTTGAAGGGTGTTGAGGACAAGGCAAACATCTTTCCAGTGTTGCTCCATAGTCAGGCTGTATATGATTTTATTGTCAAGGTAGATGATAGCCTTTTTCCAATGAATTCTTTAAATACTTTATTCATAAAGATCACAAAGGTGCTTGGGGCATTTTTCATGCCAAAGTTAAGGACAACACATTCAAAGAAGGCATACTTAGTTCTGAAAGCTGTTTTTGGTATGTCCTCTGGTTTAACACAAATTTGGTGATAACCTGTTGTCAAGTTGATTTTTGTGAAGACTTGGGACCCCTCCAGGGCTTCAAAAAGGTCATCAATCAGGAGCAGGGGATACCTGCTCTTAATTGTGACCTTTCTGAGCTCTGTGTAGTCTGTGACCAGGCAGAGTCCTCCATCTTTCTTTGCTACAAAAAAGACAGCTGCTCCAAAATGAGATTTAGAAGATTGTATTAGTCCTTTTTCAAGGGCTTTGTCTAGGTAAGCCTTTGGTGTATTGTCCTCTTGTGGTGTTAGGCAGTAGATAGGCTGTGCTTTTGGTACACTTTCTTTGAGGTCAATTTCATTTTAGGTGCCCCAGTTGGGCAGTAGCCCTGGTAATGTTTCTTGGAAAACTGAAGGAATTCTTGGATTAGCTGTTATCAGATTGGGTCTTGTTTTTTAAGGTCTCTACATTTTTAAAGTGGATAATCTGATGTGTTCAGGTGTTCCAATCAATCTTACTAGAGCTCTTTTCTTTTTATATTTCTTTAATTTTCACAAATATGTGGTCTCTCATAAGTGTTGCAAGGTGGGTCAGATACATGTGGTGGTGTACCTCTCCCTGTTGTGTGGTGAGGGTAGCACTATCCCAGTCAATATGAGGTTTGGTCTTTCTCATTAAGTTCAGATCAAGTACAGCATTGTACTTGGGGATTGGTATTATTGGGCTACTATGGGTAGTCTTTACATCTCCTATTTGAGCATGGAAAGGTTTTGCTTCTCTGGTGACTAGTGTGCTGCTGTTATCTGCCATGATAACCATTTTGATGTTACTTAGGACTGTGATTAGTTTCATGAGGTTGGCAGAAATTTTTTCAACAAGAGATTGGTCTGCTCCAGTGTCAAATAGTGCTGTGCCTTTATATCTTCAAAAGCAGAAAAGATAAGTGAGGAGTTTATTTCCAGTTTGGGCAGCAAACAGTATAGGATTGCTGGAGGGTACTTACATCATGGTAATTGAGTACATGTCTTGGCCCCTTTACAAGTCTTGAAAAGTGGGTGAGGGCAGCTTGCTAAGCACTCCCCTAGATTTTCCCTCCTTGGTGGTGTTATCAGTGCTCATTTTATTTGCTTGAGTGTTACAATTTCTGTCTCAATGATGGGAGTTGTTGGCTCAGTTGTTCTGCTTGTTAGGTTGAGGGTCCTTCTTTGCTTAGAGACTTTTTTTTTGTTTGTTGGTGATATGCAGGTCATCAGCTTTTGTGCAGCTTGTTTCCCTTTCAAGAATACATCCTAGAGGCTCTTACAGATTCTCATGTTGAACTGACTTCTGATGTGTATTATGATACCATTGTAGAAGTCTAAATATGGTCTAGCCTCATCAAAGTTGATGGTGTCAGGAGCTCAGTCATTCATGTCTTCATTGGCTACCATTTACTCCTCAATAGTTCCTGCCATTTTGAAGGTTCTGAGTTCTGTCATGATCACAAGGTCAGAGTCTTTTATGACAAATTTCTTCAGGAAGGTATTATTAAACATTTCATAGTCTTTGTTGTGACCAGGTGTTGATCAAATTTTTTGCTTACAAAGCGTGAGGCAGTCCTGGTAACATGTAAAGTAATTTTGCTTGCCCAGAGTTTCCAGAGATAGCCTACTTGTTTAAACTTATTTTGGGTACTTTTGAATCCAGAGGTTGGCATTTTCTTGATGTAGTCCTGAGAATGTTCCAATTTCTACTGAGTGTAGGTGTTGGAATACAATGTTGGGTATTTTGGTTGTGTCAGGAGTTGGCAGTGAATTCAGGACTCCTTGAGTACTAAGAAAATTGTACTGCTTGGTTGGTACAAGGATATTGTTGAAAGCAGTGAATCCTGTGGGGATGTCCTGAACTTCTTTGTATTGTCTGCAGTCAGTGAAGAATGCCATCTGCTGGGTTCTTTTCTTTGGAAGAACTTTTTCTTTAAGTTTTGTAGGTGTGGATAACCTACCTGTGCTACCACTGTCAAGTATAAACTTCTGGGAAGTATAATAAACAAGATAAAGGGGGAATTTAGAAGAGAATGATACTTTATTAGATATGAGTTTATAGTATTATATAATATCATGAGAAGCCACATGTTGTCCATGGATGTCATGGCAGTCATGAGGCTTGTCCAAGTAGTGTTCTCTTAAGACTCAAAATGTTTGATCCCCATAATAGATGGGCAAATAATAAGAGTGCCGCTGACTTAATGATTAGGTGGGAAATCATTTGGAGAGTCACTCAGGGAATTGCTTTCCCAAGAGGGAGTAATCAAAGATGTTGCAATACTACCAAAAAAATCTTTCTTTTTGTATATATTTAAATGTCAGGTCTTAAAAAATTTACATGAGTAATTTCAAAAGTTTTTGTCTGTTATTTAAATTTTTATAAGCTTATAAAAAGTGTGACTAAATTTGAAACATCAATTTTCAATTTCCTTGCTTTTGATTTGAGGAACTCAATAAAACATGATTAATAAAATATTATTTTCTGCAAAAATTTAATATTAGGTGGACTTAGTTTTTTGGTACCTTTTTGGATTTTGATTTGACTACTTCTTGAGTTCTGCACCCATTAAGAAACTATATGTAAATTTTTAAAAAGTTTATATGATAAAATTTTGTTTTTAAAAAATAAAGGGCTTATAATAGTAATGCATATTAAGATTTAAATAGAATAAAATAAAATTCTTCCTAAAGTTAAAAAAGCTGTTTATTTACTCTTATTTCTTTTTTTATATATAGAAAAAAATTGTTATTAAAAAAATTAATTTTGATGTATCAAATATTAAATTGAAGATTTTTTGCATTTTGATTTTTGCACTTTTGATTTTGTCCCCTATATTCAAAGAGGCAAATAAATTCTATTTTAAAAGCCAATTTAAATTAAGGTATGTTTTTCATTTCATCAATTTGGGTACTTTGAACATGGTTTTCAATTTTAGCTACTAGTGAAAGCTTTTTTATAAAAAGCTAAATTTAAGAAAAATATTAAATTTTTTGGCAAAATGTTTTATTGAAAAAAAGTATGAAGATCAAAAATCCATCAATTTGGAGGTTTTGATCTCTGCACTTTGACTTTAGGCACTTTCCCTTTATTTATAGGTAAAAATATGTGCCCTGGGGAAAATCCCCAAAGTAAAAACAGGGAGTTTGAGGCAGGTAGAACTGATAAGCCAGGAGAAACACA
Source organism: Entomophthora muscae (assembly GCA_014839935.2). NCBI lineage: Eukaryota > Fungi > Entomophthoromycota > Entomophthoromycetes > Entomophthorales > Entomophthoraceae > Entomophthora > Entomophthora muscae. Next base: position 9,783 of record QTSX02000745.1, on the reverse strand, counting down.
TGGTAGAGGTTGGAAACAGCTTGGAAACAGCAACTGTAGATCTGCAGCTACAAGGGTGGGGAAAGCGGTGGTTTTGTAAGCAAAATGTAAAACCAAAAAAGATGACCTATTTAAAAATAGTATTTATATAAATAGTGAATAGGAAACCAAGCGCACACAAAAACAAAAGCAAAAGGCAAACCTGAAGCAAACACCAAGGTAATAAACCCTTGATTTAAAAAACACTATAAAATTCTATTCTTAACTTAAGTTTGAAACTTTAATTAAGCAATCTAAAGCATGCTCTTTGGGGAAAGGAACAATAATGAGCAGTGGCACATGCTTGATCAAGGTCAAGCAAGAAAGTTGGGAGGAGGCCCAGGCAATAACATAATTACCATAGGTGTTTTTGGAGAGTCAGAAATATCCTCCTCAAGGGGAGGACACAAACCCTTAGGGGACTTAAGTGCATCAGTGACAATAGGAGAAGGACCAGAGAATATGTGGGGAAACAGAGTAACCAAGGGGCTGGCAGTCCCTGTGACAAGCTCATATTGTTGTATTTGGCTCTTGGGGACAAAGTCCAAGAGGACACAGAAGAAAACCTCTAAAAAAAGTTTGAGGCTCAAAGCTAGCCTTGGGTTAGCCTCCAGGGCAAAATTAAGGGAGTGTATCTTAATTTACTGGGAATATTAAGAATAATTTCCTTATAGAAAAAAGGAAAGGAAAAAAATTAAATATTATAAACACCAACAGTAATGTGGATAAAATTGTCTTTATTTAGAGTGAGAATTTTACTTAATATAGTAAATTGGGAGTGGGATTGTTCACTAGATAGACAAGGGGGCTTGTTGGATTTGAAATTATACCAGGATCAGAATAACCAAGGTAGAGCAATCCAGGATGTGAGACTATTGAAGTCAACTAATTTAAGGAAAGTGGGAAACTGTTGAAGTAAAAAAACCCAACCAGGTCTTTGCAAGTATCACAATTTGCAGGCCATATCAAAATAGCATCGATAGCACAATTTAAGGCAGATATGAGTTAATTTTAGATATATTTTTACCTGATTATGAAATGATCTAATCAGGAAGCTGGACTTTAAATTTGATATCCTCAATTTCCTAAATTTAATCATTGAGTTGAATTTGGATATTTCCCTTTCTTTTTAGGGACTTCATTTCAATCAGAATAAAGTGAGAATATATTGTTATTTGTCTGTGTATGTTTGTTGTGTGCACAACTTTTATGTGATCTCTATTTGATAATTATGTGCTCTAAATATGCCTTTTATAAAAAATATACACCTGGGTGTTGTTTAGAATCTAGAATATTCTTGTGTAAGTCTTATTTATTCTGTCTTTTGGGTGTGTATCATAAACTTTGAGTGTCACTGTTTTTACTGGTGTTTGATGTATTTTGTGTGAAATTAAAATTATCAATGGCTTTCCCCCTCTGTTTTCATCAGAAAAAACTAAACCCAGTTATATTTTTATTTTGTTTGTGTGTGAATTCAATTTACTATAATATTACTTTTATACGTCTATCTCAACAGCTGCAAAAGGTACAGTATGATGTATTTTATTTTTGGTTGTTTTATGCTCTTTATGTATCCCTGATAAAATTGTGATTCCTGTTTTGTGTCTTGGGGCTCAAAAATATTACCACATATAGTACAGAGGATTTTAAATTTGGATTTTATATTTGAAATCCCTTTATTTTCAAAAATAAACATAATAAACCTTGTATGAAGTTTTGATATTTTAATTCAGATTCATATTAGTTCATTTTTGACTAGTTGAAAAGGCATAGACACAATTTAAAACATTTTATTGTATCCACAAGATCATGTATTTGTATTTAAATAAAAATAAAAAACTTTTTAAGAATGAAATTCCATATTTTACTTCATATTACTAATTTTGGGTGTAATATGCCATCTAGAAAACACCATCTAGAAATATTTTGCAATAGAGTCAGGATTTACATCAGCAAAATTTAAAAAAATTAATTAGTTATTTTTTACATATTAGTTTCTAATACAGCATCTAGAAAATTGGCATCTAGAAAACGCTATCACAAATTACAATAAAAGAGTGTTATCCAAATAAGATTTTTTGAGTATACAAAACTTAATAAATACCCTAAAATATGGCATCTAGAAATACTGTAGATTCAGAACTTGTTGGGAAAAATGTGGGATTTTCAAATTCTTTTGCGTAAACTCACCAACTTACTGAAAAAAATTTCATCCTTTTGTATAAAAAATTTAGTTGTTCTGGAATGAAAATTACATCGTTAAGTTGGTGAGTTGGCAACCTCCAGAATTAACTCATACAGCATGAAACATCCTCCATGTCAACAATTCTCAAAATATTTTTCTTATTTTCAATATTAAAGATTATTTTTTTCTAGATTAAACAATTGACACTGATAATAGAAGCAATGTTTGATTTTTATTTTGAGCTTTTAATTGAAATTATAAAAGATAAAGCAAAAACAATTTTTGAAATTGTCGACATGGAGGATGTTCCATTCTGTATGAGTTAATTCTGGAGGTTGCCAGTGAGTTCATGCAAAAGAATTTGGCAATCCTGCATTTTTACCTTTAGGTTCTGAATTTACAGCACTCCATCTAGAAAATGGAATCTGGAATCAAATAATAAATTATACTTTTATGTGATAAATCCAAGCCTTTCTCTTATTAACTGGGAATAAAATATGATATAAATTTATGATCACATATAATAAATCAACTCAAATTAAAGCCACTTTGATAGTACTATCCCCCTATAACACAGCCATTAAAAACTACTTTTTATATACTGGTTTTATTTCTTGTCATAGAAGGATCTGTAATATTTGGGTTTCAGCTTTAAAATGTTTCATTGATGATTTTATATACACAAGGGTAGTGACTCCATTAACTGGAACTGCTATAATCAGGTTAAGGACAGTGTAACTAAGACCTCTTCATCACTTGAAGGTTGGCCCAATCAGTTTTCCTGCATGTTTAAGGTAAAGAAGCCCAGATTCATTGAATTATCAACAAGCTAAAAATTCAGAATGGCCATATGCACCAGCTTTACCCCCAGGTCATCAAAAGCAAAGCTGTATATCCAAGCATGCAGACTAGCAGGTCAAGTTTGAAAGTGTTACTAAGGAGGTTCTGACCTATTGCATCAGAGAAGGCCCTTTACTTATCTCAAAGGCATTACCAAGGCTCTTGGGACTAAATCCCAATCCACTTTCTTCACTAATAAATTCTTTGCTTTCAAATATTTGATTTTTACTTTATTTTTAGTATAAATATTTAATATATGGTCAAAAATTAAAACAGAAATATTGCAGTTTTGGGGTGTGTTGACTTTAGAGCTTTGTGCATTATAGTTAGTACTAGCTTATCTCACATTATTATTGCAGATTTGGAATCTTTAGATAATTTTGAGTCTAGTCACATGTTTTTTGTTGTTTTTGAAATGTTTTTGGGCTTTTATTAATTTTTAAGTTATCTGTCATAGTTTAGCCAGAAATTTGACATAGGGTTTCTAGATGGTGTTTTAGGACACATTTTCTAGATGGTGTTTTTCTAGATAGTGTATCCTACCTAATTTTGTATGTTGGGTTTGAAAATCCTAAATTTTTCAAACAAGGAGTACTTCTACAGTATTTTTTGATAGGATAAAAGTCATAAATAAAAAGTAGCTGATAGTCAGTCAATTGAATTGATTTATAATACCAAAAATACAAACATAATTTGAATTTTACTGTTACAAAAGTAACAGACTCAAAGCCCCAGTTTGGAATCAAACACTGCTCCTAGCCGCCAGGTGGTGCAAGCGGGCAGGGGAGATTTGCTTGCAACTGGATTTGCTTTGAAAAGCAAAAAATCCAGGTGCGGGAACCATTCCTGCCCTGGTGGCAGCTGTGGGGCCCATTCTGGGCTCCAAAAGCTACATCCAAGCTTTGGTGGGTTTTTCTGGGCCTGGGCAGGCTAATTTTAGCTTCCCAGAGCTCCCAGTTCAAGTCCACCCACCATTTAGTAATTTTGGGTTCCCAATTGTGAATCCCTTTTTAATCAAGTTCTTTTGCCTCAGTAATGCCTTTCAAGCCAGTCCAAAAATGGTGATCAAATTGAGAAAAACCCCATGACACCTGAAGCCAATCCTTCCAGAACCAATGACCAGCCAAGCCAAGATAGGCCAGCAAAAAGCCAAACAACTGTTCCTGAAAACCCCAAAAATGATCATGAAGTAGCCAACCAAACAGCAGAGCCTGAGATACCAAGCCGTGCCACACAGATAGTACCAGAAGAATGCCCAGAGGCACTTGCATGTGATTGAGTATATAAATCAGAAGCACCTGAAAAATTTCTGTATTGTCATCCTTATCAATAAAGTTGTTATAAACCTTTGGTTCACCAATCTGTTTCCATACTTATTTTTGATACTCTTCCATCTGCAAACACCAAAGAGTCAGTACCCATCCACAGGGATAGTGTCATAAATGACATTTCTGCCAAAATAAGTGGGAAACTCCAACTAGGAGAATCAAACTCAAGACCTGATTCTGAGGGTTGTGGGGGTCCTGCGGGCCCTCAGGCTGCCCACCCACATTTTTCATGGCTAGCCAGTGAAAGAGCTGAAACAGGCATTGGTTCAAACCCAATTAATCAGGGAAATTTGCAGATCTGCCTGGCCGCAAATCTGCAGGAACAAGCTGGATTACTGGGAGCGCTAAACCAATATGGTGTCACTCCTGTCATAGTTGACAGGTTGTCCAAAAAGGGGTTTATTTCTCAGCACAGTGGGCCAAAATCCAAAGGGAATCTGATGATTGGCTAGAAACCTGGGCCGTGTGATCCACTGTCATGTAGTGACCCTGAAGCCACTCCTGAAGATGTGCAGCTTATGGAGCAAAGATTGTCCTGACTTAAGGATTCTGAAGGTCTCTTGGTCCTTAATGAAAAGAACGCCAGAGGCATAATGAAGGTGTGGAGAGGTTGTGTATGGATTGTCAGGTGGGGATCATTATAACAGAAGATATGACAAGCCTGAAGGACCAGGATGGGGCCAGAACTCTTGTCCCAGAGAAAACTGAGCAAACTCAGCCATCAGGTGATGGGCTATATTCCAAACTTAGCATTTTAAATGGTATTTAAACCCTGTAAAGTCTTGACAAAATGGTATTGCCATTATGAAATAAATAAAATTATGGGACCTTAGTTCTACCATTTTATTCCTTATTTTGTCTTGGTTGTTTTCCATTTTACTACTGTTTCAACTGAAAATCTTGGGCAGACAGCCCACATTTCTCTGACTACCCCCTTAAGCCAGAGCATCAGGAGTTGAACGTGAAGGATACCCCCCTTCCCAGACCACCTGGCCCAACAGATTACCCCACAAACAGCTTTCCATGAAGGTGCTTGGTACAAATAACCAGCCCCCAAAATCTGTGTGAAGTATAACTATTTGTCTGCTTACCAGATAGATATGAAAGCTCTCCTGACACCCAAACCTGACTGCCTACAACCCACCCCAGGACTGTCTCCGCCCACAGCCAAGCAATATGCAGACATTGCCTACATCACCTTGGCTGGGTTAGTAGATACTATTGTACCCACTGCTAGACCTTGGGCCTTAGTGGGACAATCAGCATCTTATCTCATCAAGTTAGCACCTCTCCTATGGTGGGCTCTACTCTCCTCCCAACTGTGCAATTTGGCAGCTGAGGCTAACAGTCTCTCCCCTGGGATGTGGTATCCTGACAGATAGATAGCCAGACTCCAGTTGACAAAACTGAAGCATTTGACTACTACTGCCCACCCAACGCTCCATTCAGCCCTGTGCATTTCACTGAGTATCCTCTAAACCCTGATCACAAACCCTGGACCTTGGAAGACTTGCAGTGGTACACTCTCACAAATACCCCCAAGGAACCCTAAAAAATTGTCTGTAATAGCAAAGCAATCACCATTTACCCTTTGATCTTCAACAGGAAATACAACAATCCTGCTGCCTATCTGGTCCCCATGGAACCACCCCTGACACCCAAACCAACTATCTCAACCCCACCCACTTCTGATGCCACTGGCTAGAGTAGTCAATTACTTTGAGTGCTTTATCTGGTGCTCACAGGGATGATTGATTCTGCCTTGCCAGCGGCTGGGCCCTGGGCTGTGACTGGGAAGGCCCTTTCCTACCTGGTAAAGTTAGGTCCCATCATATGGTGGTCTGTGCAGTACCTGCTTTTACTCCTCCCTCACTTTCTGCAGCTCCACAGTACTCCTTGTATCTTGACATTTGTATTATTTAAAATTTCTTACATGTAATGAAAAGATATGAAAAAAGACAAAGCTAAGCTAATTAAAAAGAAAATTTTAATTATATATTGCTTGTATTTACAGTTTTTTATTTTAAAAGCACAAAATATTCTTATTGTGATATGGTTAACATATGCTTATAAATATTGCTATATCAATTCATATACCTAAATTTCCTGGTATAAATAAGAAGCACATCTGGAGAACATAATTATGTAGTATATATACTACCGCCGAAATTGACATCTAAAAGATGAAACCGGCTCGTGTGGCGCAATTGGCTAGCGCGTAAGACTGTTAATCTTGAGGCTGCTGGTTCGATCCCAGCCATGAGCGACTTTTTTAATTGTTATTTCCTTGTTAAGGTAACTAATACATGATATCAATTTATTTTAAAATACATATTTTTGTAGTAGTTCCATAAGTTATAAGTGTGTAATTCTTTCATTTGGCGAGTGGTGAGTCCAAAAATAAATTTTCAAATTATAGTTTTGTATATGTTTAAAGAATCAAATATTTATTTATTTAATTGCCAACTGGGCTTTTTAAAGCTTGGGAAGACTCTTTTTTAATCAATGTTCAGTATTATGACAATATTGTTATATAAAATTAAATAAGCATGTATGTTATAATATCATATTTTATCTGCTTCCAATCATACTTTACAATAGCTTTGCTACATTTACTTATCAATTTAAACCCAATTAAAAACAAGCATCTGACTCAAAGTACTTCCCATATAAAAGCCCAAATTATTTTTGCTTATACTTCTTTTTAAATCATACAGAATATTTTAGATAAAAGAAAGGCAAGTTTATATATTCTTTTTATATTGAAGTTAATTTATCACTATGTGAATTGACTCAAAAAACCATTATCACAGTTGTACTAAATATAATAATTCTAGCTGCTTTGTATAAATTGGTTTTACAAGCTGCCGAGATAAACAAAGATATACTATCCCAAAACAAAATCGGTTCATCACAGAATAAAATATAAATGGTTCCATATGAAGATCAATTCTACACAACAAAATTAGTGCCCAATCAGGTATATGATTGTGAAAATAACCAAGCAAACATTGAAATGAAACTAACTACATAACCATAAAAATGGGACAGCCAGGAAAAGAAAACCAAATACAAAAATTTAACGTGTTACATTCTGTATGCAATATAAGTCATACAATATACTATTTGGATAAAAATACACTAACACCAAAGAAAAAAATTGGGCAGTTGCTAAAGTGATAAATTTATACACAAAATAACACATTTTCTGGTAATCCAGATTTTTTCATGGTCCAAAATAGAAATAGAGTCTTTCAAGAGTGAATTTACAAACCTTATTCAAGAATGATAACATTTTTTTAAATTTCTGTGCTTTTTTAATTTGACTGCTTAGGTTTAAGAGAGCTTCTCAAATAGGAGCACAAATTCAGCTTATTAATAATGTTGTATTATTTCAGTTTTTTATTATATTTTATTTAATTTTTACTTTAAAATGACATTCAAGAGTGAATATAACTTTTAAATCATGGAAGAGCATAACCAGGAGAAACTGCAAGCCCAGGTTCAGATCAAAGAAGCTCAACTACCATGGGCATTTTTTACATCTAGCAGATCAAAGTTAATCCAGGAAAAAGAGGAGCATTATCTGTCAACTTTTCAGTTGTGAGATTGGTATTTGATAACCCTGCAATAATCCCGGCCAAGAAAATACAGCTGGATAATTTCTTAGTGCTGGTATAACTTATTTTCTTCCAAAGCAATACTTATGAACTTTGGAAATTTGGGGTTGGAAGATATTCTTTTGACTGATTTTCTGTAAAATTTGATCCAGCTATAATTTTCTTCATAACTAATTTTTTAACTTCACAATAAATTAATACTTTAAATATACTCTAGGTACTAATAAAAACCTTGATGTACCCACATAACTATTTTTTATTTTCATTATTTTTTTGTTTAAAATGCTTAATTTTAAATCTTTACCATTTTAAAATTTAATTAAGTTAAATTTTAATGCCAGAAAATGAAATACAATAAAAATTAAATGGTTTAAAAAATATTTTTATAGGACATGCTTTCTTTATTTTTCTTTATTTTTTTATTGATGCAAAGTTAAAAAATGACAAACAAAGAAAATGATAGTTGGATCAAAATTTGAATGTGAATCAGTTGACAGAAAAATAATCTACGTAATATCTTCTTGTCCCTATTACAAAGGGTCTATTTTCTAGGTTGATTATCATTTATGAGTGATGTAATCTCTCTAAGAAAGAGGTACTAGGCTCATGAAGCCCAGTTTTTATCCTGGAAGATAGTATCATTAGGATTCATCCAGAGGAGAACTGGAATGTCAGATCTGAGGGGGCAACCAAACAAAGAAGCCTCAGGATGTATGGAAAATATCTGTGCATGACAGACACAATTTTACCTGTTGCCAACAAGAGGGAGTGCACAGTGGAAGCTGGGATTTCTTTTGCCCAGCAATAATTTGGAGCTAGAGGCAGGGGTACACTATTGTTAGGGAAATTATCAGGACAGAGTTTGGTAGGCTTAGATGCTTGGAAGCCAGGTATCTAAACATGAGATAGGGCAGATAGTGGTTATGAATTCCTGGGAAGGCTTGGGCTAAGAGGAGGCTCAACAGGCAAGAGGTTATCCCAAAAGAGGCACCCAGGACAGAATCAACACCCAGCAGAAGATAATGGAAGTATTTTTCTGGAAGCAAGTGTAGTAAAAAACAAACAAGCCCTAAAGCTAAAAGAAGCTATGTACCCATGAGGACCACATTTTTCACAGATTAAATGACAGGGAGGGCAAAGCACCAGGACTAGCAATTTTTCTGAAGAATCTGGCTTAGATCTAGGTATGTGCAAGACCAGAAGCAATAAGTTGAAGCCTATTGGGGGTACCAGAAGAGTTCCATGAGTAAGGAGCAGCAGGAAAAATCATAGGCCTTTGATATGTGGCAGAAATAAACAGGGACACCAAAAGAGACAATTTATTTTCAGAAAAAGTGGGCAGCAAATAGTGTATTGGTTTGAAATCCTGCTTCTGATTATTTTTTTGCTATTTAAAAAGCAAAAACAGTGTTTTTATTATAATTTTTAAATAAAAATCTCTTATGAGCCTTAAAGCCTTGAAATTGATTTTTAAATAATAGACCAAGGCAAAGATGAAGTTATTTTTTGGAGAAGTAGGAAGTTAATTCTTAAAAACTTGTTTAAAAAATGAGTAAGCAAGGATTCCAGAACACCTTGGATACTTTTGAGGGTCAGACTTGAAGGGAATGAGACCATTGACTGCTGATTGGCTAGTTGCAAAAGTTTTCCTTCAAACCAAAATACATAGATTTTTTTGGATTTCCCAGGTGGCTAGCCAAACCCTCAGGGATCTATTATTAGACCTAATGAAGTCATCCTTGGCAGATGGGTTTTTAACAGTGGCATCAATGTGTCTCCTTCTGATTGGCTA